>RSEF01000020.1:1037558-1078799 GCA_003993805.1 Himantopus leucocephalus
AAAAAAAAAAGATAAAACCAAGAAAAAAGAGCCAAAAATACTCGGTTTCAGAAAAGAAAATTGTTCTTAACTGCACATACAACTTAACTGTGAAGGCACATAGCGACACTGAGGCATCCTTTTCCTCTAGAAATGCCAAGCTTCCTCCTAGCTGAGAATTTCTCACAATACAGTGCATTTGAGCAGCACAAAACCAGCTGCTGTTGCGGGACACCCACCTCAAACAGAAGGAACTGGGGCCCTGGCAATAGGTCTGTGCTGCGAACAGAACAGCTACACGGGATGTTCTACACTAAGAAGCAACAACCTCTCGCCAGGATTCCACAGGCCCAGGAGTAACACACTGACTTCATTTCCTTATTAGAAAATACATTTCCAAATAAATCGTGTTTTAGCATAAATTTCTGTGAGTCAGTATAAATGCAATGGGTGTTATATCATCCTGCCTTTCTCCAGTATAAAGACTAGTTTCATTTTTGGCTTCTTAGACTTTGTGATCAGAAAGGGTAGTTTTCCAGTCAAACTGCAAGCATCAAAAACCAGAAATGCTGCGTAATTTGTTCAGGAATGTACAGAAAATGCATTTTAATCCACATCCACGTCTAGTCCATGAATAGCGATGTTTTCTCAGTGCTGAGTCCATTTAATGCTTTTGAGGTCAATTCCATCCTGCACCATTTCCCAGAGGGGGCTGGAAAGAAAGGAGACAAATGAGGGCTATCTAAAGTGCATAGGATGACATCAACAACAACCAAACAGACAATTTCATCAACTACACAAGAAACTAGGAGACACCTATCTACCTATCTTCCCCTTCTGGAAGTCAGTGAGCTTCAGACGATCAGTCCTCAACTGTGTCCGCAGCCCAAAATACAAGAGGTGAGAGGGCAGGTGCTCCACCTCACCTCGCTTCCTGCACCCGCTTTGGGCATAAAGTACTTGTGTCTCTTCAGGACTGCGCCCTCGCATTTGACACTGTCCAGAGGAGTCAGGAGTCTTTCAGTTCCACCAAAATAAAACAACTTATCGATACATAAACACAGTAATACCATCCCTGGCTTAGAAACTTGTAGGTACTGCCCTATGTGCTTGCCCTACGCACATTCTTTGCCTGACAAAGGCAGGATCTGGGAGAAGGTCTGTTATCAGGTTTATTTCCTTAAAAGTTTGTCACTACTGTTAAGATCAGGTCCACTACTCACTCTGGCAACACTGCTTGCTTATATACAGAGACTCCACCAGATTTTTAAAGCAAACAATTACTTTCAACTAAATCCAAGTCTTCAAATGATTATCGTACCTAAGATGTCTTTACATTCAAAAAGAGGATGGCTCACCTCATTTCCCTCAGCCTCTTAACATGCTGGATGCACTTCTGCACTGTATAATCCACCTCTTCTTCTGTAGTGAAACGACCAATGCCAAATCTAGACCAAAGGAAAACCATTAAGGACTAGAATATGGAGGGGTGGAACAAATCCACCACCACCTACTTTCAGCAGAAAAGAAAAATATTTGGAAGCATTAGGGAAGACCACTTCACACACACACCTTATAGATGAGTGAGCCAAGTCTTCATCTGTTCCAATTGCCCGCAAAACATAGGAAGGCTCCAGAGAAGCTGACGTGCAAGCACTGGGGAAAGGGAAGGCAGGCAAATTTCACACTTTCGTTCATGTGCAGATGCTACACTGAAGTAGCACTTCGGTAATCTCCTCCAACAAAGAACAAGTCACTTACAGACATTTTATATTACTATGACTCCTTAAAACAAGCCGTATCAGCTTCCCCAGCCTCTTAGAAACCACTGAATACAAGCAAGAAGAGTGGTATTTCTGCTGCTGAAGAAAAAGAATGGAAGGGGCAGGCATTGGAGGGGACTGAAGGTAGTAAATTAGGAGCATGAGGTAAGAAGAGATAACGCAGCAAGAATAAACACAATGCCGAACAGAAGCAGCGGGAATGCAGACTAAGAAGTAGCTGAAGTGAAGGCCATGAAAAAAAGACAAAGGAGCCAAGACAGAACTAGCCAGAGAAGGTACCAACAGGAACATTAAAAAAGAAAAAAAAACCCAAAACACACTGTTTGGCAGCAGAACAAATCAATGAAAAACAGCGCATAGAGGAATCCAGAGCAAGGTGATCTAGTTAGTCGTCAGCAGAGAGAACTTCCATCTTGAAGCAGTAGGCAAAGCTGGTTACGTGTTGTTACTCAATTTTTACAGGTAGCAACATGCAGCACAAACCAGAGAGCTGTTTACAGCCATTTACAGCTCTCTGGTGCACAAAACAGGTGCCTCAGAAGAGATTTTCAAATTACAGAAGTGTTCAGCTTCAGAGACAGTCATGTGGAGACTTGTTCTTCCTGTTCATAGTGCTAACATATTTCTAATTAAGATATGCTGACCGCTTTGTTCTCAAAGGTGAGGAAAGGAAGGTGTCTTTACACTCCATTAACTTCATCGTAAGCAGCAAGTTTGTCTTAGTAATAGAAACATTACTGGTCACTCCTGTAGAGTCAGCAGAGCTCCACAGAAAGTGCACTGAATTTTCTTGAATTGAATTTCTAATGCTTTTGCGTTAAACATGGGCACTATGGGCTAATTTAATTCAGATAAAAAAAAAGTGAAGTCCAGCCTCGCTAGATTCTAGTTACCATCTGCCACCTGTGTGAAATCCTGCTGAAAGGCAGGAGCTGCTCAAATGCTGGTAGCCTTTAGAATGAAAGTGTCACCAGCAGTTACAAGGCTACTCAAGATTGCAGCTAACCAGTCTGCAAGGCTGGCAGGGAGGAATTTCTAGGTTGTTTTTTGTGGTTTTGTTTAGGGTGGGGGTTTTTTTGTTTGTTTGATTGGGTTTTTGTTTTGTTTGGGGGTTGTTTTTTTTTTTTCTTTCAGGATGAGTAAATTTGAAATGTGCCACTTCAGAAAAACACCATCTTAGAATTCAATCAATGCCAGGCTGACTTATTAAGCTAATATGCAAGTACGAGCACAGAGGAGACCACTCCTTAGTTTGTACCTCCATTAGCAAATGTTATTTTCTCTCCAAAACACACTGCTATCCTTCCCACACACTCCACCTACCTTCCTGAAGACAGAGCCACATCTTTCAGAGCCATCAGAAGACTCTCCCCTTCCACATATGCAAAAGATAAATTGATGCATCCTACATACAAATAAATGAAACAGGAAAAAAAAAACACCTTCCATCAATTGAAATCTAGGGCAAATCCTACCCCACATGGCAGAACTTGCGCAATGGGTAGCTAAAGTGCATTATTCAGTCATGGCCATTAACCCGGAGGAGTTAGCCAGTTCTAACGGGCTCGGGATTTTGCTAATGTTACCTGGATAGCGATGCTCTCTATCTCCATTCATAACCACGTCAGGAACTTCACTCATTATTTTTGTAACCAGTCGTTCTGCCAGTTGAGAGATTCGCTTATGGTCATACTAGCAAAGAAACCAGAAAAGAGACCAAAATAATAAACAGCGTACAGTTTGACCTCACTCAAACTGCTTTGTGTCACCAGCCATGAGCAGACTGATGGAGCTGGGTTTGGTTAGACTCGGGAAAGAACACATCTGAAACTTGAAAAGAAACCGTCAAACTTTGCGTACTCTAGAGACTGTTTTAAAAGAGAATTACCAGTTTGGTCCTAGCTAGCTCGGACTTCACAACTACGCCAAACCATACAGAAAGATCTATACATACAAGCTGCCAAATTGATTTTTATAAAAGCTCCAAGTTCTTTGTGTTTAAAGACAAGTTAGGTCATAAGATGACACATTTTGCAAAACAAGAAAGGGCATCTATTATGGTAAGTGCCTCTTATTTCCCTAGGAGCTCTCACACTGTACTACATAAAGACAAAGACTCGCAAATGACTGTGAACTCAGCTTTTACAAGGTGTAACCTACGCAATGAGAACTGCCCATTCTAGACTAAAACTGAGGTCACTTACACTAAAAAAAAGCATTAAGGTACGGTATCAGCTGCTGTGCACAGAAACAGCCAGACGCACACATGCAATTCATGCTTGTTTATATGCCTGAAAAAGCTTTAGAAGCAAACAAGGCTATCTCAAACATTACTTGGTTTAGAAAGGCCAAAACTCTGCCCGGCAAGGAAGAGAGTACAGATCTGAGGCTCGTGCAGAACTCGGGCTCTGCAGGCTCTCCAGCCTCTAACAAGGCTTCCATAACCCCCCCAGCTCAGATGGTGCATCTCTCCCTGTCTCTCAAGGAAGCAGCTTGATCCTATGCGTACAGGTAACTGGCTCGTGCATCCCATTGGCGCTATATTAAAGCATTTTAACATTCCAGCTGAAAGGAATGCATTGGTGCCCACAAACAGATACAGCAGCACACAGAGGCTCAGATACCAGAACTAGCAAATAACTGCCATCCCAGCTAAGAAAACAAAAAAAAATCTTAGTTGCAAAGCTGCAGTAAACTTGAACTTACATACATTTAATAGGTATGATAATGGACTAGGAAGTCTTATTTTTTCCAATGTACATTACATAAACATGACTTATTCCACTTCAGAGATGCTGCAAATACATGTGTGCAGAATGGAGAGATGAGTACAAGCACTTAAAGCCATATTTCACTAAAACTGTCAACTGTAAACCTGTCGTAGAAAACCGTGATTCAAACCACTTCAAGAAGAAAGAAACTTAAGAAAGCTGAAAATCATCTTCCAATTACCCCAAAACAGCTGTGAAGATCACAAAACATTTACTTAATGTTACAACAGTAGAATCAAATTTAATTCGGGTGCATGGACACAATAAGACTTCAGGAATCTAAGACCCAACTGGCCCTGTTGTATTATTTTCTGGAATCCAGGACAAATATCTTCCCCTACATACCTCCATCTCTTGCCGTGCCACTTCACACGCTGCGCCCAGGCCCACTGCTAAAGGAGTGGGCACGGTCCCAGACCGCAGTCCTCTCTCCTGGCCTCCCCCACTTTGCAGGGGTTCTAGCCTGACGCGCGGTCGACGGCGAACATAGATCGCACCAACCCCTTGAAAACAAGGAAAGGTGTGTCAGTATACACTCATAGTTCTGAAACTATGAAAAGGGATTCCAAGGTTTGGAAACGTTCCTTATTTCCACAGCGAACACATATTTGGACACCTCACTGGAGAAAAATGTAGTGAACACATACAGAAGCACAGTATTTTGTAGGAAATAGTGTTTGTTCCCACCCTTCATGTTCCTCTTTATTTAGGCTCCCAGAGCTTCAGCCATGGGAGAAGCTCAGTTTCTCGCAGTGTGCTTCAGCCCCCTAAGGGCTCTGTACTTCCCTTACTTCTCACGATTCCTGTGCACAGCTGAAGTTCACCCCTTTGCACTGAAGTTTTTACGTGCAGATGTTTCATTCATTGATGCTCCCTTACCGACTTCCAACTGAAACCTCTAGAAGAACTCCTTTCCCTAGATTACCAGGCCAGCTCCAGTCCCAGGAGTTGTCCTCTCCCTTTGTTCTCATTAGGGAGGCTCATCAGTGGCACCAATTTCCAACAGACAGATTAGACGAGCCAGTTTTGACAGCCAGTCAATTTTACTCTCTGCTCTCTTCACCTAAAAACTTGATTTCCATGTTTTCACGTGCCTTGGCATACCTAACGAGTGACTAGTCACCACAGGAAGAATGGTGGCAACTTCTGGTCGTAGTAAATCGGGAAAACTTACGTCTGTCACCTGCCCAAACTTCTTGGTTGAAAACTTAGTCCTCGACCAGAGATACGTCTTCAGCTCTCAGGAGAGCTCATACAGAAAAAGAGGACACATTGAAAAAATAGTAATTTTGCCTTTTGTTTCTGAATAGCACATAGAATACAGCAAACCTGATTTCTGCCTTTCTACATCCAGTGTTACAAACTATTTAGTTTGGACCATGACAGTGATAACAGCTGAACTCCCAAATAGTATGCATGCATACTAGTCAACTAGAAAATCCATAGTCAGATTTTAAACCCCATTCTGCAAAGATGATGCACAAATCGGGGGGGGGGAAGAAGGCATTGGAAGTAGAAGACAACCAAAATCACTAAGAATTTCAACATACCAGTTACCTTTTGATCTCCTCATTGCAAGTTACAGTTGGGTCTAAACTTTGCCCTATAACCCAGTGATTTCATTTCAACTGTTTCAGCATCAACGCTGCTTCACAGCAAGCATCTGACTCCTGAAAAGCCACTCCTCCTACTGCTGCCACCATCGTAAGATACTGTTTCTTCCTTCAGTGAAGCCACCTCGCAACCCATCAGCACTGAAGATCCACTTACCGCAGCTCTAGGTCTGGCAGCAGTGCCTGAACTACTCCAAAGTCAGTCCAGTATCGGTCTTAGAATAGTTTCCCACAGTTTAAGTAACAGTCACTACAACAGACAGGTTTGACTTCGTACCTTCCATAGTTACCTTAAGGTAGGCACGGAAATAACAATTCTCTAGAAAAGCACTACAGTAAGTACCTTTGGGCCCATAAATTTTATGGCCGCTGATGCTCATTAGATCAATTTTCATGTCGTTGACATCCATAGGAATTTTACCAATTGCTTGTGCAGCATCTGTGTGGAAGAAAACCTTACGTGTGCGGCAGATCTCACCTGTAATAAAAACACAAAAGCAAAAACCCCCACATTATCTCATCTAATGGTTACAATTCCAAAATGATTCCAACGACGTATCTAAAGCATCAGTTCATAACCAGGACCAGTTCTGAGGTGACAAAGGAAGAAATGGGTGCTGTCATGTTTCTTTTATGGTAAAGTGTCTAAAGCTGTGTAGGAGCTATTCTAGCTGATGCCTAGATGGGTGCAGGTTTAGGCAGGTCAGCAGGTAAGACTACAGTGATTTTTTCCAGTTGAGAAGTTAAAAAGCCTTTTGCTGTTAAGAAGTGAGATTGTTTCCAGTCCCAGACCTACCAAGTTTAAGTACAAATGGCTGCATGGGACATCCAAGTTTCCCTACAGGGATCACTCCACAGCTGGACAAAATTGCTTTTTTTTTTCTTGATTCTTTTTCTTCTCAACACCAGTCCCGCACAAGCCAGCCTTACTTTCAAGTTTATACTTGCCAAGTATTTTTACGCCATTTCCTCTGTTTTCCAAGTTTTGCAATACTCAGCTTCAAAGTATGCTTTGAGCATAATAAATAAAGAAAAATGTAGCAGCTAAGCAAGAGGAAAATCAGCTGCACAACAGGAAGAGACGCCTGCCACAGCCTGGGAAAACAATACCCTCCAGAACCATGCAGTATAAAGTCCAGGGCAGGGGCCAAAGCCTAAAAACTGTCTAAAAACTCAAACATCTTATGATAAAAACTCAAACATATTATGAAAGGACATCTTGGATATGAAGGGGGCGTGGGAGTGTTTTATCACTGTCAGGGGAAACATTATCAAGGAACAGCTGTGGGTGGGATCCAGGGAGCTGCATACGTGGGCCACCCGCTCACCCTGCCTGCTTCAACAACCCCGGGTCTCCAGCTCTCCTGCTTTGTCAGACTGCTCTGAGGTCCCTGTCCCTCCGCCTGCCTGCTCAGAGCCTGGCTCGTCCTCTTCCTGCCTCCTGTTACAGAAACCGGGCTCTTCAGCGGCCTTCTCACCCCCAAACCAATTGTTCATGACTGTATATGGCGACACTGGGGGGAAGGGGTGTCTAAGCGCGGTGCTCACCATCCCCTCCCACCCCAAATTCTGCACGTTTCTCCTCTTAAACACCACAAGTGCTCAATAAACTGTTATAGTACGCAAACTCAATTTGGCCAGTTATTCTGTGCAAATCTTTCATCCATCGTACAATTCAGAACGAAACTAGAGCTGCTAATCTGTACTACAAGGCTGTAATTGCTGAAATACTGCAAAAGTACTGAATTTTGCCCTCGTTTTCCTTTTGAAGTAAGTTTTTATTTCGGACAGCATTATTTATTCCTTAACTACACTACACCTGACCTTTTTGCATCAGTAGCACTTGGCTATGAAAATATTAAGTAAAATGAAGCAGAAGTGACATTAGCCGGCCTCTGGAAGCCATGGTGTACTTACCGATGTCATGAATTGGCTGCTTTACTCCTATTTCGTTATTCACAGTCATTACGGAAACCAAACTTGTATCTGGCTGGAACGCAGCCTCCAACTCCTGGTGAAATATTCAAACAGACAGAAGTTGTGACTAACAGCAGATTCCTGCGTGTACCTTCAATTCGCTAGCAATTCTTAACCAGCAGCCCCCTAACTAGCGCATTACCAGCAAACCCCTTGGGTGCTGACAAACAATTGTGGAGAGAGCACGAATCCATGTGAGCACAAAATTCCTGCAGGAAGAGGAGCGTGATCAATTGCATTTGTGCATACCCCAACCCTGGTATGCACCGTGCCACCTGACTTGATTAAATCAAGTCAGTACAGGCTTTTGCTATGTCTCATACATTCCTCTGAACTATTTTCTTTAACAAATTCACCACCAGCGCAGTTCTCGGTGAACGTGACTAACACTTCTGCACCTGCAGGCCCGATCCCTCTACCCCACCACAGACATACGTCTCTCCAAGCCAGATGATGGGGCTGGAAATAAAACTGATGCTGTCCTGTATTACAGGACACAAACGATTAAATAAGCATATACAACTTCTAAATCCCAGGACTGCGGCCAGCACACCCGGTTCACAGACAGCAGTCGGAAGGGAGCATTGTAATCGCTGTGCTCAATGCCTTGAGTAGCTCAGGTCATGAAATTTCATCGCTGACTCCTGTGTCAAAGCCAGCTCCATCCCAGTCATGTACTGGGCTCTCTATAGGGTATGGAAGAGCTCCACCCACGTGGGAAGGAATGACAGCAGGTGAATGGTGGGATGAGAGATTAACGTTTTGGTTGAGACAAAGTCTAGAGCACCACACAGAACAGAAAATCCTTCTTCAACTGTGACAGAGATTTGACTGTGACTCTCATTCTACCTTGTGCTATTTATCATCCTTTCCTCTTTATTGGCAAGAGCCCGTAAGAACCTCTTCTATTTTCACTTTCTTTCCGTCAGTAAACAACCTACCTTCAAATCTATGAGCCCATTTTTTTTAACAGGTAGATACGTGACCCGAAAACCTTCTGTCTCCAAGGAACGGCAAGAATCCAACACGCACTTGTGCTCTGTTTGTGTAGTAATGATATGCTTTTTTCTGGATTTGTAGAACCTTGCAACACCCTGTCAGGTACAATCCACGAACAAACAAAACTTGCCATTAGACCACTGAAGAAAGCAAACTTTACACAAAATGATCGGAAACAAGAAATTACTATTTACATATAATTCCCTTGCATCTTCCCTGGTTGCCTCAAAGTCACAAATCTAAAAGGTACTGACATGTAATTCACGCTACATATTTCCATCAGCACTCACTTTTCAAAGCATCTAACTTTTCAAAAAGCCTGTGAAAATGTTAACTAATGTAAGTTCTAGACACTATTAATAGATATACTTTTTTAATTTAAAAAGCATTTGCAATGGGGTCATATACAATGAGAAGCCTGACTAACCACATGCTAAAGGTTAAAACACTGCCTAGTCTCAAGTCAGAAAAAAGTTCGTAGTGGGCATGTCCACTATATTTCATGATAAAAACTTTAATTAAACAAGCAGAAGAATTGTGTTTGGTGCATGTAAGGTAAACATTGAGTATTATACTCTGTCCTCAAAACCATGTCCTGGGCACCAAAACATCCCAGTATTTTCTCCATGTACGCAGCAGAACACCACAAAGGGTAAATCCAGGAATGCAAATATGTGCTAACTAAGCCAACTCATTAACATTAAAACTGTTGAAAGATGCATACAGTTCTTAAGAGCATAATTTTACCACAATAAATAACTATCAGTATAAGCCTTTTACCTTAATTGCCATATTATTTGATTCTGTTGCACCACTGGTAAATATAATTTCCCTTGAATCAGCCCCTATTAAATCCGCAACTTGCTGTTTAAAAAGACATACAAATTTGATTTGTTAAGATAAAATACAATGAATTCACCGTAGCAAAACATGTGCAAAATGTTTTCAAGAATACTCCCTTGAGCTTTGAAAGGGTTACAGCCAGTATCTAACACAGTTATGCTACAGATACAATAGTCTAAATATCTGCATTAAAACAAAAAACATAAGGAATTAGCAGTCATAAGTCATTAGCAGTAGTGGTATCAACCATTAGCCCGTCATAAAAGAACATAAAAGTTAAGTAGACAAAGACCCAGGACATATTACTTCAAACAAAAAAATGACAAAGGCCCATACCTAAGATTAGGAGAATGAGAAGACATGAAGTTAGCCCAACTACTGCAGCAGCACGCTTGTGACCTCAGGAAATCAAAAATCCTGAGGCACCTTTGCCTAAAGTATTGGTTTCTGCCATTTCAGTTGCTCTAATCTCACTATTTTTTCTTGCAACAAATCTGCTGAAGTATATCTAAGCAAAGAGGAAGCTGCTAAATCCAGCCCACAGAGAACTAACTAACTACAATAGTTTTATCACTGTTTTTGATTTTCTTTCGGCACTGAATCGCCTCACCAGCAGGAAAACCACTATGACTGCAGCGAGCCAAGGACTCACCCGCCTCGCCTTCTCCATGGCAGCCTCGCTCTCCCAGCCGTAGGCGTGGGTCCTGGAGTGGGGGTTGCCGTAGTAGGCTGTCAGGTAGGGGAGCATGCTGTCCAGGACTCTGGGATCCTGCGGGACACAAACCACCCAGCCTTAGAGAAACGGGGAATGAAAAGCATCTCCGTCCCCTCCACACACCCCACCGTCCCTCTGCCCCAGGATTAGCAGCACTGCTGCTGCAGCGCCTAGATTTAGCTCGGGCCAGATCTCAAAAACTTGAGGTTATTGCGTGTTATATACAACACAGCCTCCGGCAAACATGTGTATCCAGCGGTTATGATCTGTGCCCTCACACGTAACCTCGATCTGCGTCGATACGACCACAGAAGAAGGGGATTTTCTGAGCAGAAGAAACACAACTCTTAAAAAGTAAGGGAAAATGACACAGATAAGTATTTCGGTTAAATTAATTTCTTGCTGCCCCTCCAAGCGACACCCACCCCCGCAGAGGTGGGCATAAGCTCTCGGGCGGCTCTGCCACCGCTCCCCCCTCGCAGCGCGCCCGCGGAACACGACGGGAGGCACCGAGCGGCGACGGCGAGGGGTCTGTGGAAGCGAAGAGGCCTTTTGGAGGGTGACCCAGGCCGCCGCGGGGAGGAGCGGCTGTCGCTCAGCTCGCAGTAAGTGACTCTGCTTTACCCAGGGCCGCCCCCGGGGGCGCCGGGAGAGCCCGAAACTCGGGAAACACGCGAGCGCTCCAGAAAAAAAAAAAGAACGGAAAGAAAGTTTATTTCTCCCCTTCCCCCTGTTCTTCTGGGGGGAACCCGCGGGCCCGGGACCGAGGCCGCAGGGGCCGGGGCAGGCGGGCGGCCCTGCCGCCGCGACCCGGGCAGGCGGGGGAGAGGCCGTGGACAGACCGCACGCCCCCGCCCGGCCCGGCCCGGCCCTTACCAGCGGGGTGGTGGCCTGGACGTCCATGTAGAGCGGCCGCAGGGCGCCGCCTCCATCGCCGCTTCGCCCTGAGAGGAGGGAGGGGGAGAACACGAGCCGCCGTCAGGCGCCCGCGGGAGCGGCGGGACAGCGCTCCGCCGGTCGGGCCCGCCCCCTCCCCCGC
Source organism: Himantopus leucocephalus (assembly GCA_003993805.1). NCBI lineage: Eukaryota > Metazoa > Chordata > Aves > Charadriiformes > Recurvirostridae > Himantopus > Himantopus leucocephalus. The sequence continues at coordinate 1,049,279 of RSEF01000020.1, forward strand.
CCGGGCAGCGGCTCTGCCCCACGGTGGCCTTACCCGGTACCGGTCCCTGTCCCGATGCCGGTGCCGGTGGCGGCGCGGCCGTCGAGAGCCGCCGGGGGGCGGGGGCCGCCCGCAGGGCCGCCAGGCGCCGCCACAGCAGCATGGCAGCGGCGCGGGGCGGGTGGAGTGAGGTGGGGCGGCTGCATGCCACTTCCGGTGACGTAACGGCGCGCGCCGGAAGCGGAGGCCGAAGCGGGCAGCAGCGGAGGGCGCGGCGCGGCCGGGAGGAGCGAGGTACGGGGCCGGGGGGGGGGGGNCCCGGGCGGGGGTCGCCCCTCCCGGGGGAGCCGCTGGGGCGCTCCGTGGCGCCAGCCCCCGCCTCCGCCTCCGCCTGCCGGAGGGCAGGTTCGCTGCTCCGCTCCTCTGCCTCCGGGGCCGGTGGCAGCTCGGAAGGACGGGCCCGGCGGCGGACGCTTTGCCGGGTGTCCGCCGGGAGCTGCAGAGCACAGCGTGAGGTGTTGAAACTGCTCTCGGAGACGTAGCGGCGCTCACAGGGGCTTGTTGAGCAGGGCCAGGGTACTGGCGTTCCCTCCCGGTCTTTTTCTACTTGGCAGGCGAGGAAACAAGTCTGAAAGCCTGCAGAGCCTCCGGTGCGACACTTATGAGAGCCTCTGAAACGTGCGGGCCTGCTCTCTAGCCCAGCTTGGCTGTAGAAGCATGTTAGACAAAGCAGTAAATCCATATGGAGTTTTGTGTTTTCTTTTCTAGATGCCTGTGACCGTGGGCCCGTACGGGCAATCGCAGCCCAGCTGCTTTGACAGAGTAAAGATGGGTTTCATGATGGGCTTTGCTGTGGGCATGGCTGCAGGAGCGCTGTTCGGCACGTTTTCCTGCCTCAGGTATGCCGAGGAAATGGATTCCACGGACAGGTCATGACAGAGCGATAGCCAGAGAGAAATGCTCCTCCTCTGGGATTGGGAAGGGAGGTGTGGGTCTGGTCCTGTGTCATCACATAGGTGAAACTTTGCCGGTGCCTCCGAATTAGCCACAGTTCCAGAGCCTGCTCTCAGCCGTGACCTGAAACAGGAAAGGCCGGTGATGGCAGGCATCACCCCTGGGTTGCAGCTTCAGAGACCTTTTCCTGCCACTTCTGAGGGGGGTTGTGCTGCGCAGCTGAGGCTGTGGAAGATCAGCTCCAGGAGGAGCTGAATGAATTGTCTGTGCAGATACGTGCAGCCCCCTCCTCACTCTAAAACTTCCTGAGGTACTCTGCACGCTCTTGGGTATCTACATTGTGGCTGCTTTGGATGTCCCGTCCTCCTGCACGGAGGCAATTACTGTACTGACATCGAGTCTTAATTGCAAGAGTGTAGGCAGAGCTGGCACTGGCACAATCCCACTGTGAATCAGAGAGGGACAATATTCTGCCTTCCCCCAGCATACCGTCATGGAAACAAACAACGCTCGCTGCTCCAGGTCAGCTCTTGTGCTGCTCATTGACTGGTTTTGGCACACATCATCCATGAAAAGGAATTACTGAAATAAGCTCTTCCATAGAACTCCTTCTGCTTGAGGGTTTTTAATCTGTGATTAAACAGGCGATTATTTGGTAGTGAGCCTAAATGGAGAAAAAGGCACAAAGTCTAATCTGGCAGAGTTTAAAAAGTTTTCTGAGCTCTATCATGGAATCACAGAATGGTTTAGGTTGGAAGGGACCTTAAAGACCATCTAGTTCCCACCACCTGCCCTGGGCAGGGACACCTCCCACCAGCCCAGGTTGCTCCAAGCCCCGTCCAACCTGGCCTTGAACACCTCCAGGGATGGGGCAGATCCTGGAGAGGCTGTGTAAGTGGTACAGCGCTAGCAGAAAATACAGATTTAGGGTAGTTAGAAACAGCAATGACAGTGGTTCTGTCGTACTTGAACGACACAGCTACATTACTTCTGCTGTACCATTTTTGAGACAAAATCTCCATGTTTTAAAAATCAAGTGCTTGAAATTCCTTAGACCCTACAGTCACTTCAGTGCTTAAAAGCCAAACATTATGAGAGCTTCCTGAGAAAGAACAATTCTTTTTGCTTTGGTCTGACCTCTCAAGTAAATGAAAACTGGAGAACAGAAATGCCTCTGGACGCTTCCAGGCCTTTCAGGTTTCTCTCATTAAAAATACAGTGTCAGTGGTAAATAGGAAGTTAGTTTACAACATGTTTTTAAGTTGGTGGCATTAATACTGCCACTGCAGCCAGACAGGACGGTAATACAACAGCTCAGACCCTTTGTATTATCTGGCAAGTCAAATACTTGGACAGACAGGTTTTTTTTTTTCCCCCAAATTAAAGGTATTTGGGGCACGAGCAGGTAAAGCTGTTCCTGCTGGAGGCGTGGCAGGAGGGTACAGTGTCAGCTGGTACCACTGCAGGAAAAAACACATGTGGGCCATTGGCGAGGGTCCCTCAAGTGCCCCAAAGAGAACAGCTCCATTTTTGTTCGCAGTAGCTCAGGCAAGGGACACCGCAGCCTGTCTCCTTGCAGAGGCAGGAGGTGTCATTTTAAATGCAGACAGAAGAGGAGGTGTTTGATTTGGATGCTCAGACAACCATTAGCTCGTTGTATCAGATGTTTTCTGCTGTGTGTCTGTTACCTGTCAGGCTTCAGCTTTTATATAATTCCTGTGTTTTATTTTGTCTCAGGATCGGCATGAGAGGACGAGAGCTGATGGGTGGAGTTGGCAAAACGATGATGCAAAGTGGTGGGACGTTTGGGACATTCATGGCTATTGGCATGGGAATCCGCTGCTAACCTGGAGCTTGGGTTTTATCCCGGCGTGCCCCGTTCAGCCCTTCCTCTCTGTACCATAATAAAATCTTTAGATACCTGGAAGTGAGAGCTCTTCATGAAATGGGGAAGCACCATCCTCCTTGCTCTGCTGATTGTAAACATGCTTTTTACCAAATTTCTACTTTTGTCCCATAAAAATAAGAATTAATAATCCTTTGTATTACATTAAAGTTCTTATTTCACAGGCGTTAAGTACAGCGCACGCATTTCTCCCTTTGGTATGTGGGCAGCTCACATTCCCGACGCGTTGATGGGGAGCTACCCCATTGTATTTGTGTATTCCTGAGTCTAGGAGAGTCTCTGTGGCTAATTCAGATCTATCACATTTCTCTCCTCTTGCAAAATTAGGTGGGTTGAAGCTGGCCCCATTTCTGAGTTTCAGGTAGTTTGGGGCAAACGCCCTCACAGAGGGTGAGGGACCCCAGAAGGACTTGGGCAGGTCCTTCTGCAACTGAGGGCAAGCTATGGCAGCTTGGGCAGCTTCTGCCAGCCAGCCTGGCAGCACGCGGGTGCAGGAAGCGGTCAGGGAACAGCACAGAACAGTTACAGCTCCGCTGCTAAGAGCTGGAAAACATTAAATTGCTGGCAAATGGAAAACTGCTTTGGTCACGTGACAGCGGAAGGTATTTTGTGATGAGTCACAAGGATGACTTCGACACCAGAGGTGGGAGACATAACTTCCCTGTCAGGCCTTGCACAATGCCTTCCTAAAGCTGTGCTGCAAGCTGCTGCGTTACCTACACTGCCTCTTCCCAGCTCCGAAGGAAGCAGTCTGACACTCCGCTGTATGGCCATTGCAGAGAGATGGCAAGGGCAGAGCAGTAGTTGCAGCTGCCTCCAGCCGTAGGATCTTGCCGTGGCTTTTTGCATTCCCTCGACAAGTGAAGGGGCTTCACCTGTAGGAGCTGTGCTATCAGAAAGGGAGTCTTTTCCTACAGTCTGCCTTAATGGGTCTACAAGGTGCTCAACGCCTCCCAGGGAGAACAGGGGGTTACTCCCTGCCCTTCACCAGCCACTGCGGCGCTGCCTGCAGCCAAACTAGGAAATGTTTAGTGCTGCAATCTTCTGTTACTTGCCTTTTAGAACAAGGCTTGTCTTTGCTCCTCCTTTATTTCTGCTTAAGGATAGGACAGGTAAGCAGCAGCAGAACCTGAACCAGCACCTGTACAACCTTTTCTTAGTACAAGTGCTGTTTCCCCTGTTTTTAAGGGAGAAACACAAATCTGCCACTAGAAGTCTGCTCTCTGTCTGCTGTTATGCGGCTCAGTGGCCTTGGAGAAACCGCCAACACCACCCAAGTCAAGCAACATGGCTACTCAGGAAGCGCACGGGTTTTCCTCCAGCTGGCACTGGTGGATTAATACTGGCAACTAAAAAAATGTCAAACAAAACTAGAGCGCAGCTTTGCTTGGCTTTCTTCAGCTGTGCCGTATCCTCCCAAGACACCCTCCTGTAGTCTGTTCCTGGCTCCTCCCCACGTTTGCCTTTCCACTGCCTCCAGTTGCTCTGTCCATTTCCTCACTCCTGGATTGCTTGACAGCCTCTTGCAGGAAACCAGGTCACCACCACCTTCTGTCCCACAGCACTGGCAGCGTCCCCACCCAGCCCACTGTCACCCGCCAGGGTGGAACCCGCCCTCTATGCCCATGTCAAACACCACTTTTATTAGCCAGTGGTCACAAAGGGACACTTAAGAGGACAATCCCCCGGGGCAGGCTTCCCTACAGAAACCAGACTAAAAGCCAACATAAATTACTCCCACATCCCCACAATTCACAACCGTTTGTGAGAGATGGGGGCGGAGGCAGGCAGGGGGGATGTTGTCTCTGGAGTGAATCTGAGGAAGGGCAACAGCTGTCCGCTGCCCGGGCAGCAAGAAAACCCCCAGGCCCTCAAAGCAGCAGGAATCAGCTCCTGCATTTTCTCCTGGAGGAGTCGTATTCCGAACATCTCCTGCTTGAAAGCATCTATCGCTCAGCTCCAGTCTTCAGCACACACTACTTCACACACATTAGGAGAGCGGAGAAATAAAGCTTCATGAAGGCCTTTTTAAGAGAATTTTATTTGAGTGGTTCTTACAAAGATTGTTGCAATATGAAAGTCTTTGTTTGATAGAAATATCAAGCTGTCTTGTCAAACACACTGAAGTAACCCAAAAATATATTTCAGAGCTCACAGAGCTTAAAAAGAGCAAAGATTATATGCAACCAGAACAAAACACGTTTCTGTATTTCCTACCAATTTTCAGACTCGGCTGCAATCCTTCAACTGTGCCACACTGCATACATAGAAACTTATCTGGAAATGCAGAGATCGTTTTGTTTGGAAACTTAGACACACCTCACACAGTATTTACAAAGAAACTTTTACAGATACATTAATCAAAAGTTACCATCAAGAAATAAAACCCTTCAATCTTTCTATTCTTACCAATTATTCAGCACAAAGCAAGCTGAGTGGCTGTCTACAGTCAGCTTTCAGTAGCCTTTTCAATTTTCCATTTATACAAAACACTAAATATGTCCCTTCATAAAGTCTATCTCCGATATTAACCTTTAGCAGATCACCTACATTTAGTGAAATGTAAAATGTAATTGCTGCATTAAAAGAAAGGCTTGTGAAACATTAAAAATGTCATTATGTCCCATCTGCCTTTTACAGAGAACTTGTTTTCTATGAGCTACTTCTCAGTTCCTACGGATCACCTTAGTAAATGTACAAGAATTACAAGGCAGAACAAGAAGTCAACAGCTTTGTATACAGTGGAAATGCTAGTTAGGGAGAATGAACACACTGCATTTCTGCTTACTTCATTTTATTTTTAAAGGTAGCAGGAAGTGTACACAAAATGACATTAAATCCTTTCCTTTAGTTTTATCTAAATAAAAGATAACTCAATCTTCCTCCAAAAAATAACTATGTACAAAACTGACTAAATCCATCTTCATCGTCGAACAGGAACCAGTAGCTGGGTTGCAGTCATAGAATCTGGGAAAAGGCTATGGTACGTTGGAAGAGGTACATACGCTGCTGTAATCATTTTACCTAATCGGAAGATAAAAAAAAAAGTCACTACTTGGTTGTTTCTGTAACGAATGAGTGAGTGTAGGTCTCTCCAAGAAATCCACTCACCTGCAAACCACCTCCCATGCAACGCATTCACAGCTGCAGTGGCAGCAGCGATTGAAGGACATTTGACATACACGTTGCCCTGTAATACACAAGGGTTACCATCCGTTAGAACCCTGAGAAACGTCCCACCACCTATTCTCACATCTTCCTTGGCATGGCCGGGATGGAGGCAAACCTGCCTCGCTGCACTCCTACTGACATCAACCGATAGCGCAGAATGAGCATGAGAAAACGGTGTAGCAGGCACAGTTGTGTACTGACACGCATTACCATACTCTAAGTTACCTTAGCACGAAACTTTTCTGAACAGGATTTTGCAAAACAGACCAAAGGTGAGCTTGATCTGAAATCAACAAGTAATGGATTTCTTACTTGCTTGTGGTAACCACTCAAAGAGAGGATCTAATGGCTCCCAATTACAAATTTGATGTGAAACGGAAAAGCACAAGAGTTCGGCTGCCTCTACTGCAGGCTCACCATTAAGTTTTGCAAATTACCAACTTTAACCACAAACGCTTAACTAGATATGCAAGTTCACAGTCTGGTTTTCGAAGGGATTAAGCGTTCCCCGGGGCAGGAAGGACGTCCAGCACTTCAAGACAACTGGTACTGTGAAAATTCTCATACATGAACTTCAGCATCCGTCTTTGCTTGAGTGACGACTGAGACGAAGGGAAAAAAACCCATCACAGCAGGGCAAGAAGAGCCTAAGATGGTATCTAATGTGAATGACAGACTGATCTTTTAACTTTGCCAGAGATACCTCAAGTTTCCTATCTGCAAATTGAGCACTAAACCAGCCTAATCTGGAGTACTGTAATATTCACATTCAACAACTGCAAGACACACAGACACCCACAGTAATGTGTATGCATTTTTCTGACTGCCTGCTTAAAAATAGAATACTACCAGTAATACGTGCACCAGAGCAGATTCTAGCTGAAAGAGACTGTACAGGAAAAGAATGTATTAAGAAACAGAACCCAGCCCTCCCTTTAGCAGGCTTTGCCAGCGTGTACTAACTCTTCCCACTGTGATCATGCTCACACTTTCTCAGGGGGGAAACTCGAGATCAGGGGCTGAAGTTCACGGCACTAAGTGATGAACAGACACAGTTCTGTTCTGAGCCTCCCCCTGCACAGGCACCAAAGCTGCTCAAGCCTTGAAATGAGACAGCAACATAAAGCTTTAGTTTTTTTTTTTTTTAAACACACCACAGTGTAGACTGGTGCGGTACACCAGACCACGTGTTCAGTTGGGGCTTTTCACCCAAACCAAATCACATCATCATGGCTGATGAGTGACAGCCCTTAGCCTGGGAAGTCTGGCTGGCTGGGAAAAAGCCCTAAAAAGATGGGAGACAGAAACACACAGAAACACTTGGACAGTAACGTGACCAGAATCTAAGCCTGGAAAACAGAGCAGCACAGCGGAAACATGTTCAAATACAGTATTTTTAAGTATCAATGGGTATTTTATATCTGGGTCATCGCTGTGCTACTGTGACAAAACGGATTTCATGTAACAAACAGCTAACTCATGATATAATAGCTGTAGTTTTTTCTTTTAAATCCATTTGCTAACGTGAACCAGATTTGCAGCTCTATGTGCTCAGACCCTATGTGAGGCATGCTGAGGGCTGCTGCGTTTTTTACTGTCTGTGTGCTGTTTTTTTTGTTGGTGATGGTGGTTTTTCTCCATCTGTTGAAGGACAGTTTGTTTTCTCTAAGACAGTAACAGAGTAATACATTGTGGGGAAGGTTTCTACCTTCCAGTAGTCCAACTCAACAGTGATAACGAAGATCACAAATGCTAGGAAAGACTGCAGGTTGTTTTATGTACTAGGCTGCAGCTCGTCTCTAACATCGCAGTGATCCACATGAAAGGGTTTCAGGTGACAAGAGTCTTCTGTAGAAGCAGCACAACGATAACAAAGGTTTGTGCGTGCCAAGTGCATTACCAGGGCAGAACAATCCCATCTAAGCAATACTGACACGCACGGTAGTGTAGATTTCAGCCTCACACAATGGAATGGAACACAACAGAAGACTTCCAGGGTCTGATTGTTAGGAATTAATCTGACTACGAGAGCGTTCGAAAACTGTACTTCAGTTTGGGCTGTGAATTCTGTATAAAAGGGGTGCAAGAAAGCCGAATCTCTTAACAGACCTTCCATAGTTTATGTTCCAAGAGCCAAAATACAGGGGAAGAGATAACCAGTCTGGGGATTGTGTAAACAAAGCAAAAACACAAGAAAAATGCCTTTTTAACATTCAGGCCGAGTCCCTCTAACAGGCATTAACCTGTAATCGTCTGCATCAGTAGCCCTTTTTCTCCTCCCTCTTCTAACTCTGGGCGCTCCCACTGCCCACTGCAAGAGTTCAGCATTACTAGTGAACACAACTGTTGCCAAGCACAGGATTAGGCACGTGTTTCACTGCGCCTCTCAAGTCTGCTGATGCAGGGTGTCCTTTGTGCTAAAGCCTGTATCCTCCAGAAACAGAGGCAACTGCAAGTCCCTGGCTTTTGGGAAATGCTCAGCTTAAGGGAAAAGCCAAATGCCAGAATTAAAGAGATCATGACTCTTCAGCCTGTATTTCCACAGGAACTTCAGCTGTGTAAATCTGCGAGAGCAGACTGCCGCACCAGAAACTGCTCTCATACCTGCATTCAAGTCACACACTCAAAACAGGAGGGAACCACATACATTCTGCAAAAACTGCGAAGTAACTTCAAGAAATTTAGATTCAGTTTAGGGGGAAAAAAAAATATAGTCTTTGCAATGCTCCCTCTATACACTACAAAGCAACAAAACTCCTAAAACCTGCTCAGTGTCTCCTCGGAACCAGGCATACCTGAGCTGAGTTTTTGTCTACATAGATGTGGATAACTCCTCCATGTTTGTTACATTCCTCAATCACATCATCTTTAATTTCAGTATCCCAGCCAGCTTCTTCTTCACTGTAGGGGGTGGAGGAAGAACAGGACAGAGATAGAATTGTTATCACTTGGACAAAATCTGCCCCTAAACCCATCAAAAAACCCCCTCTGCAACATACTGATTCCTTTCTCAGATGTAAAAGTCATCAACAAATCCCAAACAGAAACACTTACGTTTGAGGATTAAACATGTTGGAAAGCTGGAAACACTGTGTTGCAAGTGGTTGTACAGAAGCAGCTGCAGCCAGAACTGTTGTAATGGAAAAAAAAAGTAACAAATCTAAGAACCCGCTATGCATGGCTCCAACTTAAAGGAGTATTTTCTATCTATTCTTTAAAATCCCAACATTCAGCAGTAACAGTTCTATCTAAACAGAAAAATGAAGACAGGAAAGCCAAACTTGTAACTAGATGCTATCTATGATAGAGAAATTTTCAATTGATCAATACAGAAAATAGCACAGATGAACTACAGTTGAAGCTGAAAAGTGAAAAGATAACCCTGTACAGTGGTTTTGGCAGATTTTTCAATTTAAACATTTAAATGCAGATACATGCGTCTTCACATGCATCTCAAAACTCAGTCTGAGTTGTATGCCAGCAGCACCTTTAATTTTTTTTCTTCCTCCTCACAGAAGCCAAGCAGCAGCTCAGGATGGGAGTGGCACCACCCATCTGACTTCAGAGGAACAGACATCTTTGAGAATTCTCAAAATGTATTGTAAGCATGTTGAATTATCCTTCAAAAAATTATATCTGTACTTTTGTCCCTTGGAAACACTTAAATTGGAAATATTTGACAACTCCAATTATAAGTATTTTAACTGTAGAACAGTTCTATACCATTTCCCAGGAACTATAAAATTCTTACTATTGTTGCTCATCAGCACGCTACATGTTATTAAAAGATAAGCACTGTCCTACAGGCTGCCCTTTCCCTAGGCTGTCAGCTTCTGTTAATTTAGCTGAAATAATGGCCACCTTCCGCCTACATATGCAGACATTAAGAGGTTGCGCAGTCAGAGTAAAATGATGACTAATCCAGGGACAGTAATGCCAAACTCCTCATCCGCAAATTACCCTTCTAGTCCCTACCTCTAAGGCAGGAAAAATCGCACTCCCAACCAAACCCACAAACCAAAACAAACCCACGCATTTTCCAGGACTAACATATGGCTGGGAAATGTTACCAACACTGAGGGAATGCTACAAAGAAAAGGCAAAGTGTTTAACATACATTCTGTTATTTTCCGTCAATAATCAATACATAGTATGATTCCTACAGACACTAAATACAATGTCATTTCTCAGGCTGTTGGCAAACACTACACCAGAAGCATTTCACTTACAGATACCTGCAACAAAACCTACTGGTGACAAGTTGTATCAAATGCTAGTTTACCTTCATTCTGCTGAGATAGTCTCGTCTGCAAATCTAAAGAAAAATACACAGAAAATAATTAGTATGCTCGCCAGCATGACTGTATCATTACCTGCCAGCCAGGTTGCTTAGCTTGTATTTTTGTGGTTAAGAGCTTGTTCTTAAGAGTACCTCATCCCACTCTCACTGTTCCTCTCTAGCTGTGAGTAGCTTCACTAATTTCAGCTTTTCAGCTGGAATATTCTGTACTTGATAGAGATTCCATGACCACAAAGAAAAGCGTATTTCAAAGAGAAACAATACCTTAAAAGGAAAGACATGACCATGTCCTTTACATCAATGTATCATTTCCACCTTGACTCCGCTGTGCTTTAACTCTTTGCAAGATGTACTTTGTTCCATGAGAAAATAATTACAGCAATTCTTACAGGCATTAGAAGTTTGGCATCTTTACTAAACCAAAGCATTTAAGCACACAGTTACCTAAATGTGACATTCTGAAAGCAGTTATCAAATTTAATTTCAAGGACAATAAAGTGGTATTTTACCTGTTATCTTTTCATATAAATGTCGTAATGACAAGTTACTTTGGTATTTTTCAAATTGAAAACATTTTCAAGCATTCAGAGTATTAATTTGCCAAGAAAACACTAATTACTTGTTTAATAACATACAGTTGTACGAATTTGAAGTAATGGGAACAGACAAATGCAGAGTTTCTAACCACTTCCAAGTTTATGACTCCAATACTCAACATCTTTAAGCCAACAGAAAACTTCAGAATGTAAGAAATGTAAGGATAAGCTTCTTCATTTATGTTCCAATTTAATTCACACAAACACAAGGAGTCAGAAGACTGATGTTAACCATCATCTTAATTCACTTGTTCAGAAAGCAGTGAAGTGACGGACCCCAAGCGCGCTTTCAAGCTTACTTGGAAATACCTGAAGGTATCAGGTATCAACATACTTTTTTCCGTTTCTAATAAGCCCTCCTCCACAACACTGGGGGACCAAGAGGAGTGCATTTTTGAGCTCTAAGTATTAGGTAGTGAGAGTCCCAAAGACTAAGTACTCCTCAAGTGCCTTCCATAGAAGAACACATACTGGGAGCTACACTGAAACATGCGAGGTGGAAGGAGCAAGCTCTGAAGGTTGAGCTGTAACAAGAATTGGCTATGTTTAGCTTGTTTTCCATCTGCACCTGAACACAAAGAAATCCTCAACTCCATAGAGTGGGAAATACCAAAATGGGGAAGATTCTCTTAGCCTGTATTCTCTGCCAAAACTGCAAGGATTTGGCCAGATCTGTAACTGATTACCCAGTTTTGTAAACCAATGTGTTTTAAAAAAAATAATAAAACTCAAAGTTTCCGAAATCACTCTAGTTAGATGAGGAGAGAGAATTCTCCCTCTGCAATTCTGACATAATTGCACAACTACATCGTGTACAGCTGAACTCAGCAGACGTCGGCCAGCCTGGGGCTCTGCAGCCGACCGCTTCAGGCCACCTGCACCAAATGTGGCAAATCTACACAGATCACCAGCTCACATTCTGTCTAGGGCCGAGAGCCAAATCTCTTCTAAACACGGGGAGATCAGCTAACAGTATTTGGCAACAATTTCACAGGTTAATTATCTACCACCAGTTAATTATCAACTGCCCCTGAAACATAACCCCTGTCCATCAAATGTTTCAACAACTGAATTTTCTTGTTGCTCATGACTGAAGAATGGTCCTCTCCTCTCACTCCTAAATTCACTCAGAATTTAGAAATTCATTGTCACTCTTCACTGTCAACCCTTATTCTTCCCTACATGCAGTTTTAAATAGTGTGTGGAAACTAAAATTAATACATCTGTCAAGTTAAGATCAGAGTAACTTTTTCAGTACGTTCTGTATATCTGTATATATAATCTCTAAGAGTAGCAAGTTTAGCATGCCTAAGAAGTACATGCTTAGTATAAAGAACGCAGAAATACAGAAGTATCTATCAAAGCATTTTGTGTCTTAAAACAAAATGAAGATGCGTGTTTATTTTGAAACACAGATAGCTTTAAATAAACAAAAGCCTGCCAAGTATTCCCCAGTTTTCTAACTACTTACAACAGAACAGCAGATCAAATAGAGGTCCTGGATGACCTATTTGTCCCTCTATTGCAGCACGCTATCTCAATCTTTACCATAAACAGATAGTTCCTTCCCAAAAGTAAGGAATATTTTGTCCCACAAAGCATTAGAACACCATTCTGTAGCCTCATGGGTATTTTAGACAAAAATTACTAGAGAACAGAAAGTACACAGCTACAACTGCTTTGCTTCAATTCTTTTTCCTGCTGGAATTTTCTCCATGGGAATAATGTCCAAGTTCTCACGTTTCCCATAAAACTAATTCTTTAGCTTCCCTATTTTAGTTTGATGCAACCCATCTTGAACATGGGTAACCAGAACTGTTCACAAATGTGCAGGCAGCTTCTTTAGGAACACAGCTGCCCTTTCAAGAACGCACCACGCTGACAGTTCATGTTCACTCACTGTGAACTGCAGTACTTTGATATTTTCCTCCTCTTTGGCCATCTTTCACGGCTAAGCTCCCAGGCTATGTAACTAGAATTTGTTTCAATCCTGAACAGTTGAAGGATTACAATGCCCCAAGAATCCCTTATTGATAGCACCTCTGTATTTTCCCAACTCACTCCTACTCTTCTTGACTGTTGTTCCTCATCTAAATAATAAACAACATCAGCCCAACACCTGAACTTTGGCTTCAACAACAGCCTCTAACCTTTCCAGCTCTCACCTGAAAAAATCCCTCTTTCTTTGAGCCAGCTTCTTTACACATCTTGTACTTCCTGTACTACCCACTTCTCTAGTTTAACAACTTCCAAATGACACAAGGCAAAAGTTCAGAGAGAAGAGTTCTACTACTGCTTCTCTGTCCAGGAAAGTCAGTTTTATCAAAGACTGTTAGTCTTTAAATGCTGTTTCTCTGAAAGTATGCTATACTTTGATAATATTCTCCACTTTCCCCATCTTTAGTATGACTTTTGAAGGAGAGAAGTGAAATCAGAGTAACAGGACTGGAAAGCAGCCAGCTTATATTCTTCTGCCTTCCTTTTAAGCGTAGGTAATTTAGAATTAGATGTTCCAGCTATATACCATACCACAGATTTAAAATATTTATTGACAATACCAGATATCAGACATCGTATTTCATATACCTATTCCCTCACTAATTTAATACGAGTTTTCTTACTACTCTGAACTGAGTACTCCCAACTCTTGCTTTTAGCTTTGCCTTGTGAATAATTTTTTTATTTCCCTAGCTTATCTCCCTCAAATTCCAAACTTTATGACCAGTGTCCCCACAACAAACCGAGGCAATAAGATTGTATTGGAACATCTTGGGAGTACTTTCCCATTCAACCTCAGCTTCACTTCCATTTTGTTCTTTTCAGGAGTCGGTAAATCTTCACCTATGTTTTCATGTCTTTTACAAGGTCTAACTCTGTCTGACTGTTGGCAGGTAATTCTCATTTTATCTATTTCCCAAACTAAAAATACTGTTTTGTTGTCAGTCCTTTTTTCTATTCTTCATAGGGTCTGTGCTTATTTCTTTTGAGGTAGTTAATCACCCAGTTCAGTGTAGAGCCCATTTTTAACAGGACTGTTTCCTTCCTCTTTCTGTGGAATACAGACCCAATATAGCATTAGCAATTTGGAACAGAAGAAACTTTTTACATACTGCCTGTTCAAACACCCAAGTTGCTTAGACCAGATGATTTCATTGCCTTGTTTCTTCAACCACTGCTTTTGAAATCAAAAGCCTTAGTTACAGACCTGGTTTGTTTATCCTTCCATTTAAACTTGAGCAACTCATGATCCCTCAAGTCAATGGTCATTTCTATTCTCACCCATAACATCTTCATTACTTACCAAATTGAGTTTAAAATAGCATCCCCTCTTCATGAGTCAGTGAGTGTTTGATGAAGAAATTTGTCGGATATCACATCCAGGAATATCTGGGCCCCACCATTATTACTAGCAATTCTTCTCCAATCTGTATCAGGGAAGTTAAAGTCTCCCATAATGACATAATTCCTGGTAGTAATTTTCTCTAACAAGAGTAAAGAGATCTTTAATCCATAACCAAATCTCACTTTGGGGATAGCTCATTACTATGGCAGTAAAAAGCTTCATCTTTTTCCAAAGTTACTTAAGTTGCACATGTCTGTATTATTCCTTTTGTACAATAAAAGTGGAATAAACAATGCTACTCCTACCACTTTTACTTCTACAATTACTTAACATGCACATTCTTCAAAAACCTGTGTTCAGCCTTATCATTTATTCCTCCGCATCCATGTTTTCTCATACTGATTCCACACTATCCTAACAGTTCAGCTGCGTCAGACATTTTTGACCATGTTCCTGATTTGGGGAGTTTGTATTTCTTTGGCTTGTTTGTTTCAAGTATGGCGGTGGGGAAAGGATTGGTGTTTTTTTAAAAACACCATTTCTCTCATTCTCATTGACTACACCTGTTTCCAAACAAGACTGTCACACCACTTTATCACTGAGGGATTAAAGGTGATCTAATGTTAGTGTTGTTTACCTTTCCTTCTCTTTCTGGACCAGATAGGCTTTTTCCTTACCACTGTGTCTTTTTTATCTTTTTCTCCTCAGACAGAGCAGAAAACCTTATTCCACAACCCACATTTTTCTTTCGCTAGACAGTTCCTTTTCCTTCCAAGGGTGTATCTAGAGAAAGACCCTATTATGTTCTTTTAGTAACTGTCTACACTTTCATCTGTAGGCTCTTCTCAAAACTGCACCTGAACTTCAGTAACATCGTTCAGGTATATCTTAAGTCTGAATCACTTCTGTCACAAACTCCGCTGGGAGACATACAAAACAATGCCACGTATTCTTTCTTGATTTCCTGACACTTCTCACACATTCCGACATCTAGTTATTTGTGATATTCAAGTCTTTTCTACTGCTATGACAGTTTCATGCCCTTTGTTCTCATATTAATAAAAAGAAGAAATTCCACTCTGAAAATTCCTAACCTCCTGCAGGAGGTTTCTCATTGCTCTACTTCTGAAGCCCTCTTGAACAGTTTGTTGTTTAGGCCAGCTATGAACTAGCAGCAGCAATTATATCCTCAGCCTCGTTCCCTCCCACAAAATAAAATCTCAGTAACACTTCCAACATACCCACCTACAGAACACACAAACTATAGCCAATTCCAAGCAACACACAAATTCCCTGACATACAGTGTCCTTCCTCACCAGGACATACACTGCATAAACCTAACATGACTGTAGGCTTAGTTGCTGTGTCGTCCATGAAGTCCTAATAACCTTCTTGCCCCGGTACAGCTCAGGTTTTTTTTCCAGCAGGGTCAATCCCTTTCCAATTATGAGCCTGCCATTTTTAACAGTCAGCATTTATACTGCAGTAGAACATAGAAGCCCCCATTAGTACAGGGAATAGTAAAGATAAAGAGATGAAGGCTTGGGACAAATTAAATGAACTACAACAGATTTGCCAAACATAATACGAAGTGAATCATGCCCATCAAAGCTGTCATACACTGTCACTGTTTATTTGCTCATGGATTTGCAAAGTTTTACGGTTTGTAAAACATGCTGTAATACTTATGTTCTCATTTTAAAAGATCACAAAATGTAGTTAAGTACCTCATCTCAAAATTATAAAGCATTTTTTTAAAATAAACAGGTCATCATTTCTTACCTGCCACAGCTCCAAATGCCAAAGATCCGCTCATCTGCAGAGCCTGCTGTGCAGCCGGGGGAATCTGCAAGCCAGTACCTACAACCGAACACGAACACACCTTTTAGCAAGCACTTTTCACTCAGTTAGTGGTGCAGTAACATAAGCAGCAGAAATTGCACTGTTGTCAAAAGCTTAAGAATACTATTCCGTGCATTTAGCATAATATTCTGTGGGTGTATCAATTCAAATTCCATGACCTTCCGTATGTTCACACTTCCAGTTAATCATCACACATACCTTCTGCAAGTCTTGCCATCAACTGAAGGCGACCAGTTGTTCCCAAGTCAATTCCAGTCCGTTCCAACTCATCACTGTCCAAAAACGAACTAGCACTAGAAGCATCAGTGCGCTCAGTTACATGTCCAACTTTCATTGGCCTACCAGCCAGCTCAAATCCATTGAGTTGTTCCAAGGCCTTTTTGGCACACTCAGAGTCTGAGAACTGCAGATTGGAAAAATATAATTTCAGTAATACTGCCTACAGGATTCAGCAACACTTCTACTGTACGTAATACCCACAGTTACATGAACATTAGAAACACTAATTTTAAGATAACAGTTGCTACAAGCTAACTTAAATGTGCTCTGTATTTTCCATTTAAACTGAACATACACAAGTCTGGATGTTTCTCATATTTAGTAAGAATATATTCAAATACATATTATTGTTTTAACTAGAGCATCTAGATATTGCAACCAACAGAAGCCATGGCTGCGGTTCGCTTTCAAAACTTTCCAAGAATAACAGTCAATTCCCTTGCGACCGTCTAACTGCCATGCATTTATTGGCTATTCTTAACAGATGTTCTGCGTTATGCTGTGTAACATCAAATTAAATATATATTTTGTTAGTGTTAAAACCATCAAATATTAGCTATATGGTTAGTTTGGTTTCATTTGTCTCCAAGTGCCACTGGTCCCAGCTGACACTTTTTCTTTCCCCCATGACAAACTGCCAGGTCAGTCAAGAAACCCAAGTTCACAAAGTTATGTATCTGAGAGTAAAGATTTATTCAACTGAAAGTTTTAGCCTCTAAGATTTTATTTCCCCTAAAAAGCTCAAATTCAATCATTTTCACAGCACTGTGAAAATGCCCGTCTTTACTAGTATCTTTGCCTGTAGAAGACAGCAATGCTTTACCAGGTACTGACCACTATACTATATATACACACTAATCGTATACTATAGTATACTATTTCATTCTAAACATGTGCACAGTTCAACCACAATACCCACAGAGGACTGGCAGAAACAAAGAAAAAGGCCACTGCTGCACGTCCCGCAACATGACGTTTCTAGACTTAACAGAGATTACTGAGTAAGCTATACTACTACATGGGAAGGTTACGCTCAGAAATTGTCTAAGAAGTCTGGCAATTCTAGTCGTACCGTAATAAATCCATATCCTTTTGAACGTCCAGTTTCACTATCCATCATCAGCTGAATGCTTTCAATCTAAAAAATAAGAAAAAAGCTATTTATTATCAGATATTTCGGAAAAACCACAAGGTATCAAAAACCTGAATACAGCCCTGCCAAATATACATATATGAATGTGAAACCACTTTAATTGGTTCCTCATTCCTTCCTCAAATCAAAATTAGCATACAGGTAGCTACATACATACTTTGTTACCAAAACAGAAGCAAATAAAAATAACAGTGATGTACAATTTATCCCTCGAGCCCAGCTACAAATAGAGGCTTGGTCCTGATGCAGCCTTCTAGCATACAACAAGCATGCAGACATCATCAAATCTTAACTGAGACACTATAGTCATGGCATCTCATACACTGAGAAACTCCATTTTACAGACTAAGAAAAGCAGTTTGCGTTACTTTGACCGGGGGCTTTACAAAAAGGTGCATATTTTAAATAATTACCGGCATATGGGAACACCTAGAAGTTAACAGTTACTGAATTTAAAACAGTAGTAAATCATCCATGAACCATTAAATAGTGCCAGCAACATGCAATTAAGAGGAAGAACTGAGTTTTAGACTGCAGTATATGGAATCAGGAGAAGGAAAAACCTTCACAAGCTCTACATGTAAGCCTCCTAAACTACATTAATCCTGCCAGACCTCGAGAGAAAACAAAACAAGAACAGCTCTGTGAATTAAAATTTAATAAATTGCTGCAATTTTCCAGGCTTTCGCACAACAGAATTGAAGGGATATGCATACTGAATCTGCGTAAAGCACTGTTACAGTATGTATGAGGCAGGTTAATATCCAAAGATAGTATGATAATTTGCATATTAAGTATATTACTTTTTCCCTATCTAAAAATTATATACCCACGATACTTTAGGTAGCACAGTACAGCTAACATTTATTATGACTCCACCAGAAACCAGATTCTATGCGCTCACTTCCAAAACTCTCTCTACAAAAAAACGTTACCATGCTGCAAACTGGGGCATAACAATCAGGAGCTAAGAGGGGCCTACGTCAGAGCTGTACAGGACACACTGTTAGTTCATGGTACTAACATGAGCTAAAACTTAACCCAAAATCCTCAGAAACAGATGAAACTCCTACATTCATAGTGAAGAGAACTCAGACCCGATTCTGTGCTTTGTGCTTAAACCTGTGAAATGGGGCCTTCATTCACAATCACATGGGGGGAGGGGGGAGATATTTACAAGCTGCAGAAGCAGGATCTGAGGTACAGACTTTGGGTTTGTTTTTTTGGTTTGTTTTGTTTTGTAATTTTAGGTACTCTCGTTAATACCTGCCATTAAAAAAAAAAAATCATTGGACCACATCACAGATCAAGGTTCTCGTTTGTTCTCCAATTCTAACTACGTATCTAAAGCCTTGTGCACGTACAGGCACAGAAGAGCGAGAAAAACAAATGTTTTACAGGTGTGAAGCTGAATTATTTCCAGAACCTGCGAGTGCTCTACAACTAATGTAGGTTTTTCAGGTAAACTACCATAACACAACACGCCAAATTAAAATTTACCCTGCCAAACGGCTCAAAAATTCCTCGAAGCATATCTTCAGTTATATTGAAGTGTAACGATCCCACATAGAGCCTCATAGGACCAGCACTGCCCTTCTGCAGATTATTTGCCATTGCTGCGGCTCTGTTTTTCTCTGCCTAAGAAAAGGAAAAAAAGAAAAACTCACCTTCTGTAAGAATTTAACAAAACACCCTAACGTAAGCAGTATACGTCTACCAGATTAAAGCTAGCAGATTCACCAAAAAATACAAGCTGTTTTATAATCTGCAAAATATCCATCAGACTTTAACATAAAATCTATGAAATCCGAGACACAGCTTCCAAAAGCCTTCAAAGTGAACAACTTCATGCAGAATTCTGGCCTGTATCTAGTAAATTAACACTTTACTTTTTACATACACCAGGAAACATACATAATATATACTGTAATTCTGTAACACTATTACAGTTTCATTATTACTACTTTCTTAACATCTGTATTTTCAAAATGCATTTATATCACTTTGAATTGCTTTCATTTGCCCATCAACCAGTGGGAACAAAGGTCCATTTATAATTAGCTTAAACAATCATTCTTGTTTAAGTTTTCCTAACTTTCAATGGTAACCAAACTTTCAAACAGTAAGTTTTCCAGCAAGATAAGAGGCACCACTCAACATGAATAAAAGTGAGGTTTACGACTCCTTACCTGTGATGCTTGTACTATGATTGGTACACCCAAGACTCTCTGTCCAGTTAGTCCTATTGCCAGAGGCACTGAACTGACATCAACGAATTCTACATAAGCAATTCCCTTTGAACGCCTGGAATTTCTGTCTGAAATCATTCGCACATCACGAACCTGAAAGGCAAGTACAGAAATGCTGTTAGAGACAAAGGAGAAAAAAAAAACCCAACCTACTGCAGTTCATTTCTCAGAAAGGTATTAATAACTAGTCAATTATTTGCCAAGCCAATGGCTTTGTAATTATGCCATAAACCTAGAGTAAAGCTATCTTAACAAACATATCGCAGAAGCAAGCTAGCATTAAAAGCTGCCATTCAAAGTTAAATGTAGTATGCAACAGGAACAGGGGCAATAGAATATTTGCAGCACTGTGATGCTTTAAGCCAGAACCTTACAGCTGATGGAACAAATGAAGTTTTTCAAAATTAAAAGTGAAACTAATTTTTAAAGTACGCTATAACTGGTAGACCTATCTGCAAAAGACTGAAACTTCAGTAAAATGAAGTTGTTCAAATCAGAATTGCATTGCCATGTTTTGCATCACATCACATGCTGAACAATGAACTCCTGGTAAATTACATTTTCACATTCAGAGCCTTTAAGAATTAGTTGGTCATCATTCATCCCCCCCCCCTTTTCACCTGTATGAAGCTCCAGAAAGCCACTGGCTTACAATTCTGCCAGAATATCAATCCTGTACTAGGACAGCTTGAGGAAGTATTCAGAATCATTTTAACCTATTAATTACCTTCCCTACTGTAGAAAAAAATTCTTCCAGGTCTCTCGGTCGAATTCTCGCAGCCAGCTGCATGCAGAATACTGTTCGAGCATCCCTCTCTTCAGGGGTAAGATTATCAATAGGTTCTCTGGAAAGAAGGAAGTTCAGTTAAAAAATAATCTGAATTAAGATAAAAGTTTCATGCATTGTCCAGAGATGAGTTAAATAATCAGTACTTCAAACTCTGATGGGGAAAAAAACTGCCTGCCGTATTAAAAAAGGCAGGGTCAAGAACTGAAGAGAATACCTACTATTAATATAGTAATAATAATAACAACAATAATATTTACCTCTTTAACAAGAGTGTTAAACATCTTGTTTCAACTGAAGCATTAAATATGACTGGAAAACTGTATTTTAAGTACAGAAGCCCCAGCTAAACAGAGGTGCCATTTTGCTACTGTGCAGAACAGGTAACAGTACCACTAGGGAGCTTGCAGTCAAAAAGATAAGATGAAACCGCAGCAAAGCAAAGGAAAATTGGATTAAATAGCACAGACTAGCTGTCGGAACTCTCAGACAAGCAGTATGAACTTTTTTTTTTGTGACTTTGCAAACTAAAATCTTGCATCTACCCAGTCACTTTGGAGTCACTACAGTCACTGCACAAACAATACTGACATCTATACAAATGGAATTCCCGTTTTATAGTTTCAGCTTGTTAACCCACGAAAAAGCATGAACAGTGAATAATTACTCTCATCCTTGACACGAGAAGCACTAGATTACTTTTATCTCGATACTGATCACTAGCTGAAATGAGATGCATCACTTTTTAAGGAGTTAAAGCTTCAAATCTAAAAAAATGTGACTTGTACTTAAGTACAGGACAGAATTAGCATGCTGGATCCCGGATTGAGTTTCCAGTCATGTAAAATGTATTTAAGTTTTTAGAGATATTAAAAAAGAATCACTGAGAATACAAAAGAAAAATTTAAATTATCTCAGAGTTTGCTAATAATTAAAAAAAACCCACCAAAGTAAGACTGGTTAAATTTAACTGCATCAATTTAGAGAATAATCTCATTAGCGGCTATCTAAATCTAATTCCTTTAAATGAGAAGCCTAAGAATGGATAAGCGCCTCCTGGATTTTAAAGGTACCTGGCTTCTCTAAAAACAA
Source organism: Himantopus leucocephalus (assembly GCA_003993805.1). Lineage (NCBI taxonomy): Eukaryota > Metazoa > Chordata > Aves > Charadriiformes > Recurvirostridae > Himantopus > Himantopus leucocephalus. The sequence goes on from RSEF01000020.1 coordinate 1,070,952, forward strand.
CATTAATACACACTGAATAGGAAAAAAAGCATTTGTACAGTACTTTTCCATTCCATACTTAAGATTATTAAGTAGGATTGAGCAGAAAAGCTAGCTAATTTAAACTACAATTAGCAGGGAAAAGAATACAGAAACACAAAAAGCAAAGCAAGACTTGTTTTGCACACTGACATTATTTACAGTTGCACACTGTAACTGGGGGGGTGGGAGGGTGGTTTATGACATGGGGAGAAAGCAATGTATTTTCAATGCTCTCCTCTCATGGGCTTTCTGAATGAACACCAGCATTACTTGCTGGAGAGCAACTAGTCATGCATTATTTCACCATTGCTTTTTCAACTTCAACTGGACAAAAAAAAAGGCCAAACGTGTGTAAAAATTCCTACCTAACAGGGCTCTTGTCTTTTCTGAAGGGACTTTTGCTTCTGGAGCGTCGTCTGCTGGAAAGAGACATCAACACAATTATAAGAAAACCTTTAAATATACCAGTCTGATTTTAAACAAAACCTATTAATGATGCAATTAAAAGTAGAGAAAACTCAGAAACCTTAATTTGATGCTGTGAGGCAGACCAATCTTCCCTCTGATGGCACTGTTGAATTTTGGACCAGAACTACAACAAAAGCAAAGACAGACATTACTCACCAGAGTCACTGAATTCAAGATTTCCTGTCTGTACTCACATTATACTGCGAGTGCTCACCCACCCTTGCACCTGAACTTGTAAACATTTTCCATTAGCAGCACCCATAGCATGCATAAGCTACGTGCAGCACTCCAAACCATAAGGCACAGAATATGCTCCCTGCTCAGTTTCGTCTGCATCCCAAACCCCAGAATATGCACAACTCCAAGGAAGAACCGAATCAAGAGCCAGCCAGACACGGCACATTTTTATGTGCAAAATACTCTGAGCTACAGTTACTGTTGTAATCTTCTTTACATGTTTTTTTTTTTGTCCACATGCGTATTCTACCTAGTGATGCCTGCAAATGGCCTTAATGGCCTGGAACTCAGCCTCAGAGTTTTGAGCAAAGTTGTGCTGGCAGAACTATTTGCTCAAGTGTGACATTTTAAAACTGAAAGTGTCATGAAATTTAAGGTGCAAGTGGAAACCAAAGTAGATCCCTGCACACATCTGCAAGGGACACATTCACTAATTTGTCACAGCCCTAGCCACTAAAGTGCTACGAATATGTAAATGCAGCTTCTAAAGTTCTTAATGGACATCAAAACACAGAGCCATTTAAAGCCAGCAGTTAACCTTATATAGACATGTCACCACAGAAGGAATTCAATCTCTTGGCTGAATCTAATTTTAGTTTTCCAGGCTTCACAGAGGCTGTTAGAACAAATGGCAATCTGCCCGTTGCTTCCATGTTAAGGACAGCCCTCTTGCTAGTTATTGTGGCACAGGGTAACAGACTGTGACATGAATAGTAAGATTCATCCTATCATGTTCTCCCTGAACTCGATCTCCTTGTAGATACAAGGCAAAGAACAACACCTGTTAACGTTCTTCCTGTATATCCACCGAACGGCAGAGGCACTGCTGCACAGACTGAATGCTAGGGGGTTTGTCTTTCCATCTGCACAGAATTGATTCTTTCTGCTGTGGCTATAAATTGATGTGAAAACACCCTGAAAGACACGGCAGTCTGAAGACATTAAGTAGTCTTTCGCTAAATCCATTTAGTCAACCAATTTGTCTGATAAACATCTTCTTGCTACTCAGTGGAGCAGTAATGCTTATAGTTAAACTCAGCATCCACAACAACGAGGAGGATGCCCATTTTTAAACATGTCATGACACAGGTGGAAGTAGTGGGCCAAGATCCAAAACCGTGCTGGCCAGGTTAAAGCAAGGGAAATATGGCCCTCTATAACACTGGAAAAAAAAATAAAGAAAAAAAGACCATTTAGAAACTACTTATTAAGAGAAAATAAGACATAAAAAAACAGGCACAGATGAAAACACTACTGATCAAACCAGATTTTTTTTGTTTGCCTTGGGTAAATTACTCTATTTCCTACTCAAGTTCAGACAAATGACTGATGAGAGCATCCATTCAGGTTCTCCAATGTCTGACACATACTGCCAAAAGCTGCATCTGGAAATGTTGGTACTAATTCCAGAGGCTGACTTATCAGAGATGGGATTACCTTGCATCTTCACACCGCCTGATACAGAACATGATGTTCTCCATTTCAATTCAAATGCAGCAAGACAAACCAATTACAGTGACTCCAGAATATTAACATGTAGACCAACTAAATGACGGTCAATAACCAAGACCACAAATTTTTAAGGAAACAGTGAAACAAATGTTTCAAGAGTTTGTCTAAACCTTATGAAAAATACCCAAGAAGACACACAATAACAGTTTCTAAATACATGCATAACTTCCGAAAAAAAACCCAATAAAAACCAACACAAACACACCCACACAACTCCAAAAATCTCTTTTTCATTTTCACTCTTGACAAATAAGTAGTATCTTATTTACATGATTTCATGGGAGAAACATTAAAGAACCGCAACAAACTAAAGCCCTAACAGTCCACTAGAACTGACTGAGCGGAAAGCTGCCTGGGGCAAGATGATGGCCCAAGTTACCTTCTGAAGATCCTTTTTCAACAGTATTCTGTGGGACGCATTTATTTGGGTTTTTCTAAGCAGGCTTGCTTGTAAAGCTGCAGATCTCAGGAATTTCCTTCTCTCCTCCTACTGCCTAAGAACTCTTTGCAATTGTTGCCTGGTTCATGCTATCATGTACGTAAGCACCAAGTCACAAGCAATTTATCTTTATGTCTAGGGTAACCTTCTTCATAAGACAAATGCACTCAGTCCTGTGTAACAGCCAGAGGACAGCTAGGTATGTGTTTTCCTAAACCTATGTGATGCCACATGGCCCAAGAACAGTAGTCAGGTCATAAGACAGCCAGTAAAATACCAGCTTTCAGCTGCTCAGTCATAGCCAAGACTCCACCAAAAGTCCGAAACATAGTAAGCTTTGGCTAACAAAGTCCAGGAGAATTACAATGAACTTTCAGTACCTAGGTGATAACCCTGTTTTCCCAGCAGCTCCACCCAAATTCTTGGTTCCAGAATAGCAACAGGACAGACTTTTACTGTACATTAGCAGTAGCTGGGATTTGTCAGACAGGTTATCTAAGCAAGCATACTTGGTCAAGTTCTTTCTCCTAAGAGACCTAATAATATAACTGCAAAACACTTAAGGGGCAAGATATGTGAGAAGAATAACATCAGAAACCCCTGTGAACACTAAACAATGCAAGCCAGTCACCCAATTTTAAAAAACTAAAACATTTAATCACTATCTCATGCTTAAAGATGACAAATTCAAAGTCCTCAGGTTCTCTGTGGCACACTCTTCTCTTCTTTCAGAATTACCTGTACTAGACTTTCTCTTCTCACTATCGTAGAGACACTTCCACATCACCCCCAGCAGCAAAACATCTCAAGTTTAGAGATGCTAGCTTGAAAAGGGGCCTTTATTAAGCAAATGAGAAAGATCACAAGGAGAAGGAAGAGTAAAAAGTAAAAATTTAAATCAAAAACAGTCACAAAGCACTTAAACTACATGTTGCAGTCAGCTACAACGATGCCTGCAGTAAAACAAACTCAGAACTGTCTGAACAGCCTCATAAGGTGAGATTCCAGATTCAAATTCTCCAGCCAGTGAGAGCAATGTGGTAGTTACTTTGGAAACGCTGAGCTGATGGCACTGCTACAGACATGGTTTCTTCATACGGAAGCACCATTTTTGATAGATTCAAAGGAGGTGGTGATGCAAGAAGCTTCATCTCCAGAACTTGTGTCTCCCTGAAAGTCAGCACCTGTTACACAGCTTTTAAAGTTAAGTCTCCGTATTGAATAGCGCTGAACAGGAAATGAAGAGTTCTTCTCCCTTCTCTTCTGACCCAAAACTAGAATTTTGGAATCGTGTTAGCACGTGTATCACTTCAACAGCATCATTGGCTTTACAAGTGAACAGCCAACTGGTAGCTACACAACAATCAGTACCAATGCCTCTGGGATGCATGTAGTTGCCCTACACCAGTCTTCCACTAAACTATTTTAAATGCTAAAATTCTACTTCATTAAATGAAAGCAACAATTAACCAACTGAAGCAGAGAACACAACACTGCCAAAACAATAAGCACAACCTCATATCCTCAAGGGATATTCGATTATCTCCCCTTTTTACTCCCTGTCTCTCAATACCACAGAAATTGCCCAGAATAGCTACGGAAGGGTATCAGAACAATGAAAAGACCCCTCGCAATCATTTACCTTCCTGGCATAACATATCTTGATGCACTAACACCGGCATGGGTTATTGTAGTCATGTCCACACTTTTAATCTTTACTTGAGGAAATTATTTTCGAACATTGGAAGACTGAAACTCCCAAATTTCTCCAGGTATCACACTGAAGGAAGAAGACTGACATACAGAAGGCTGAAGATCTTGATCAAGGTACTCTGTTTATAAGGAAGTCTGGAGACACGATGGTGGCACTAGCACAACCCATCTAGTTACTGTAATCTTACAGGTGCCAAAGAGCTGCCAACTGTGCACAGCTGAAATCTTCAGAGCTGAAGCCTAGAGCAGCTTTACAGAGGCTCTGACAGGCCTGATACTTGAGACAAAGTAAAAGCAGGACTGATATACTCCATGATCCTCAAGTACAACAGGACTGATGAAAACAGACGATGCCACTACATCTGAGCAGACAAATGAGTTGTTGTATGTTTTCATTATGAAAACCCCAACATACAGGTGACTTAGTGCAAAATGAGACTCCAAGACCTCAGGCATTTTTTGTTTGTATTCTAAGAGTACCAAGAGGAATGCATTCCCTGGATTGGGACCCAGCCACCTAAAAAACATTCATGTTCAGAAAACTGTACAAGCCTGCAATTTATCAGAAGGTAAACACGGTATTCTCAAACATCTTGAGAGATTTCTCCATTGAAGATGACATTACATGCCATGATTAAAAAATACATCCTTTTCAAATGCCTGCTCCTGACATGATCTCGCATCCTGAGATTTGCAACAGTTGAGATGAGGCCCGGACAACAGCAGACACAAACAGCAGCCTCAGGTAACCAATGAAATCCAAGCATACAGCCCAGTTCTCGCTGTTTTTCTGCTTCTTTGAAGTCAAAAAGAGGTAATGGGAAGCAAAGGAGAGGGCAGGAATACAAAACAGCAGAAACACACAATAAATATAAATGAAAAAATGGTTTTTGAGAAATGATTTACAACTGTCAGGAACCACCTATACCAGAAGTTCTATGAAGGCAAAGGTCTGAGAAGAACCGAAGAATTCTTCCACAGCCTCTGAACAAGTTTCAGAAAAAGCAGGGCAAATATGCAACGCATGAACATTACTAAGGCCAGATGCTTCCAGTCTAGATGCATAAACACAGGAAGCACTTACGAAGTAAGTGTTTAAGAGCAGCAACCCAGCAAAAACCTTTAGTAACACAAGCAAAAGGTTTTAGGAGCATGTAACCTAAGTCACACATTACTATTCATTTTTTGACAGTTAAACTATCAGGATCATGTACTGAAGATAGTTAGGACATGTAGAAAACTTGCTTGTTATTTTAATTTTGTGATAAACTTTGTTTTCCAGTCAGTTGTACAGATTCTTTCACTTGCTTTTGCATCTTTCTGTGTTCAGATAAGAATGAAAACTGGCAGGGGGAACTGGATACGTTACTGTCCTCCTCTTTTTCACTCCATATTTATTGACATTCTTCAACTTTAACCTCTCACCTTCTTTTCTGAGATGATTAGCGACCAATTTAGAAAGCAGAGAGTGAAACTTTAAGCTTCCACATCATACACTGAAGCAGCACACATGCAACTCTATATAAATAACCTACTAGGGACTTCTATAGCGGCCTCTGAATCTGCGATCTCTACTTCTAGAACGGGTGCGTCTGCGTTCTTTGCTTCTGCTCCGTTTCCTTTCCCGGCTTCTGCTCTTTTTCCTTTCCCGATCTCGGCTCCGTTTGCGTTCCTTACTTCTGCTCCTCTTCCTGTCATGGCTCCGACTTCGGCTCTTGCTCTTTTTTCTCCTGAAAAAGAAAAATGTAACTTTGGCTTACACGTGTGGCTCAGTGTTATGATTTACCTCACATTCCGCAGTTCCTCTAACATGATGTCAAAGACATTTATAGGAAAAAGTTTCTACCTGTTGGTATTTAGGCAAGTTTATTTTGTTAAATGGGTGGGTAAGCATGTCAGCAGTCTTAAAATTTATCACGAGCAACAAAAGTGCTCCAAAGCACTTTTTTATTTTTAATTTTGTAATCACTAAAAAGTGCTTCCAAGAAGAGTAAAAGGACTGAAAAAAATATTTCCTGCACTAGATCTAGTACATACGAAATGCAGCACTTCATGTGTCTTTCAAGCATACTTTAAATACACCATCAAGATGCTAAGAATAAACTATATTTTTACAGCAAAGTAAAACAAAACACAACAAAAATAGAAAGGAAGAGACATGTCTGAGGGAAAGGAAGGTTGTTTTCTCTTGATATTCCCTGATACCAGTCTTAACACACTGTCTAAGAGTTTTGCTTCCTACTTGCTAATCCCACTCATAAGCCACCTGCTTTTCTAAGTCCGCAGCTCTTACAGGTTTGAGGCAAGCTGCAGATCTTCAGAATTTTAACCATTTACTTACAGATTTTAAAAGTTTAAATTTTCTAAGTCAATTATACCTCAATATTTGAAAACCACTGAGCCACTGTTCCATTCTTTGGAGACTACTATTGGGTTACCCGCAATCTTCTTCTGCCTCTATCTCAGTCTCAGACCATAAAAAAAACTTACAGTCTCCTGGTTTTTAAAAATGTATGTATGTACACTTAACACACACATTAAACAGATGCTCAAGCAATTACCTAAGGCAGTAACTTACCTCAAACTACATTTTGGGAATAACCAACTTTGCTGCTAAACTTTTGAAATTCAAAACATCCTTTACTATTGAATTTCTCCTCCTTTCGGGCCTTCTGATTATACACACCATCTTTTTTCAAAGTGGTTGCTCATACACTTAAAAAAATTGTATGTTCCCCCCCCCCTTTTAAAAAAAGTTCATCCCTGTTACTTTCTATGAACATGTATAAACAATGACTTCTAGGTAATTTAAATTACTAAAATAAAGATCTCTCAACTACCACATCTAACTGAGCCTAATCAGCACTAGCAGCTTTTGCTCTTCAATCTCCACCTAGGAAGACCCACTAAAACCATCTTAGTATTTATCTCTCAAGAGAAACATTTTGTGATTTGGTTTTAAAACCTGGAATACTTCGTTTTTACTTGATTATTTATCTACAATACCCCATCAGTTTCTCTAATATTTTCGTACGGACAGAGAATTTGCTGCCTCAAAACCCGATATTCAGAAGCTTCACAATCTCTGTTGACACCACTCAGAAATCCAGAATGATCTGCATCAACATCACTTAAACACACTTCCTACGGTAATGCAGTCTGTAACAGATAGGCACGCATAGCCTCTCTCTCTCTCTGCCCCCTAGGATCCATCGCTTACCAGTATCACCCTAAGGTAAAACACTCAAACACTCACTATCATAATAGCTCTGAAAAATGCTACCCGTAGCTCAATATACTGGCCAGTACCATTAACTAAATAACTGCAACTAGTCTTCAGTAAAAATAGCAGCTATTCACTATCCAACAGCGAGCTGAACTCTCTTTGCATGCAAAAACCTAATGAAATTACAAGGCAAGGGCAAGTGTAGGGTACTGCACCTGGGGAGGAATAACCC
>RSEF01000020.1:1078899-1097539 GCA_003993805.1 Himantopus leucocephalus
TTTTTTTAAACCTAGGGGACCACGGTACAGCGATACGTCACTCAATTACTACCTTATGATTGACAGTTCACACTGGAATCAAAGGTGAATTCATGGGAGTAGAGGTGAGATATCGTTAGGCAAGTCTACAAAGAGAGATAGATGGGCATTTATTCATCACGCTGAAGTGAAACTACTGCACAATATAATTACATTAACAGTATATATTTACTTGTAAGTTACATGTAATGCATCTCCAATACGATAAATCATGAGGGCTCCAGGGATGTTAGTTTACAGTTCAGCAGTAGTTTCATGAATAATGCTAAATTAAGGTAAACAGGACCTCACGGGCACATTTTTCTCACCTTCTTGTAAGGAGCTTCAAGCATTGCTTCAATATCAATATCATCAGCCATTTTTCAGGACACCTGAAAGGAGAAGCAAAATCCACCTGAGACGGAAAACACCCTTGTACTTTATATTCCAAAGGCTTTTGCTTAAGAGACCAACGCTGAATTGGATCAAATTCACAGAGCGGTGTCTCAGAAGACACTTCCAACAAGAACTGCAATGAAGCTTTGCCCAGTAAGATGATAAAGAATGTAACAGACAGCAATTATAGCTGCAAACAACAAAATTCTATTGAACACACTGAGCCAGTGGAAATCCCAGAGGTATTCCACTTATTTCTGTGAAAACAAAGAGGACAGCTCATTTATGATACGGAAACACAGGTCTGACAGCCATCTTGAGAAGTACTAGAGCTTGACCAAAGGACCCAAGACAGACACGTGAAGAACACAGAACAAACATTCAGGCAAACCTGTTCACAGCTTCCTAGCATTTGCTACCATCACATTTACTAATCTGAAGACTATGGTCCTTCAAGAAAGGTGGCCTCCTGCATAATGGGGGCCACAGAAGAAACAGTTATGATTCAAGCGTTAAGAGCTACTAAAGCATACACAAGATCCATCCAGTCTGGAACTTCAGGTTTCAGACAAAAAAGATCCACCATGCCATGTAACACTAGTCACCAGAAGCTTTTTTCTTTTTAAATTGTTCCTCTTATTTTTCAACTTCAACCCCTTACTGTAATTTTGTGTTTATTACACTCTGATCCCTTTGGCATTTGATTTCCTTTCCCTATACAGGTATGCCACTAAGAACCTCTCAAGACTTTCTGCGTTATAGAGGCTCATCTTCCTCAAATCTCTTAATAAAAGTTTCCTTTTTTTTTTTTTCATTCTTAAGCTTAAAACCAGCCAGGCCTCTTGATCCAAGTCAGACAGCCCAAGAGTGAAGATTTTCCTGCATGTGTGCCATAGAATGGATTTTTAATCATGCAGGTTAATTCTTGCACCTTGGTTACAGGCACTGCTGCAGGAACCGTGCTGTCCAGAGACTTGGCCAGCATAATGAAATCGCTCCAACATTTCAAGATCCTTTAAGCTATTCACTCATGACTGAGAATATTATACCAGAGCTGTAAAGTGTGTAAGAATCAGGTCACTCCCCTACCCACACCTGACTGTTGTCCATTAATACAATCAAGAATAAAACATAATCCTTTAGCAATACCAAAGTACTGGAAGTTCATGCTCTGTTACTTAATCAAGGCACACTAACCCCATTTTTAAATTATTACTTCTTGGGCTATAGTGCTATTACAAATATGATCATCCTTATTTTATGTGTAATGGCTCAATTTTACTTTTTACTGAAGTATTTACATTCAGCTTTTCAAGTAATCTACATACGTGCATATGATTTAATTCACCACTGCTCTACCAGTATTTGATACAAACAAGTACCTCAGTATGATTAAGGACCATTAAAAAGCACCAGGCCAAACCCAGGATTCTACAGGAAAATTCCCACCAGTGACAACTCCCACTTACAATTACATTTTCATACATGCAATTTAGCTAATATGTTCAGCTACACCTGGGGTGAGATTCTTCAACCTGAAGAGGGGTGGCCAAAGTGGGGGATGGGGGCCATAGTAGGGACCACTGAATCATGAGTGACATGGAAAAGCGAATAGGGAATGACTATTACTGCATTCACCCAAATAATAAAGAGTGAATGAACTATCATCCGGTGGGTTCAAAACAAAGGTCCTTATTCACACAGCATTAAGCCATGGAATTCACTGTCACAGAGCACTGTGGATGCTAACAAAGAAAAAAAAAAAATCACATGCAGTGTTCAAAAAACCCCAAACAAAAAAGCATGAAAGTTTACAGAAAAAGCTTTTCATTAAACAAAGACATGCCACATGACCCTGAACCACAACTAGCTGACAACTAAGAGCACACAGAGAGAAGCATCACTGTACTCTTGCCCTGTGTTTCTATTCTTTCCTAGGCATTTATTGTTGGCCACCATCACAGAGAAGATCCTGAGTTACACGGACCTTTGGTCTCACCCCGTGCAATCTGTGCCCTTTGTACTCTATACAAAACACTTTCATTGGTACAATAGTACGTTTTTATCAGAATACTTTCTGTTCATGCAACACAGACCTACTATTGACTTTGTAATTCATGTAATGCATATAACCATGCTACATATAGAGTTGTTATTTAAAAAAAAATCACAAATAAGAGTCCTTATTAATTTCAAGAGTAGAAAATCATGTCGGATTTTAAAGTATCTTTCATTTAACACTGAAGCAGCTCAAAATAATTTTCATAAAAGCCTTTCAGCTTGCTTAAAAAAAAGCTGCATATGCTTGACATCTCTGTGGAGAAAAAAAAAAACAAACCAATACCCAAAACATCAACACAAACAAGGACTGAACTACACTTGAAGCTTTGTGGATCTACAGAACACCTAAAGGGACACGAAATTTACTGCTGCTCATCTAGCCAGTACTTTGAAAGCAGATCCCATCCCTTTTGGCTGTGTTGTGTTACATAAGAGAAGTTTAAGAAGATCCTCTCCTCGAAATGATTTGCTTTGGAAATTCAAAAAAAAAAATTACAATTCCACTCTTGCTTTGCAAGGAAGCTCCTGGAGAAGCATCGGGGAAGTTCAGGGACAAGGCCGAGGCGGGAAGCTCAGCCCCCGGCAGCACACACACCTCTGGCTCGGGGTGGGGGGGTTCCCCGCCGCCCTCCACACACGGCCCGGCCGATAGGAACGCACGGCCTACGGATTCTCCAACGCTCGGCTGGGCTAGCGCCCGCCCGCCCGCCCCGAGCACCGCGCCTCCCCCGCGCCCCCCTGCAGCCCCTGCCTGCCCCGCCCGAAGCGCCGTCCGCCGGGCCCCGAGAGCCGCCCGCCGCTCCCCCGCCTCCCCTCATTCCCCGCCCCGTCTCCCAACGCAAACAGCCCCGGAGCCGCTCCCCGCCGCTCCGCCCGGGCCCCGCCAGCTCCGGCCGCGGTAGCAGAGCCGGAGCCCCGCGCCGGCCAGGGCCGGTGCCTCCGCACAGCGCCATCGCGGGGGCAGGCGGGGAGGAACAACTCCGCGGCGGGGACGGCCGGACCCGCCCGCTACGTGGCCATAGGAACAACCGAACCCCACACGCCCAGGCCGCGGCCTCGGCACGGGGGCACCCCGCCGGGCGCTCCGAGCCCTGAAGACGGGAGGCCGGCGGCAGCCCCCGAGGGCGAGGGACGGGGCCGCCCAGCCGGAGAGAGGCGGCCATGGCGGCGGGAGGGGCGCAGGCCTCCCGGGCCGCCCGCAGGCCCGGGCCACAGCGCTCCGCGGGGCAGGCCGCGGCTCGCCCGGCGGCGGGGTCCGGCCCCCCGCCCGGCAGTTACCTGCGCCGCGGGCGGGTGCTGTCCGCGTTCGGGCGCTCAAGGTCCAGCGGCGGCGGCGGCGGCTCCCGGTCCCGGCGCTAGCTGCGCTGACGGAGGGGGATGGGCCCGAGGGCTCCGGAGCCCTCTCCAGGCGTCTAAACCTCGGATGGACGGCGCCGCTGGGCCAGCCCCAGGGCGGCAGGCGGCGAGGGGCGGCGCGACCGTGGCGGGCGGTCCCCGGACCCAGGCTGGGCCCCGGCTCTGGCGGCAGCGGCGGCTCCCCGAAATGGCGCCCGCCGCGTCCGGCTGCTGGCAGGCTCGCGCACGGCACGGGGGCGCACAGCGCACAGCGCAGGGGCTCTCGCGAGAGGCGGGGCCAGGCAAGGCCCGGCGCGCCCGCGCCCGCCGCCTCTCGCGAGACATCGCGGCCGGAAGCGGCGGCGGCTCAAACGCTCGCGAGACTTGGGCAGACGGGCGGGGTTGCCCGTCACGCGCCGTCCGCGCTCTCGCGAGAGCGTACGCTCCGCTTGGGGCGCGGAGGGAAGGTCGGAGGTGAGCGGTGGGGCCCCACCATGGCCGAGGGCCGGGCAGCCCCCCCCCGCCCCCGCCCCCCTGCAGGGTTGGGGCCTGCGGCCTTCACAGGGCCCGCTGGATCCCCCCCTCCGCGGAGCTGTGTCCTGCGGGCTCGGGGCCTCCGTCCCTGTGTGGGCTCGGGGCCTCCGTCCCTGTGTGGGCTCGGGGCCTCCGTCCCTGTGTGGGCTCGGGGCCTCCGTCCCTGTGTGGGCTCGGGGCCTCCGTCCCTGTGTGGGCTCGGGGCCTCCGTCCCTGTGTGGGCTCGGGGCCTCCGTCCCTGTGTGGGCTCGGGGCCTCCGTCCCTGTGTGGGCTCGGGGCCTCCGTCCCTGTGTGGGCTCGGGGCCTCCGTCCCTGTGTGGGCTCGGGGCCTCCGTCCCTGTGTGGGCTCGGGGCCTCCGTCCCTGTGTGGGCTCGGGGCCTCCGTCCCTGTGTGGGCTCGGGGCCTCCGTCCCTGTGTGGGCTCGGGGCCTCCGTCCCTGTGTGGGCTCGGGGCCTCCGTCCCTGTGTGGGCTCGGGGCCTCCGTCCCTGTGTGGGCTCGGGGCCTCCGTCCCTGTGTGGGCTCGGGGCCTCCGTCCCTGTGTGGGCTCGGGGCCTCCGTCCCTGTGTGGGCTCGGGGCCTCCGTCCCTGTGTGGGCTCGGGGCCTCCGTCCCTGTGTGGGCTCGGGGCCTCCGTCCCTGTGTGGGCTCGGGGCCTCCGTCCCTGTGTGGGCTCGGGAACAGCCCGGACCCTCCGGGGCGATTCTGGGGGCCAGAGCCGTCGCCCCGGGTGTGGGGAGCCCTGTCACGGCCTCTGGCCTTCTGGCAAGCGTGTTCCAAATCCCCCCCTCCCCGGGTTTTGTCCTGTCGTGTGACCCAGCCTGTGTCCTGGCTATACACAGGGGTCTTGTCCAGGTTAGGTGTATTTGCTGTGGAAAGTGGGGGTTTTTTTCCCCTGTTCTTGAGTACCATAAGTTGTTTTACAGTCTCTCAGCTCCAAAAGCTGTGTTACCTCTTTAAATGTTAATTGCAGTGTACAGTTACTGGAATAACAATAGTGTATCTGTTGTGTGTAGACAGGCTATATAATGTCTGCGTCCAAATTTCTACCCACATCTGTTACATCCGTAACTTTACACTTGCTATAAAAGAAAACTAATGCCTTTCTTGAGTTTGACCCTAATGTTACGTTTCCAGCGTAAGCATGACATCTTGGGTGGCAGCACCACATGAGAATGGTGTTGGGAATCTCATGCCAGAGGAGGAAAGGCCGCTGCCTTTTCAGTAGGCGAAAATAACTCTTGTGACAAACATGCAATGTGTGTAAGTCACGTCTGGCTCAGGAAGTCCCCGAGCTGCTGATGCTGGAGCATGAGAGCACAGGAGGGTGCGTTGTATGTGCTTACCTTGTTGAAATACTTGTATTTTGTCTTTGTCCAAATGGATGATGGTCAAGGGTAGCATTAAAGATTTGCTGTTTCAAGGTAGTCATTTATTGTAGGGAGAGGGATATAGCAGGTTAGGTCACAGATTGGGCAGGGGGTGAAATTGTATTCCTTCATGACTGGTTCTTCTGATGTGACAATTATCAGCATCTGTGGTCAGACCTTCCTCCCTTTGGCTGAGGGCTCTGCAGGATTCATTAAGTTGAAGAGTAACAGTGTCTGAAGGTGTTGCGGCTGTATCCTTCTGCCAGGAACTACACCCCCCTTAATGGGCCACCACTGTCTGGCAGGTTTTTCGCCACTATAGGCCCAAGCATAATTTAAATTGTCAGTGACTTGGTGCTCCAGTACGGCTTTTGGCCCAAGCCACTGCAGGTCGCTGGAGCCTTGAAGTTGAATAGTTTAACTCAGAAAGTAAGTAGTGTTTTGTGAAACAAAACTCGCTCGTCTCATTAACAGCGCTAGTGGTGGGAGCCCACAAAATGGCTCATTTGTATTTAAATTTAATAATACCCAGTAAGTTTTGGCCAATTGTTCAATGTTGTGCAGATAACATTGAGTGGGTTTCCTGCTGAAGTTAGCACAAGATAAGCAATCATGGCTGGGGGTTTTAAGTTATTTCTTTTTTGTCCTACGAAACTGAAACAATGTAAAGAGAAGTTCTAAAAAAACTTTGCCTCCTGAAATGATAATTTTTCTATGGCATATAGAAACACTTAAACCAATTAAGATATAAGAACTCAGGCCTATAGATTTCAAATGAAAACCTGTTTTCACAGAACTCCTAGGCTGCTGTGTCATTTAATGTCATTTCTAACAAAGTTCCTGAAATGTTAATAACCTAAAAAGATCCTGAAGCTCTTGCACATAGTTTCCAAGTCTTTCGAAGCTGAACTGGTCAACTTTATTGAGTTTGGCACATCTAGGCAAAATGAGCTGTTTAAAAATGAAAAAAAATAAAAAGCGTGACTATAGTAGGTCTATTCCAACCTAATCATTTTTGTACAGGTTGGTTGTAAACAAAATTAATCATTCTCTCACAGACAAAATGAGGTTTATTGTGGTTGTTCCGGTAGCGCCGCACTGACTGCGTGCCCCTCGCCCCACTGCTGTCGCTGCTCCCAGTCAGCCACCCCAAGGTCAGGTCTAACCAGCTCCGTGTTCCTTGCTCCCTCATCATATGATTGCAACTTAAGTATGTGCTTAGGCTCATGTTGGCGGATTTCCCTGAGGGTTTTCTCTCCCTGCGTTTGCCTGTGTGGCCAGGCTCTGGAAGGAGGCCACGGACGGGTCTTTATTTGTCTACTCCACTAACACACCCCTTGCCCTTGGCTGATGCCTGGGTGGTGTGGGAGGAAGGATGAACCCAACACACATGTAGAGCTGGCTACTTACAGACTGGGTGGGGGTGGCTAATGAGTGGCTAATGACGGACCTCGACTGGCAAGCAGCTGCACAATCTCCGTGTCCAGCCCCAGCATCGGCCCTGGTGTGTCATAGTGCTGCTCTGGCAAAACAGCCGTGGAGGTTCAGCTCTGCGGGGCTGCTGGTGCAGTCACTACACCTCTGGAGCTGAGGGGAAGGCCAGGGCGAAGCTCTCAGTAAGACCTTTCCTAAGAAAAATTTTCCCAGTTGTGGGATGACTTGATCCGTAGGAGACCAGGGGTGGCGAGGGGGGAAACACCAGCCATCCCTGGTGTTTCTTCATCATCCCTGACTCTGCTAGGAGCGCCAGGGCGTTCGCTTAACGGACGTCCCTGGGGAGAGCCGGAAAGTTTGGGCTTGCAGTCTTTCGTGTTACCCCGCGCTGCGGATGGTGTAATCTCACCGAATGTAAAAAAAGAAAAATTCTCGCTTTCCCACACCGGGAGTCGAACCCGGGCCGCCTGGGTGAAAACCAGGAATCCTAACCGCTAGACCATGTGGGACTGCATACCCGCGTTTCCTCTCGCGCCGCCTGCTGCCTGCGCTGCCCGCGCTACCCGCGCGCGCCCCCTGCCCGCAGTACTCCTCGCCCCTGCCAAGGCTCGGGACCGCGTGCATGTGCAGACGTGCCCTAATTAATTAATTAACCCTGGGGGTCGGGGAGGGTGGGGGTGGCCAGGAGGGTCTCCCCCAGGCAGGAGCGAGGCGTGGGAATAGGGCCGGGGGCTGGGAGCAGAGGTGTGGGGCTGGCGACACCTCGTCAAGTTACAGGGGGAGATTTTGCACCAAGCGGAGAAGACTGACTGACGTGCGAAAGCCCACAAAAATTAGGGCCGTCCCTTCCCAAAGTCGTTAAAATTATCTTAGTTAAGAGGTGGGGGATGGAGGTTGACAAAACCGAAGAAGAAGGAAATGACAAGTGGGAGGATGAACCAATGAAGTCTGGCCTAAAAAGCTACAGAAACTGGGTAACAGCCACAAATGTGCTTCTGTACAAATCCCAGCAATCAAAAAATACGGTGGAACAACTGGATTACCCAGATTTGACTGAGAACAACTTTATCAGAAATCGGTGCAAGGCGGACAGTCGGTGGGACACTGCAGCAGCAAGCCACGGATTATACAGGAAGAACCAACAAAATTGTGGTTGTGGAGGAGTGATGCCGGATGCCAAGGAAACCTCGGAGTCCATGTGCCTAAATGATTTTAATCTTCCACCATGCAACACTGAACCCCTATAGTTAGAAAATTCACACCTAAATAGGCATAAAGGGAGTATTAGGACTACTGTAGCGAACAATCTTCAAAACCAGTGGTGGTGACAGTGATGCATTTAGGAGATCAGAGAGACCGCCGAGGCAGAAAACATCGTCATAATGAAGAGTCTCCAATTACCCCCACATTGGGTGAGTAAATGTCACATCAGCATATGATGTAGTTGCTACATTTTAGATACCACAAAAGCTTGAGTTTTGGAGCAGCTGGTTGGAGAACATAAAAGAAGCGACTGGGTTTAGTGCTGAGATGTGTGAGGGGCTTCATTCAGAACCGTGCGATTAAAAAAGCTGTGTATAAGAGCGAGTATAATGTATTCAATCTGGTATCATTAAAAGAACATCAGCAACAAAGAAATTCCTCCCAAAAGAGCTTATTAAAAATGAATAAGCCAAAAGGATAACATGCTTGTAAGCAGCATGGAGATTGCTCAAATGGCTCAGAACAGTTTATATCACCGTGAGGAAAAAGACTAAAAATAGGCCGGTATGGCTACAAAGCACAGCAAAGCTAGCTATTGAAATATTAAAAATAAAATACCCTTCAAAATGTGAAGCTGGTGCAGACCATGTCCGTAAGCCAACAGAGAAGATCCTGAATAGGTTCCAAGGTGTCAAATGGATCTGACAGTAACCGCATAAGGCAGATCTGAGCAGATCTCGTTTCCCTGCATGGATCCCAGCTGCAGCCCACTGGCTGGTGCGAAGTTGCTGTGGTCTGTGCTAAGGACGTGGGGAGGGACTGGCTGCCAGTCAGAGGTCCCTGCTTTTTTGGCAGGAGATGATCATAGTCCGTCTCTGTGAGATGAAGTGCAATTTGCTCCCCAAGGACTTGGCTCCACTGGTGGTAAGATTTGAGCTTCTCCCATGCATCAACCTGCCTGTCCTCAGCTTCTCTTCTAGTCTCAGCGCTGGACAATGCTCCTTCTCCTTCCAGAAGCTCTGGGGAGGTGTCAATAGAAGGAGCAGCAGTGCCACCACCTACACCCCTCCACTTCTGCTTGCCAAGGCATTGTGTATGAGGGAAGGGGAAGGTCTCCCTTTATCAACCACTCCTGGAGATCAGGACATTGGGCGAGGCAGACCTTTGGCTTCATTTAGACTGACCATGCTCATGCTGTTGTTGTACCTGCCTGTGAAGCTGTTCTCAGGGCCCCAAGGGCATTAACAAGCCCTTATAGCTCTGAGCAGCCTCACCTGGCGCTTGCACCCAAGCCCTGCCCAGGAGCCCCAGTTCGGATCAGCCCTGGGCCCTCTGTCCCCATCTGAGCTGTGTTGGAGGTGTGCTTCTCTGCAGTGCTCTCACCGATGTGCCCATGCCCATGGCCGTGCCCAGCCCTGGCTCTCTCTGACCCTGACCTGCAGATGGACTGCCTGGTCACTATGGACCTGCAAGGCCATCACTGCGCTGTGTCTGACCCTGGCCACCATCACTGGCCTGATCCTGACCCCGACCCGCAGACTGACTTTGCAGGTTGACCTCAGATCTACCTCATCCCCACGAGCTGCCCAACAGTCTGGGCTCCGGGCTGCCCCGTGGGACTGCTCCGGCACAGTGGGGCCGACCGTGGACTCCTATGGATGTGCCGTCATGGGGCATTACCCGGGGTTTGCATGGGGTGGTCCCCTGTGACGCTGATTGGGCGTAAGCCCGAGTGTTTCCTCTCTCCTCTAACAACAGCTGTTCGCAACCGCTGGCCATAGAGGGACTTGGACAGAGATGCATGAGTTCAGGTTGTCAGCACCCAGCCTGTGTGCACAGCACTCAAATTAAAATACAAGAACCTGTTCGTTGAGTTGGTCTGCTTAGTAGATATCCAAGATGTTTAAAAACCTAGCAAAGAACAGCTTTCAAAGTGGTTTGCCTGAAGCTGAATACCTGGATGGTGAGAGGAACTGAGCTCGCCTGACAGTGTCAGTGCAGCAAATGCAAACAGGGACGTTTGGAATCGTGACACTGGCAACCACAGCTTCAGAAACTTCTCCCAGCAGTTACGTGATAGAGCAAAGAACTTCCTGCTGTTCCCACTGACTTCAGCAGGAGCATGGTTGGTCCTCAGACCCTTGACTGTATGAGAAACAATAAAAGATAAAGAGTAATGAATCACTTCTTGCACTCGTTACAGGACTTTCTATTATCAGTACGTATGAGTAAGCAGGCAGTGTGCAGGCAGAATTCAAGACACTATCTGAAGGCAAAAGGGATTAAGTTTAAGTTTTAAAAACTCAAATCTGTGTTATTTCACTGAAAAGATAGGGTGAGAAGTAAAAGCCTGCAGATATTTCAGCTGGGGACATCTATAAACAACAAAATGGAGCAAATTTTTTTGTGATAGTTAAGCAGAACAGGAACAATGGGATAAAGTTGAGAAAACTTAGGCAGATTACAATGCAAAACACCCTGACAGGATCCCAGATAGGTGTCTGAATGATCGTCCCAGGAGACAACAAGACCAGCAAGAAATACCCCCAGAAGAGCCTCTGTCCTGGTGAGAAATGGCATAGGTGACCTCACGAATCCCTGTCTGTCTTTAACTCTGGAATCCTGACTGTGGGACTTTCCTTCCAGGTTTCTCACAGAAGTGGGGATTCAATTAATTTGTCAGGGCTTGTAAGAAAAAACCATCAGACTGCAGGATTAGCTTGAGGAATTACAGGTTCTGTCTGCGGCTAAAAAAATAAACTCAGTTCTTGGCAAGTACCTACAACAATATTACATTGTCTGGCACAAACGTCAGCCACAGCAAAGCCAGACGGGTCAGGCAGCTCGTGCAGCCCGGTAGGAGAGGGAGCAGGGACAGCTGCGTCACCACCGCTCGCATTGCTGTTTGGGTGCACGAGGTGGTGCCAGCTCAGTCTCATGTCATCGGGCTTGGCCACCCACCTCTCGGCAAGTGTCCTCTGCTCTGGGCAGCTGTGCCCCAGCTCAAGGCAACCGATGGAGCGGCTCGTGTAGCTGACCCACACACAGTTTCAGATTTTCCAGTGTATAACATCTCCTGGGGGGGAGAGAGCACCATTGCTCTGCTCATGTGTTTGGACCGAGCGCACAATCCTTAGAGGACATAGACTGAAAGCAGCAGCACTCTTACCAGACACAAAGAGGTGTGAGAGGCTGTGACAGAGTAGGAGTCCCTTGGGAACCTGTAACTGATGTGGTGGCAGGGACATGCACACCTTTTTGGGGGAGTTTTCATCCCACGGGAATTTTGAAGCAAGGCAGGCAAACCTCTGCTGTGGAAATTTTCCCGACCCACATTGCAGCAGCCTCAGAGTTCAGCTCACACAAAGTGACCTGGGAGCATGGACTTCCCTTCCCGTGTCTGCCCAGCTTTGGGACAAGGACCACCCAGGACAGCACAGTCGATCTCCTGGTTCACAAGGGACATTCCCACCTCCACCCTACTCCCCTGTTCTTCTCTCCTCCCAGCCCATTCTGGCATGTGGCTCTGCTCCTCATCCCCATCCCAGTGCTTGCCTGATCTTCCATCGCACCAGTTCAGGTTACTAGCCTGGCAAAACACCACTCACTTCTGTTTCGTGTACGTTTAGTGAGCTGACATGGTTCACCCAGGCTCAGATGAACACCAGAACCAAGACTCAAAGCAGCAGGAGGAGCAGGACTTGATGCATGGGGAGCCCTCAGCTCAGTCCAACCATCTCACCCACTGCACCCTTCTTACCCCTCTAAGGGCTTGGAATCATTGTATCTGGTGCCCTTCCCCTCATTACAGCTCCTCTCTAAAAAGACAGAGCTCTCCTTTGCTGTGGGGAGCAGTAACCCCTGCTAGAGCTCATCCCGTAGCTTTGTCAGCAGCCACGGTAGCAGGGAAGATGGCAGAAACCTCTCCTGTATGTTTTAAGTCACAATCTGTTTTAGAAAGCAGGAGAGGAAACAAAGAGCATTTGCTGCTCCATCTGTTTCCGCATCCCATGCTGCTAAGTTTGGGTTACAGCCAGCTGCTGCCATCGCCAACTGGTAATGCGATAGCATGACTGCTTACTTTGCAAGGGAGCTAAAGACGGTAAGATGGAAAAAATTGGGACAGAATGATTTTAAAAAAGCCCCATCACAGAACATCTGGCTTGTTATATAAATTTACATCATGCCCACTATAAAATAACCTGCTCATTGCTGCTTAAAAACACATATTTTTACAAATGGCCAAATATATCCAACTAACTCTTTCCAAAGGACTGTCCTGGGCTATTTGATATCTTCAGTCAGCTTCAAAACACAGACAGGGTTAATTAAGAACAGGGATGTTTTTGCTTTGCCTCATACATGCTAAGACCATTTGTCGGAGAGGACTCTCACAGCACGCAACCCAGAGAACCTCAGCCCGCCACTCCTGCATCCAGGTCAGCCTTGTCCATTCAATCAGGTATTTGAGACATTTGATACAAGATCTCTGTGCTCTGCAATAATGGAGAATTCACCACATCTGCCTGCCCGGCTCGAACCTCAAGCCCCTTGACATAGAATTACAGATGTGTTGATTGGAAGGGACCTTTGGAGGGCGTTAGCCCTAACTCTTGCTTGAAGTGAGACCATCACCAACACTAGATTGGGTCAACCATGGCTTTGCATAGACAAACCTTGAAAATCCCCAAGGACGGAGATCCCATCACCCACGTGGGTGAACTGTACCCCCTGGTCAACCTAGCACTTTATCTTGTTCCCTTGGCAACAAAGAGCTGCCCACAGTGAGAAACCTTGCCCACATGTAGGCACTCACAGTAGTAGCTTGGTAGTAGTTTGACGTATTTAACATACAGCTTTCACAGTACAGAACGTTTTCTGGTATTATTGGTGCTGAGATGACAGGCGAGCTGGAGATGAGGTGACGGCACGGCAGCGCCATGCTCACCATGCAAGAGGAGCAGAGCAGGTTTGGTGATGGTAACCAGGGTCAGCCACAGTTGAGTGACTGCTGATCCAGTTGGTGGGTCGGGGTCAGTGAGGTGCCAGGCCTGGCACAAGCTTCCCTGGAACACAGCTCAGGCCAGGCCAAGGGTGAGGACCTGAGCTTAAACGCAGCTCCCGGGAGGAGCAGGGAGCCACTGATGCAGCATCTCCCAGCTCATCCTCCCACCATTGCTGGTGCTCTGGAAGGCTGATCCAAGGTTGCAGCTGCACCAGGTCAGTGCTGGCCATAAGCCCAGACACCGAAACCTTCCCAAACATTTTAGGTGTCTACTCCCAGTATCACCAGTCCCTCCTCAACACAGGGTTTGTTCACACCTGACTGGAGCTGTTACTCTCCCCCTTGCTGTATGTGGAGACACGTACTGTGGGGCTGGTACCGTGCTGGGCTGGTTCCAGGCTGTGCAGTCCAGTTTGTTAACAGAGGCAGAGCAAGGGCAGTGCCCCCTGGCCAAAACCTCTGGGGCAATGTGCTGGCTGCACTCACAGCTGTAGCACATCTGCCTGGGCCAGTACGTCTGGGCAGGGCAGCAGCAATGCAATACTGAGCTTTCCTTACCTTTAGCATCACCAGTTCTTCCACACCCACAGATGAGGAAGAGCGCTCACGCAAGGTCCTCCACCCGCCATCTCCTGACGCGGAGTGTGTGCACAAGTACAAACGTCCACCAGCTGAGCAGCTTCATGAAAGGGGTGTGGGTGGTGTACAACTCCAGATACAGTTTCTTCCACCTGGGAGCAGCATCTGAAGAAATGATTCGAGCATGATCTCAGGGAGCTGGCTCCTTTTGCAGTTCTTCAGTGACAGTCGTAGGAAATATCCTTCAGCCAAGAACAGGCAGCAAGGGGATACTTTGGCCTGGAAACATTGATCATACATCTCTTAATTCATCTTACAGTGATCTAGCGTTCACAGCCTCACAATTCATCACGGCTATTTCTTCTTGTAGGCAGTGTGGTTTTGTTACTAGCAAAAGAGCCAGGGTTTATAACCCTCAGAGACACTGCGATGTCTTGGCCATGCTCTCAAAGACTCTTCAGACACTTCATATTCACCTCCTGCGGCTGTCTTTGGTGTATTGATGGCAGGCAACATGACTGGTGGGCTCGATCTCACATGTATGTGTCCTGTATCTCTGGAGGAGGACGTCCTTGTGTTATCGTACCAGTTACCACTAGCAGAAGTTTTCCTCAGCCCACGACTGCCTGAGCTGTGAAAGCCTCTGAAAAAGTCACTGCAGAGGTCCCACAAAAGTAGCTTGTCCCTTAGCTGCTTAATTTTTGTTGACACAGCTCATGTCCACCAGTGCTCCCTGGCTCTCCCGAAGAGGTGGACCCTGGTCTGGCAGCAGCTTTGTACCTGTGTGCAAGCGACAGCCTCACAACCATCCACCGTGCCTGGTAACTGAACCCCATTTCACCCAGCTTTCCTCTTCCAGCTGTGGGGATCTCTGGTCCCAAGAGTGTCCTTGCTGCCAGCGGGTATGTGACCATCCTCTGGTGGGGAGGTTCTGCCTTCATGGTGGTTTCCTTGCTCTTCATTTTGATGCCCTCCTGCTCCATGACTTTGTGTGAGACAGCACAGGGCTGCTAGCCCATGAGTAGGAGGAGATGTCAGCTCAGTGTGTCCTCTGCTTTCTTGAGTGCCTCCAGCTCACTTGCTTTGGCCTCAAGAGACGGGATCTCTTAGCACGCTATGTGCAGAACCATGTCTCAAGAGTTTTAGCCATAGCAGCTAAGCAATGAACTTACAGGTCCTCCTGCAAGCCTGCCAGAGATGTAGGTTGAAAACAGCCTACACGTTATCATCAAACCCCGAAATATGCAAAATAAAATGAGAACGTCGCAGAAAAAAGTGAATGCTTGTCTGGTCCCTCCTGCAGCCAAATTCCCGTGTACACCCTCAAGTCACTCCTTTTGGGGGAACCCCTAAAACCGGGGCTCTTGCAACCTCCCATCTCCCCAGCTTCTATTTTCAGTCTGTCCGAAGGCTCTTGCTAGCACAGCAACGTCGATCAGGCTGTTAAAGATCTTACACACCCAGTCTGTATCTACAAGAGCCCTTGAACAGAGACTGCCAGGCTGCTATAAGCATTTTCCCAGTATCGCTGCTTCCCCCAGAGGACAGGTATAGCCTTTATTGGCAACAGCAAATAATACCTGCAACCCCACAAGGAAAGCTGCCAATCTAACCATGTTAGAGGTACACCAGCAAACTTTTGTTTCCAACATAGACCTGGCTTAACTCTTCCTTTTCTTCCCCGCTACCCTATGCCTCAGTCTCTAAGCTTCGCAGCCCCACAAAACTCAGCCTCCCCTGCTCTGCCCCGCAGCACCACAGCCATCTCCAGCAGCTTCGCAGCCCCAGCGGGGGCCCCACTCTTTGCCGGCCCCTGCTGCACGGACCCCCCCGAGTAAGCACAACGCAGCTGCGCATCCAGCCAGCGAGCGGAGCGGCCATGATCTCACTGTCTCTCTATTTGTTATTTAAAAGTGCAGTGGGACTTTCACGTGAATGTCTTCAGATTAAATTACTCCGAAGTTCTTCAGTAGTGCCAAAACGCCGTCTGCAACAGAGCACCGCAAGTGCGGTATCACTCTGCGCAGGGACCCCATCCGCTGCCTTGCCTGGGGTCATTAATAACCCGAACAGGCTCATTTCTGACTGTAGCAGAAATTTGCTGCATGGTGTGGTACTGGCCAAAAACCGCTCTGTTAGTGGCAAAATCCACCGAGTATCAGCCAACTCTTGCACCGCCACTAAGAGGGGTCTGAGTCATCCGGGCAGCTCAGCCCCCAGGATTTGCCTCTGCATGGGGCTGTTCCTGTTCTGGAGTAACAGGACCCTGTACGAAATTCCTTGGGAGCAGTGCCACATTGCAGCAGTCACCGAGATAAGAGGGGCTCTGCCGGGCCACCGTGCCAAGTGACATACTCCAAACTGGTGGCTGACAAGCTGATCTGGTGGGGCTGACCTTCACTGCGTGGCTTGTTCGTTCAGACTGCCCGTGCTGGTGGAGGAGCAGGGCTCTACCTTCTCCTGAGGCCTCTGAATTGCTGTTTGTACACTGACGGTTGGTCCCTGCACACGCGGGGGGCACACCAGCTCTTCCTGCACAGCCTTGACCCCGCTACTGTGTGCTCAGGACACAGATGAACACAGAAAGACCCCAAAATCTGCGCAGAGAAAATTGCCGGGGCAAGAAAGAGGGCACGCCGGAGCAAACCTGCAGCCTTGCGCCACAGCTCTTCATCCCGCCGTGTCACCCCGCGGGGACAGCCCGGCAACCAGCGCGGACCGGGTCGCTTTCCTCTCTGGGCGCTGCGGGCTGGTTCCAGTCCCGCTTGCCCAAGTCCCGCTTCGCACCCCGGCCCCGGAGGGTGCCCGGAATACCGCAGGGCAGAGCGGAGCCGCCGGAGCCCCCTGCGCCGCCCCTTCGGACACCCCCGCCGGCTCTGGGGGCGGCGGGAGGCAGCCCCGGGGGACACCCGTCGCGGGGACAGGCGATGCACCGGGGCGGCCGCCATGCAGGAGCCGGCGCAGGCCGCACCTGGCACCGGCCCCGAGCGCCGCCGCCGCCCGGTCCGGGGCCCCCGCGGCCGGGGACAGCGAGCGACCCGCCCGCGCTCCCCGGGGCCCCCGCGCCCCCCCCCGGGCCGGACGGCGCGGCTCCTCACAAACCGGGTCACGGCGGCCGTGGCCCGAATAACGCTTCGGCTCCTCCGAAAGTGAGGACCCGGCTCGGCTGCTCCCCTCCTCGGGCCGGGCCTCGGGAGGGGCTCCGGCGCGGCCGCAGCCGCCGGCAGGGGCTGCCCTCGGCCCGCCTCGCCCCGGCCCGTCCCGGCGCCCCCCAGCAGAGGGACCCGGGGAGCGGCCGGGGGTCCCGGCGGACGGGCCGGGCCGGGCCGGGCCGCGCCGCCCCCGGGCGGGGCCGGGATCGTGTTTCACATCCTGCCCCGCTCGCGGGCAGAGCGGGCGGCGCGGACGGGCCATGGCGGAGAGGTGAGTGCGGCCGCCGCGCACCTGTTGAGGCGGGCGCTGAGGCGCCGCCGCCCCCTCGGGGCCTGCCGGGCCGGCGCGGGGAGCGGGCCGGGGCCGGGGCCGGGGCCGGGGCCGGGGAGAACCGCCGGGCCGGGGCGGGCGGGCGGGCGAGCCGCGGGCCCCGGCGGGCAGGTGAGTGGCGGCCGGCGCCGGGCCGGGCCCTGTGGCGGCGGCAGGGCCAGGCCGAGCCCGGCGGCCAACTTGTGCGAGGAGCGGCTCCTCCGGCCGCCTCCCGCCGCGCTCCCCTGTCTGCGGGGGGAGGCTGCGCTCCCCTCCCGCCCCCTCCCCGCACCTGCTGGGCCCCACCAGAGGGGTTGTTGGCAGCCTCCGAGCGAGGCGGACGGCCCCGGGTTTCGCGGGGCTGAGCTGGCCCGGCCCGGCCCGGAGCTCCCCGTCCTGCCCGGCCCTTGGGGGTCCGGCAGCGTCGCCCTCCCGGCGCACTGCCGCCGGGCTCTGCCGGGTGCCCTCGCACCTCTGAAGGTTGATCAGGAGCACTCTGATCTTACACCCGTTTCGGACCAGGCTTGCAGGCTCCAGGGTGGGTTGCACCCATAGGTTGCTCTCTGCTGCTTAAAAAAACCAAACAGAACCACGAAGTGACAATGTTTGCGTGGTCAAAGAAAAGGAGTGGCTGTTGCGGTTGGTTTGCTGGAGAGGGGTGACCAGGGGAGGGCTCACTGCTCACCTGGAAGCGGGAGGGAGCCGGGATCACCTGTTGGCAGTGAAAATGGAGGGCCGGGTAGCCAGGCCAGTTTCCCAGGCTGCATCCTGCTTCCGACAAACACGGGCGGATTTTATGGCTCCTCTGAATAACCCCATTCAGGGAGAATTCCTCCTGGTCGCTTTGCGCCTCGGCTTGTCAGCCAGAAGTGGTTGAATTAAGTTTGGCTCCGCTGGGAGGAAGGTACAGAGCCTGGCAGAAGCACTGTCCTCCCTGCGGCTCATGCCAGTTGCTGTTGTGCTGTTTTGCCAGCCGTTTTTTTTTTTTTTTCCCCTTCNGCCGTTTTTTTTTTTTTTTCCCCGTCCTAGATGAAAAGCTCTGAATGGTTTAACATTCCTGCGAGCACGGCTCTCCCCAGGGGCACCAGATTTCAGCTGGCTTCTCACATTCCCTTTGTCTGGGGGAGAGGAGGGAGGGCCATGCTGGCGTTTTTCCCGGTACCTCGGTGACTGTGCAAGGTGTTTGGAATAATTTTTTATTTCTTTTGCGTTTTAAGTTGTTTGGGTGTTTTTTTTTTTTTTTT
>RSEF01000020.1:1097579-1125683 GCA_003993805.1 Himantopus leucocephalus
TTTTTTTTTTTTTCTTCTGCATCTTCTCCAGCAGAACGCAGTTTGAGGTAGTCCATAAGAAGGAGTGTCTTGGGAAGTGATAGGAAATCCCCTTGAGAGTGGATGTAGAAAACCAGAATTCATCCAGAGTAAAACGATTAGCACAGCAGCATGCTCTCAGTCTGCCAGCAGCAGCAACTCATAGCGGCTGCTTCTGCCTCCCTGCTTGTGACAGCCAAGGACGTTTGGGGATCAAGGTTGCAAGTTGCTCGTTTCAGGAGATAAACTGGAAAACCTGACAAAGCCACATAGATTTGGGGCTGTTGTTCCGCTAGCTAGTACAGAGGAGTCCAGGGCTTCTTGCACTGGATTTCAGCATGATTTTTCCAGCGTATCCCCACTGACTATCTCTTTGGTGCTTTTTGAGTTCGGTGTGTGCCACGTTGATGAGACGGCTCTTTTCTATCGGTTGGATGGAGGCTATTTGGAGTGATGCTGAGATCACAGCGGATTATAGGAATGCAGATTTTGAAACCAGGTTTTTGGTCGGATGGTTCACATGCCTTCTGTATTCACAACAGGTTTGCTTAGCTGAAACAGATGTCTTGGCCTTAGCAGAGAGCACGTAAGCTACAGGGAGATCTAAGTATACTGGCCTGGTGCGTTTTGTAACCAGAAGAATTTTATGGTCATCCTTGTGATGCCAAAAGCTGCTTTCAGCCTGACTGGATCCGCAGCTGAAAACCTTACGAGAGACTTGCACGTTTAGTGTGCCAACAAGATGTGCAGAATCTGGTTCACTGAACGCTGCCCTGCTCCAGGGACACAAAAGGCAAATGCCTCCCATTCAACCGACTTATCTCTAGAAACATGTAGTGTGCCATGGTGCAAAGATGAACAGAGGAGAGACTGAGACTCCTATAGTCAATTGCCTAATGGGTAAGAAAATCTTGCAGGTTTCAGTGTATTTGTGTCTAAGTTTTGAGGCACTTTTTTAATCAATCCTGCAATTCTTCTGGGTTTGGCTTCATAGGATTGGGGCAACTGCCTGCTGGCAACCAGGTAAAGTTCTGTAAACCAAGGAACAGGGTTGTTTTTTCCCATATAGCCACGGAAGAAGAACTATTAGCATTGTTGAGGGACTGTGGGAAGGACTGTAAGATCCGAATCGGCTTTAATGAAATTGCTTCTGTAATTAAAGATAACGAAGCATAAACTGCCATAGCTTTTTGGCCTGTGAGGGTGGTGTGTTGGTTTTTTTTATTATTATTATTTTTTCCTCTGGCAGTGCCGTTTAATAAATATTCGTATTCATGAACCCCTTCTTTGAAGTCACGAAGGGATATGTCATATCTATATTTTGTGATAGGTAAATGCATTAGTAAGATTACTACTTGGTTGCCATTTTACCTATGGAGAAGAAAGCTTTTCAGTTTGGACTTGCTGTTTTAGGAGCATGTTTTTGGCTGTTTGAATTAAACAGCTTCGGGACGTGAGCAGACGGAGATCTTCCAGCCTGCGCCAGAAGCACTGGGGATTGCCTGTCCTGTTAGCTGGGTGGGTAGAGCGACTGGGGATGGGACTGAGTGTCCTTGTTCAGTGGGAAACCTGCTGGTCTGGCTGGCCATTTTAATTTGATTAATACAAAAATATAAAGGATTCAAATGCTTTATGTTCTGATTATGATGAAGACTCTTAGTTTTGTTATTGAATCTCAGTATCTGGACTATGACTTTGTTGCATATAGTTAATTCAGGCTTTAATTTGTCTTTGCCTGAATACTAGTTTCTGTGTTTTTTCAGAAGCTTTAATTTAGGAACGAGTGAAAACTTCCATGCTTCATCAGCCTGCCCTGGAGCTGCTGACGGACTCCTTGTGTCTGAATTCAGCTGCGGCTTTGCAGCAAAGGGGTCTTCTGGTTTTGGCAGGGCATCTGAACCTCCCGCTGTTATTCAGCGCAGAGCACCCCACATCCTCTGAACTGGGTTCGTGTGCCCTGTTCTGGTTTACCCTCTTCTTAATTGGCTTAAATAAGGCTGTGTATAAACATCCTCTGTGTAGCTAGCTGTGACCGCAGGACAAGCTTCTGCTCCCAGCAGGTTGTCCCATTCTCATCTGCTGGATGAGCCAATTCCTGGATGAGCATTGTGGTAACTCACTCCACAGTAAATGAGCTGGGGTGCTGAAGGTCTCTGTTTGCTCTCTGACATCAGTGGAGATAAGTGCAGGTGGGAAAGGTTATCGGCAGCCCGACCTCTGCCACGTGCTCCTGGTGTTCTCCCTGCTACTCTGAACATGCTGCTGGAGCTATCTCTGAGCTTGCCAGGGCAGTTTCCTCAGGATGAAATGATTCAGGGGTGAAAGACCAACTGGCTTTAAGTGTAACCAGGAGAGTGTTTTTGCTCCAGTAGTTCTGCTGGCAGAGGCAGAAGAGGGGTGATAAGCTGTGGAGGACAAGGTAGTCATCTTGTCCACCGTCACTGCGGTATCCTTTTTAAGCTGCTGTCATCAGCAGGCCCAGCATGGCCTGGAACTAGCTCCTGAGGTGGAGTCGTGCCTTCAGTTACAGTGTTGACTCTATGCAGATAAAGCCTGGTCCTTGGGAAACACCTTCAGACACACCAGAGTCTTCTGATGGAAACTAATCAGAAGTTCAAAGGAAAGATGCAGCATTTCCTCCTTCCCTGTGGTCTCTTTTCCCAGTGCTTCCATTCCTGTTGTACTACCCAAGTGGCTTTCTCAGGGGATGATGCAATCAGGAGGAGATGCTTGCAAGCTTTCAGCAAATAAATACGTCAGAATTTGAAATGCTCCATTTAGGCTCCATCAATCCTTCCCAGGTGGAGTGCAATTATTTGTGCCTTGTTGTGACACGTATATGCTCTTTAAGAAGCCCTCCGGGCAGATTTGAATAGTTACTGAAGTGCCTCTTGTTTGTAACAAAAATAAATTCCAGAGCAGACACTGGGATTTGGTTTTAGCTGGATTCATAGAGGGTTTCTGAGCTCTGCTGTCATTACTTACACAGTTGATATTAATTCCTGGCTTTGTCAAGGTGCACAGAAAGGCTCTTGTAGGAAAGACTGCTTTAATGACCAAGCCATTTCTTGTGGTTTTTGGTAGCTCAGTCATGAGTGTCCACTGAAGCAAGCTAGCTCTCTGATTGTTTTCATACTTTCCATGGGGAAGAGTAGTCTTCTGCTTTGGGCAATTTCTTAAAGCAGTCAGTTCTTGGAGTGGCAGGAAAGTATTAACTAAAGCAGCAGACGTGAGGTCCATCTGGCTTGTACATCTGGAATGAGACACTGTAGGTCAAGAGAAAATTTTTTTGCACTTGGTCTTTGTCTCGTGGGAGAATGGAAAAAAAAATACCACTACTTGGGATATTTTCTCTCATCCTAATTACTGTTCCAAGTGTTTGAGGTTACTGATGTGAGGAACAACAGTGTTTTATATTTCCAGTTGAATGTTGACCAGCGTGTTGCAGCATAGCTGGTGTCAGCCATCCTCCAGCTACTCTCCCAAGTCTTTTTGTGTGGTGTTGGTTGCCATTTTTTGGTTATGCAATGCACAGAGCCAAAAGAGGTTTGGGAAGCTTATAATGAGGATACTGAAGATCCAGATTGCTTGTTTGCAAGGAAGCACGGGAGATGGAAAGGACTCCATGATCCCCAGGAGGAGTGTTGGTATGGCTGCTATAGCAGCTCGAGGAGTCGGGGTTTGTCTGGCCCCCCGCAGTTACGTGCTTCAGGCGGAAAGAAAGGACTCGGGTTGGACAACACCAACTTTAGAAAATTCCTCCTGAAAAAAACAACAAGCTGAAGGACCAAAGCACTGGAGAAGCTGAGATTATATTTTATTCAGTGTCTTTTGGTTTTTTGGGCTTAAGGTCTTGTATAAAATTCCACTGAGGGCTTTACGCGGCAGAGCGCTGGGGAACTTCTGAAATAGAGAGGTCTGAATAAAATTATTCATGGGCATCTCCATCAGCCACCAGAGGCAAATAGAAGGCTAGTCCTACACAGAGGATGTATTTTCTTACCAGTCTCATTTTCTGCTTGTGCCCAACTCCCTGAGCCAAGCTCTCACTGCACTCTGCCTTCCTTGAAGGAAACTGCTCTGACGTGGAATGAAACGAAGATGACAGCAGCAAGCCCAGGGAGCACAGGGCACTCATGCATTCCTGTTTCAGCCTGGAGCAGAGCAGTCCTGGGCCCCTCTAAACCGACCTTTTCCTTAGCCGCAGGGTTTATGATCTACCAAAAATAAACAAGCCAAGCGGAGCGGGGAGGGGGGGACGACCAAACCTGTGCTGGGCTCACTTGTGTGTTACTTGGCAGGCGTGGGACACTGCCATAAGGCACTTTGCTTTGGCAGATGGGGCTGTTTCCTACCTGGGCAAACAAGGTTGCTGCTTTCTGGCTGGAAACCTGTTACAGAGGCAGAAAAGACTCAGTGTAGTGGGATTTTGTGTCATCTTGGACATCATGAACCGATGGCCCAGGGCCAGGTGCACTGTAGCAGGGATAACTTCTTTGTTCTGTAGATCTGGTTTTTCTGTTTGGTTTTGCTTGTGTTTATTTTTTTTCCTCAGAAGAATGACAAAGAAGCTTACTCTCTCCACCATCAGTGAAAGCCCTGCACAATGCTGCCCGACGAGTTGGGACCAAGCTTAGCAAATCCCCTTTAACCGCATGGAGTTCAGCTGTCTTGTTTTGGGTTTTTTTGACTCTGAGGCAGTGCAACGTCTTGTGCCTGGGTCTTCATGTGTAGCAGCAGCCAAGGCTCAGTCTAGGAGAAGGATGAATTGGCGTTAAAATATTTTAAGTAACAAAGCGAAGTCAGAGCAGAAGTTATTGTAGGAGACTTTATAGCTGAATAATTAAGTACAGACCCAGGGGATGCAGTGGGTGATCAGTGCTGTGTAGCGTTGCCTGGAAAGATGCCCCTCCAGAGGCTGTGGCCAGGCTAGGTGGTGGGTGTTGGCTGCAGTTTTTGGTGCCTCTGCACTGTCCGCCCTTGGGGTGGCTGGCTGGGTTTTATTGCGGGGACCCTGACCTGCTCCAGCCAACTGGTCCTGGCCACCCCAGCTGCTCCAGTGCCCGGTCTTCACCCCTCTGCTGATCTGCCTCTGCAGTCATGCTCGCCCACGCAGCCTTATCTACTCGGGGCTTGTCCCCCATGTGCTTTCGGTGCTGTGTGGGAAATAGTAAGTGCAGGGTTGTTGCCAGACATGGGGTAAGCTGCGGGTGGTCATACGCTGTAATCCAGGCTCCGAGTCTCCCTCATGTGTGTTTAAACAGTAACTCAAGGTCCAGCTGTTAGTTGCAACATGTTCATTTTGTCGTAAAATTGTAAATGCCATATTTGGTCCTCTTCTGGTCTGGCAACTGTTTCCTCCTCATGTATACTGTAGTTCTTTGATAGTCCTCCGATAGCTGCAAATATCCAGCTGTGTGTCAGCCACGCTGTCTAACTCTTCTTTGCTCCCTTGCTACAGTAATTAGGTTTGGGATATTTTTTATTAGGCCTTCCAAGCATTGCTCTAAGCTATGGTGAGAGAAGAAGCACCAAGTGTTCTATGAATTCTTGGTGATGGATCAACATCAAGGGAAGCAAAGAGAGATCCTGAAAGGGCTGTG
Source organism: Himantopus leucocephalus (assembly GCA_003993805.1). NCBI lineage: Eukaryota > Metazoa > Chordata > Aves > Charadriiformes > Recurvirostridae > Himantopus > Himantopus leucocephalus. The sequence continues at coordinate 1,103,201 of RSEF01000020.1, forward strand.
AGCTGAGGTGCAGAGCGTGGAGTGTGGCTGGCACGAGAAGCACGTAACGTATGGCTAAGGACAAATGCAAAACACGATGTAATAAGGAGGTATGTTTTCTTAGCAATTTATACCATCGTAATACAATGGATAGTCTGGCTGGGATACGGCTGAGTTGCTTTTAGTCGGTACAGTAAAATGAACGTGAAGCAAGTAGCGTTGGGGCTCGGAGAGCAGCTTTCTGCTTGGGTCAGTGCTGCCCTTGGGCTCCCGTCTGCAGTCCTGCATTAGAGCACAAATGGCAGAAGAGTTGCAGTTTTGGCTTGGCGGCTCCTTAGAAAGCTTGCCCCTGAAATAAGCTACTTCAATTTTCATGAAATTAGTTTTAAAAATCACTGAAAATGAGGGTGAAAAGCAAGTGCCGTGATCCTTTCTGTACTGTGGGTTTAGAAGCTGCTGAGGAAATGCCTGGTGAGTAGGTGGTGGTCTGACAACTCAGCCTAAACTCACTAAAGCTGTAATTTGAAATTAGTCTAAAACATGGGTTTGAGGTTCTGGAGACTGGAGGCTTTTCCAAAGCAGAAGTCTGTTTTGGGATGGCAATAAGCATAAAAGATAAGAAAGACAGTGATCATCATCTGGGGGTGAAGCTGTGCGCTGCTGCCCTTGTTTCTTCTGGCCCTGGGTCCAGAAGGGTTGAATTCAGTAAAGCAAGGGTAAACTGGCTGCTTTTTAGTTAGCAAGCTGAATTAGCCCTGTGTGGGATTTGAGGAGCTCCAGTGCACTTGTGTGATGAGTGCTGGGGATGCACCGTTGGGGAAAGAGCGTGGCAGGGGAGGAGGAGGGGACCCCCTCCTTCCAGCAGCAGCAAGTCATTGGATCCGCTCTGCTTTCAGTGTACCATGACGTTATCATCCAGTTCCCTCTCCTGTGGTCCATCGGGCCAGCTTTGGACACCGTGCTGCAGGGGTGACTTTGGGTACGTTGTTGAGACTTTGGCCTTCAACACCAAAACCTGGCTGTGAGAGAGGGAGGCTGGCAGCGAGCCGCTGCGGGGCAGAGCTCCATTTGGGGGGGACACACTTGTTTGGGTTGCTTGTCTTGTTGAAACAAAGAGGGCTGGATCAGTCTGGCAAAAGGGGAGATGCCGGTGATTTCAGCCTCTCTGGCTCCCCGTAACTTTTCACATGCAAGGCGGCCTCTCGAGGCGCGATGGCAGAGTCCCCCATCGGCCACCCAGCACCGCCTCTAATGGCGGAGCACTTGTGTGCTTAAACTTTATTTGGTCTTGGAGGGATGAAATCACTTGCTTCTGTCTCCGTTTGGATAAGGAAAGCTGCTGCTGATTTGCAAAAGCTGTCTGTGTGTGGGGGAGGAGAAGTTTGTCAGTAACCCAGTGTGTTTGGTGCAAGGCGTGCCTGCTGCGGCACTAGAGGGAAACTCTGTCTTGGGCTACTTTCTCTGTCTGCCCCACTGTCCTTGGAGCATGAAGGTGGAGAAGGGTGGACAAGCGTGGTGATCACCAAATAGCTCAGAGAAAGAGCCTGGAGTTCAGCTCAAAATGTAAAAATGGGCAACTTCCAGTGGTTGATGTGCCTGTTCCTGGATGGTTTGGGTGGTGAGCTGTGCTCGGGGTGTGTTGATTTTGGGCTACATCCTGCACTGAAGGCCCTTTGGGGAAGAGCACAGTTTCCTATTTGAGAGTGTCTCCTGATACCGTGTACATCTTGTACTCTGGGCACTGAAATAAAATAGCCCCTGCAGCTGGCCCACATCGGCTCCGTTACCACCGTCCTGGCAGCGCCTGTGGCACCTACCCACAGTGGAGTTCAGCTCCCAGGAACGGCATGCTGCAGGCCCTCGGTGTGGGCAGGGCAGGGCATGCATTTAGTTCCTGTTACCTTGCTCAAACCTCTACTATTTGCAGCAGTAGCCATTTCTTCAAGTGAATTTGTGGGGATGGTCAGAGAACAGACAAATTTCTCATGGGGTTGCCTGCGGTGCTGCTTTCTTGCTCTCCACGTCCCAGCTGGACCTGGGTTGAATCTGGAGTTTCCATGGACTGCAGAGAGGATTTGAGGGGCTTTACGTGAATGAACAGTATTCCCCTGAAATTACCATTTTGGCGCTGTTACCTGCGGTAGAAACTTGTGCTGCTTTGCCTATAGGACTATAGCTGGAAAACCTCCTAATGGTGCAGCTGTTTCCTCTGGGAAAGGCAAATGACATACGTGAGCATAAACAGCTTTGATGGTGAGATGTGTCTGTACTAGAGCTTGGACTGCTCTGTTGGTCCTCGTGGAAGGGCAGCCTTTCAGTAGGACAGGCAGTACCTGGTCCTGTGGACAAAGAGCAACGTCAGTGCGGCTGGCTGTGAAAATTGGGCGCTGCTGGGGGGATGTTCAGCCAGCCCCTTTCCAGGGTGCAGCCCTGTCGTGACAGGGCTTTCCCTGCTGCTCAAGATGCAGAAGAGTATCAGGCTTCATCTCTTTCATCTTCACACCTGCTAAGCTGTGACAGAAGGTGTCAAGAAGAGTAATGAAGAGCTGGGAGATGCAAACCCTTGTTTTTCTTGTGCTTCAGGCAAAAATTGATTGGTGAATTCGGGGAATTTTTTATTTTTTTTTTTAAGTTAAAACCTGTTGCTGACTAAACCTGTCTTGCAGTTTGTTAGTATTTGGGCCCTGCCTCTTGTCTTCGGCAGGACGCTGGCAGGAGCCGTGCGAGCCTTGACCTTGACTGCAGCTTTGTGGGCTCAACAGTGCTGAAAACAAGGGAGAAGGTCCGGGCTGTGGCTGCTCCCTGGAAGGGAGATGCTGCCACAGGGCACTGCTCTCCTGGGATCTTGGCTGCCCTTTGTGGTCCTGTATTCCCCTGGGAAGGAGGAGCCTTGACCCTTCTGCCTGTCATCTGGTGGGTCCCTGAGGAGGTGCTTTGGTCACATAACGTGTTTTCAGCGGGAAACACATCTCGTTTTGGGCATCTGGAAATGGTGAATATGCAGTTACCTGTGAAAACTCACTACGTATGTGCTCAGGAACAGTCATGATAAATCCGAGCCTGTGGTTATGATGGGCTCTTTATGACTGTCAGCGTTAATAAAATTAATGAGACTTATGTCTGCCTTGCTGTAGAGCTGGCGTTTACTACTGACTCTACTAAAAAGGGCCTGTCTGTTGTTGCAGTCATGTAAGAGCCCTGATATTTGTCTGCCTTGTACGGTTCTGTGCCTCTGCTAAAGAGTAGCTGATAGGACCAGAGGTGGCATGGAAGTTATTTGGTGATGACACTGGTTGGTGGCTCAGAAGGAATGGATACCTCCACCAAGAAAAGATCAAAGACTTGTTTTCTGTCTGTCTTTAACAGGAAAAAAAAAAAAAGAAATGTGCAGGGGGAAAAAAAGGCTGTGGAGAGAGAGGTGGAGTGAGAAGGATGTTGGTCAAAGAGTGGAAGCTGTTTCCGTACAAGAAGACCAAAAAAAGTATGTATTTCAGCAGATTACAGGGAAAATCAAAATAAGGCAGGTCAGAATAAGACTTTGGAAGAGTGAATTTGTCAAATATGATTCATTTTCAAATGCATCGAAACCTTTTGGAGACAGGCAGCAGAAGAGATCAAGGCGTGAGAGACACGGGAGATAAAGCCATCACAGAAAAATCTAAACCATTTTTTGGCCATCTTGACTCCTGTGGAGGAGCTTTGTAGTTTGCAAAGCTACAAAGCTCGCTACAAAAGAGCTGTCTGAGAAGTTGTCTCGCGTTGAATGTCAGTAGAAATAGCTTTAGAGCAAACAGAGGAACTGATAAGAAACTGTAAGTAACAGATAGCGTTTACTCAAGAGTGCCGTAGGATCTTAAATCTGAAATTGCTGAGATACTTCTGTGTGTATCCTGTTGCTTAAGTGCCCTTGGTATCGCAGAAATTGATGCGGACAAATGTGATGGCATTTTTTTTAAAAGAGAGGGATCTTGGGGAAATTGGGAAGGGACACATGAGGTGGCTCAATATCTGTGCCAGGCACACTGCTAGGAAAGGGCTGTAGAGTAGATCCTGGTGACTACAGACCAGTGGGTCTGACCTTCATGCCTGGGCCTCTGCAGTGAAGAACAAGATCGCTGAAGGCATGGCCAAGCATGGCTTCTTGGAAAAGAGTTAACAGGGCTAATGTAAAGGCAAGCCCTGCCTCATGGACCTGCTGGAGCTTGGAGAGCACATGGGTAGCAGGACAAATAGGCTTCGTATATCTGGCTTTTCAAACAGCCTTTGACAAGGTTCTCCACCAAAGACTTTCAAGAAACTAAGTCACCACGGGCATGGAGGAAAGGTCTTGTTATGGACCGAGAGCTGGTGAAAGCATAGGACGCAAATGGTAGAGCTTATTAGTCATTTTTCAGCATGAATAAGAGTCAGCAGTGAGGCCCCAGAGACTGGTCCTGGGACTGGTTTCCATATTGTGGGTGACCTCAGGCATGGAGGGATGCAGTGAAATCCCCAGGTTTGGAGAGGATCCTCAATTCCTTCTGGTGGTTGTATTACCTTACTCAAGGTGAGGAAATTCAGAAGGACCTCACATAACTGAGCAAGCGGACAAATAAGCGGCAGGTGAACTTCAGTGTAGGAAAATGTGGGGTACACGTAAGGGAAAACTACCTATAGCAGGCTTGTATGATGCTGACCCTGGAACAGGTGGTTACAGCTCAGGAAGGAGCTCAGAGTCATCATTGGCAGGTCTCTGAAATCATCAGTGTGCAATGGTAGCTAAAAAATTCAGTGACTGTTGGCCTCTGTCAGCAAGGGTGATGATAACAAAGCAGAGGGCATTGTTTTGAGCCTCGGAAACACCTCAGTGCATATCTTGGGGGCTGTATGCAGTTCTGGTATCCGCATCTTGAGAAGGACAGTGGTGTTGGAGAGGCTGCAGCGAAGACAATTAAAATGACTGAGGGGCACAGCAGCTGCCTTATGAGGAGAGGGAAAAAATTACTGACTCCTTGCTTTGGAATAAAAGTCTGGTGTAGCGTATGATCAAGGTATACAAAAGCATGAAGGCACTGATTAAGTTGAATTTTATCTACTAAGTCTTGTGGCAGTAGAACCAGGGGCACTTGATGAAACCTATAGCAAGATTGGTTTAAAGCAGGTAGGAGGAAGTACTTTTATTTATACAATGTGTGATGAACTTCCGAATTCATTGTCCAGTGTGGTTATGGATGCAAAAGGCATCAGCAGGTCCCAAAAGCATTTGGGTAAGCTTACGGGCAGCCAGTCTGAGACAGATACTAGGAAGAACAGCCAGGGATGTGCCTTTAGCATCCATAATACAAGTGTGGATTCTGGGGGAATAACAAAGATGATGGAGAGAGGGTATGACCAGGCTTACATACTCTGCCTAACAAACCTCTCCTGTTGTCCTGGCTGTAGACAGGATGGAGGGGCAGTTGGTTTCACCCAAGATTTGTATCTTACATTCTTGAAAGTTTCCAGAAACCAACATTAAGTAGGAACGTAGATAGACATGACATGTTGCGGAAGAGCCAGCATGGCTTTTGTAGACCAAAATTGAGCCACATGACTCCATCAGTACTTGGAAGGTTTTTGTGAGTACATGGCAGGGGTGATCCAGTGGAGTGGTTTAGTGGACGTCTCTGAAAGGTTTCAGCATGGGGTATCCAAGAAAAGTCCATCATGCGATGCATGGGTGAATGAATGGTTAAAAGATAGGCTACAAAGTTGAGGAATAGACTGTCAGACCTAACAGTGGAGGGAAGTCCCTCGGGGAGCCAGGCTGGGATTTCTGCCCCTCACTGCGTTTGTATGTGACCTAGAAAAGGTGATGAAAGCAATGGCTGAGGAAGAGTGTGCTGTGGTCCACATGCACAGTGGTTGGGCTCTGGGCAAAGAACGTAAGAAATCTTGACCACTGAAATTCAGGAATGAGGTTGGGGGTAATGGGTATTTGTGCAAAACTGTCAGCTGGAGTTTGGCAGCGCCGTAGGAAGGTAAGAGGAGGCTGTGAACAGGAAAGAGAGGAGCAGAGGACAGAATGAAAAAGTCACGACACTGTGGTCTGCTGTCACGTTGAATATTAACCGAGTGTCAGGTCATTCCATCTCAGAAAAGTCCTTGCTTCTAACTGCTGAAAGTAGAATAAGTGCCTCTGTGGTTTTTTGCTCTTTTTTTTTTTAAATCAGTGGCAAGTACTGGAGGCAGGGCTGTCTAGGTGGACATCAGCTATAGAGGGAAGTTGAATGTGGTCCAGATCTTTGCCCTAGTCCATCGGCTGTGCCATAAAAGAGGGACAGAGATCGCAATGCCCACTTTGACGTCTTTCTGAATTTGCCTCTTTTTTGCTGCCTTCCTTGCCACTGCTGAAAGTGAAAACCTCAGTTTTGGACTGAACACAAGCTAATAAATGCTTGGGTTTTTGGTGAGAGAAAACAAAGGGAACTTGTTTTGGGCACGAAATCAAAAAGTAAATTGTTCTCACACCACTGTTCGCTGTTACCATGTATAGCAATTACTGCCATGGCAACAGATATTTTCAAGATCCAGCCAAGATCTTCCAGGGCTGCAACATAACTTCTGATACTTGCTCATTGTGCTGCTATTAATAACTGTGTTTCCCCCCCTCACAGCCAGGAAGTTTCTTCTTCCTCATGTACCAAGTGCGAGGGATAAGCTCATTTTAAATCAATTGTGGGGAGAAGTGACATTGGGGATTTCCTGGATTTTTTTTGTTCTGGAGATCCTGTCTAGTGCTGCCAGCTCTGCAGCCACCTCCTGAGCTGAGCTGTCTCTCTTGTGCTATTTATAAGAAAGTCCGGTCTGAATTTTTTATTCCTTCCCCCCTCTTAAACCAGGACAAACAAATGACACATATTTACTCTTCCAGCTATGCACAGAAGCTTAAGTGTTTATTTCAAGCTGACTTGGTCAAGGAGAGAACCCGCTGCCAATTAAACGTGGTCTGGGCCAGGCTCTGGTCTGCATGATTTCTTTACTTATCTCCTGGTCATTTAAACAAGATAAACCCTGTGTATTCAAATTTGCCATTTCGCTGTTCTTGCAGTCGTTGAATTTAGCTATGTTTAAAAAACCCAAGTGCACATCCATCTCTTCCCAGCCGCATTAGCATGGCCATATGAATCTCCTTTGAGTTGGAAGCGTGACGTACCATTGGTAGGTCTTTTGGCACCTGCCAAGGAGCTGTGAAAAAGGTGGGACTTGGGCTTTTGCTCATGCTGGCGGTTCCTCTCAAGCCTGAGCACCTGCGATGGGTGAGGACTGGGGTCATGGGTCTGTCCCCAGCTCTGGTTCTGGTTGTACACAAGTCACAACTGTGCAGTTTTTATCCAGTTTGATCCCTCCAGAGGAATGAGTTGTTTTGCTAGGCCAATCTCTTCTCCCCCAGGGAGTTTCCTTTTCTTCTGCGGAAGTGTAGCTATTAACTGTAAAAGCCTGCGTGCCCCCTTTCCTCACCGACTTGAGAGTTAAAAGGAAGACACTCTATGAGCAGTGTGGTTTTCCTTATTTTCCGGTGCTCTCAAGTCTTGAAGCTTCTCCTGATGTCACTCTCTTTGACATCAGCCTTCCCCAGGTCTCCCCGACCCACTGGATTGACAACCTACTGTTGTAACCAAGAGAAAAAGATTTCGTGAAAACATGAAATCGTTTATCCTACCAACTTCCCTGGAGAAGCTGAAGAAATGAGCATGTACCCTGCAAAAGGTTCGTCCACGTCAAGAAGTAATTCAGTCTTGTCCGCAGGCAGCGACTGCATCCTTCTTTTATTGCTGCCCTACCTGTTTCTCAGGAGGGTCCGTTGAACGTGGTACCACCGGAGGTGCTGCCAAGGGCTGCGTCTCCCTGGGGAGGTGGCATACACCATGTGGGAAGTCAGCCGAGTGAGCCTGGCTGGGACGGTACCAGCTCACGCAGCCCAGCTGGTTTTTCTCCTGGACATCTCCAAGAAAAAACAGAGACCCTTGTCAAAATCCTTTGATGACTGACACAGTTATTCACCAATAACTGGCTTTTTGCTGACTCTCGGGAAGGTTAATCCCACCTTTTTTTCTGTGACATGGTGAGAGCAAAGGCAGATTTTGGGCTTTAACTAATCATGCTTTGTTCTGACACGTGCGACTGCAGAGATGTTCAGTTTTAAAAAGGCTGTGACTGTGTTTTAAGGCAAGGTTGAGTGACTCAGTCTTTGTTTCTCATTAAATCAAGCCAGATCTTGCTAATGACAAAGCACCAGAACTATACATAACTAGTATTTTTTTTTGTTGTTTGGAGTTTGAAGGTGTTACTATAGTCACTGCTAATCTTACAGATGCAAGTGTGTAGCACACAAAGCAGAGGTTGAAATACAGCTCACGGGATGTGACTCCTACCCGCACTAACTCTTTGCAGACAATCAGGAAAAGAATGTCAGTTCGGGGCAACACTTAAACACACCTTTCCTTTTGGAGGAAGATTTTTTTCATGGTTTATTACATCAGAATTAAAAACAGTGGAAAAAATGAAACAGGTGTTGTGTTTTTCATCCCAAACTGCTAATTCATTCATCGATAGGTGAGCTTTTTGGAGATCGAGTTGTGTATAGAGCAGGGAACTGTGTGCTGTGCTGCGGGGTGAGCTGCGGGCGGGGACTGATGCTGCGCGGTCCAGTTCGTTGGCTTTGCAGCATCCCTACTTTGTCATGTCCAATGTGCTTTTCGTTCAGCCATTCCTGTAGGCAAAACAAATGTAAGAAATTAATTTCTCATGGAAAAGAGGATTTCTTGCTTATTGTTTTATGAAGGGTTTATGAACTCTGCAGCTGAGGTTTTCAGCTATTTATTTACTGCCTCTCTTCCCTTGCCAGAGGAAATTAGTGTGCTTTGGGCTGGGGAAAATGACGACTCTGAAGCAGCTCCTCTGTACAGAGTCCTGTTGGGATGAGCTTCCTGATGGCAGCTCGGGGCGCAGGGGAGAGTTATTCGTTTGTGGACTCTGTGTTTCCTATTGCCTTTGACTCGCTGCCAAATTCCTCTGCCATCCCGGCATTGCAGTGGTTAACTTAAGTCACGCTTAACAAGCTTGGACAGCTTATACTTTCAAGAGCTTCTCTGCATTTGTTCCTGCTTATTTTTTCAACAAAGTCAGCAGAGACAGCTGCAGCCAGAGTGACTTGCCGAAGAATGAAGCGGCCTAAAAAAGTTGTGATGAAACACTGTTATCTTTGTTTCATACTTTTAGCCACCAGTGTCTTGTGGGCTCTGCTAGCTGAGAAATAACCCGGTCCCTTGCAAACCATGTCTGTGTTGTGCATGAGTTTTCAAGGGACTCTGTGTTTCGGCTAATAAATGACTGGCAGCCCTTTAAATGAAGAGAGACAGAGGGCCATTATTTTGCTAATGCCACGCATTTGGGAATGTCGCTGCTTCAGATACGTAGCTTTGCAGACTGGTGCTTGAAAGCCTTATGCTCTGCGATCTGGCCATTTGTAGGGAGCCCACAGCTGGCACCCTCGGTGACACCGGGCTGTTTGTGCATGGCCTTGCCTTGCAGGTGCTCCACCCTGTAATTACAACCTTGGTCTGCTCCTGCCCCCACCACTGCCGGCTCCTGCGCCTCCTTTAGAAAACCTGAAGTCGTGGTGGGTTTTTTTATGGTCTGGTGGAGTTATTTTAGGCCTGAGGTCAGTGTCTCAAGAGGTCCTTTTGGTCCATGTCCCTGCACGCTCTTGCTAAGGTGGCTGCCTGGCCCTGACGTACCAGTTGGTGGGTTTCCCTTTTCTGGTTTTGTAGGTTTCTTTTCTGTTTACCTGGACTTTAGTAAAGCCTTTAGCACTTTCCCATGGCATTCTCCTGGAGAAAATGGCTGCTCATGGCTTGAATGGGTGTACTGTTGCTGGGTAAAGAACTGGCTGGATGGTTGGGCCCAAAGAGTGGTGGTGAATGGAGTTAAATCCAGCTGGCAGCCGGTCACAAGTGGTGTTCCCCAGGACTTGGTACTGGGGCTGGTTCTCTTTAACATCTTTATCAACGACATGGATGAGGGGATTGCGTGCACCCTCAGTCCATTTGCAGATGACACTAAGTTAGATGAGAGTGTTGACCTACTGGAGGATAGGATGGCGCTACAGAGGGATCTGGACAGGCTGGATCGATGGGCTGAGGCCAATGGTGTGAGGTTCAACAAGGCCAAGTGCTGGGTCCTGCACTTGGGTCACACAACCATGGACACTACAGGCTTGGGGAAGAGTGGCTGGAAAGCTGCCGGGCAGAGAAGGACCTGGGGGTGTTGGTCGACAGCCGGCTGAATATGAGCCAGCAGTGTGCCCAGGTGGCCAAGAAGGCCACCAGCATCCTGGCCTGTATCCACAATACCGTGGCCAGCAGGACTGGGGCAGTGATTGCCCCCCTGTACTCGGCACTGCTGAGGCCGCACCTCAAGTGCTGTGTTCAGTTCTGGGCCCCTCACTACAAGAAAGACATTGAGGTGCTGGAGCGTGTCCAGAGAAGGGCAGCGGAGCTGTGAGGGGTCTGGGGGACAAGTCTTACGAGGAGCGGCTGAGGGAACTGGGGGTGTTCAGCCTGGAGAAGGGGAGGCCGAGGGCAGACCTTATCGCTCTCTACAGCTCCCTGAAAGGAGGGCGTAGCAAGGCGGGGGCGGTCTCTTCTCCCAAGTAACAGGACAAGAGGAAATGGCCTCAAGTTGTGCCGGGGGAGGTTTGGATTGGATATTAGGAAAAATTTCTTCATGGAAAAGGTTATCAAACATTGGAACAGGCTGCTCAGGGAAGTGGTTGAATCACCATCAGTGGAGGTATTTAAAAGCCGGGTAGATGTGATGCTGAGGGACATGGTTTAGTGATGGTTTTGGCAGTGTTGCGTTGATGGTTGGACTCGATGATCTTAAAGGTCCCTTCCAACCTAGAAGTACTCATTTCTATTCTATGTCCCCGTCTCCCAGTCTTCACTCACCAACATAATTCAGAAACCCCTGTAAATATTTCTCCTTGTTGCTCAGTGTTCCCTTGCGTAGCAAATGAATGTCTCTGTGCCTGGCGTAAACGAGCCTCTGGCACTTGGCTGTTCACTTTGCTCTGTCGTGGCTGCTATGGGATCTCTCTTCCCTTCAATGAAGATGGTACAAAAATTGTTCTTCTTTTCCCCTCCTGTATGGGGAAGCTATATGCCCTGTGGCACTGCAGCATGTTTGTGGTTGTGGGATGCCTTACATGGTTTCATTGAGCCCAGGATGATCTATTCATGCACAGAAACGATGAAAATCAGTCGGCTGCAGAGTTAATGCTGTGGCGTCGTGTTCCTCGTGCAACATGAGTGATGGGGGCTGCTGCCGGGGCAGTGGAGCAGTTGCTGGGTTTATGTGGTGGGGTAGTTTTTCCAGAACAGCTTCTGACAGTGGAGCCTCCTGTTCCTGGGCTGCACTCCTTGGCATTGACCGGCCGAGGCAGCAGCTGCAGGGTCCCTAGCAAGGGCTTCATGTCAATGCTGGGAGGAATCCCTGAAATCGGCAGTGGTGATTTAGGAGGCCATGAAGAGTAAATCTCAGTCCTGAAGCAGCTGGGCAGCAAGCTAGATAAATCAGGACCTTTGTCAGTAATTCCTAGAATGACAGAGAGGGCAGCGGGTGCTGCCATGTCCTTGAAATAGCAGGGATATCATGTGTGTGACATTACTTGCTTTGGCACAGGGGGAGCACATGGCATGTGCTGCTTTTCCAGGTCTCTGGGCTTTTGCCCTTCATCCTTTTGGCAGGTGCATCTTCTCTGCCTCATTCCTGCAGCCGTATCAGCATGACGCTCTTGGCCCCGGGCGCAGCCTTGTCAGCGCTGGGAAATATTGCCCTGCTTAGGTGTGATTTACTTCTGTTTGGCAGCTGGCGAGAGGTGTGGAGGACTTAGAGGTCCATGGAAACAGGAACAAGCCATGTTCAGCTTTCTGGTCACTGACCAGGGTTTCAATCAGCAGGTAGCTCCATGGTGCTGGGGCTCACTGCAAAGGCAGGAGACTCATGCGTGGCTTCTGGCTCTGTCCCTTCCTTCCCCTTGCTGTGTATCCATCCCCCTGACAAAAACAGGAACACCCCAGGCCTAATTTTAGGGTTACACTCATGCTGGGAGGCTCTTAGGTGCCTTGAGTCCCATCTTGGGCAGAACCTGTATGATTCAGTGCCAGCACACACTCCTGGAGGTGGATAAAGCCCAACTCTGCTCTGACTGGAAGCATCTGTCTTAGCTTGCTGCATCCCAAGAAGGGCCTAAGGAGAAATAAGGAGAATTTCTTCCATAAGGAGAAAGCAGATGTGTGACATTGGGTACCTCACTGTGGAGATTTGCATGCCTGAAAGGATCTGGCTGGTGCAGCTGGCGGTGGCCTTGCATGAATACCTACTGCCCCTTCGCTGGAGCTGCATATAGATGGGATGGCTGTGATGACACTCATGAGCCATGCTTACAGTGTACGTGGCTGTACAAATCCTCCTGAAACCGGGGTCGTCGCCTCTGGGGGGGATGGGAAGGTGTCAGGCTGCTGCCTTGGGGCTGAACTTGGTATGCCTCAGTGGGGTAGCCCCAGGGGATGAAGGGAGGGTAGGACACATCCCAGCTGTGGTGGTCAGTTGTTGCAGAACTCACAGGTTGTCCCATAATACCTTCACCTAAGCAGCTGTGAAGTGTTTCCACTCTAGGATATTGCTAAAATTGAGGTTTTCCCATGTAAATCGTGTTCGTTGGGGACAAAGTCTGGTTATAAGCGTGTTGAGCTGGGATGCTGTCCCTGTCACAGTGCGGCACTGCTGGTATCGCTCCAAGTCCCCACAGCAACAGACTTGACCACGTGTCCTGGGATTGATGCGGCCCGTGGCTGCGCAGGCAGGAGGACAGCACTGAGCTGTGTCAGGCCTCAGCTCCCTGCTGGGGCAGCCCATGTCCCCCGGGCAGGGACTGTCCAGCTGGCACCGAGCCTCCCCGCAGCTGCCTGCCCTCCAGCAGCTGGGATTTGGATGGGGCTGTGGATCCATGCAGCACGTTTTGGAAGGAGAGAGAGAGGATGAAAACTGCCAGTACTTTTTTTTTTTTCTTCTGAAACTCATTCTCAAATGCTCAGCCCTTAAAAGGAAAAACGACTCTGCTGAAGCCTTCACTGAGCTTAGGAGGTGCCTCTGCGTCTGGGGCAAAGCAGAGCTTTAGGGAGGCTGTTTAAGGGTTGGGGGTTTGGGCTGTGCTCTGATGCAAAATGCAAACTCCAGCCGCGGAGGCAGGAGAGATACAGGGGATGCCATGGCAGCAGCTCAAGGTCTGGACAGATTGTCTGGGCAGATCCTGTAGCCCAAGCAAGGAAACTGGCTCGCTGCTTTGTTGTGGCCTGGGGATCAAGCTATACAAGGGATTTTGTTCCCCTGTCATGTAAAATGACTGGGTCGGCTGGGATGGATACGCAGGAGAGGCTGTCCAGCTGGGTCCGTGTCCTTGGCCAGCTTGGGGATCCTTACAAAGAACAGAGGGAAGCACCTGTAATCTTTGTGATGCTGAATGCTTTTTGACATCTTATGTCTGTCACGTTCTGCCCAGGCTGCAGCGGCCACAACTGGTCTGTAGCCATAATGCAGTTTGAGGTGCTCACCCTCACCGACAGTTTGGGGACAGAGAGAAGCCCTTGGTCTTCAAGGGAGCAGCAGGTCCTTTCCCCGGGCACAGCAGCCAGCCCTGCTCTGCGCCTCTGACTGAGGAGCTACAGCAAGAGCCTGTGCTTGCCCCGGCAGTGCAGGCACAGGCAGAGCTGTGCTCAAGTCTGCATCGTCAAGATTTTTTTAATGGGAGTGGATTTTACTTCTCCTCCTGCCCTCAGGTGCAATTTCCTTTAGTGTTGGTCTGTGCAGTCCCCTGGCACCTGTGTCCTCACCTCTGGTACCTGAACTCCTGCTCTGGTAGTGCCCATCAGGTACTTTATACTCCATCCTGAAGCAAGAAAAATGGAGGTGTTTCCTGCCCCTTGCTCTTCCCTCTGTCGCAGAACCCCTGTCCTGTGGAGGAGGGATGGAGGATGGGGTGGGGGTAAGCAGCACTTCGAGTCCCTCTGCCTTTCCCTCCCCATGGGATGCTCTCTGCCTGGCTCCGGGGCTTGCCTGGGGGTGATTTCAGGGTCCGGATCAGTATGAACCTGGGGCTGCACAAGTCCTGATGGGCCATACTCAGCACAGAGTGGGTGATGGAGAGTGTGAAGGTTGGTGTGGTGGGAGTTCCTGTGCTGCCCTCCCTTCTCCCCACTGAGATACAGTGCTCTGAGATGCCTGTGCATCCATCCCGCCCAACGTTCAGGTGCTGGTGTCAGACTGTAGGACCTTACGGCTTTGGGGCTCTTCTGGGCTTTATTTGTGGTGTGACTGGGCATGGTGTCTGTCCTCCCTTGGGGAGGATTCCTCTTTGTCCCTGTGCCGGGGCCTCTTGTGGAGACCCCAGGAAGTCTCAGCTATGTCCTGAAAGTCCTTGTTTCTTACTTCTTTCTCTCCGAGACAGGATCTTGGAGAAATCTGCTCTTAATTTTGGTGCTGCCCTGACCCGCTCCTGTGGGATGAGCTGCCCCATTGCTGTCAGTTCTGCTCTGGTGCTGGGGTGAATCAGGCAACTCACAGCAGCAAGATGAGAGCCAACAGTGCTGGTACGAGGGCTGGGGGAAAGCTTAGGAATGGCTGGAGAAGCACCAAGAACCAGCAGAGTGAGCAACCAAGAGGCCATCAAGTTTCTCATCTGATGTCTCTATCTTTGAAGATACCACTTAACAGAAGGCTAGGGCCTTTGGTTGTTTGGTGTGGGTTTGGATTTGGTTTTGTTTTTTTTAATTAAAAACACCAAAGTAATGAGACGCTTTGCTTGATAGGACCTTTTCCAGGCTCTCTCCTACCTCTAACCCACCCAAGTCATGGTGCTGTGCTCTGCTCTCTCTGTAACGTGTTGCTGGGCTGGGCTCTGCTTTCAGAGAGCTGCCCCTGTTCGGCTCTTGCCAGAGCTGAGCATACATGCTCAGGCTTTGAGCAATTGCAGCCATTTGTTCTATATTTTCACAGTCTGGTCTGTCTCCTGCGAAGCAGAGGTTGGTTTGTTTGCATAATGCTTATTTTCAGAAGCAGGAGAGCTTTAGGAACAGGCTGACACTATATTTATTTTAGTTCCTCTATAATTTTTGTTAGAAGGTTGCATGTGTATTCAAAAGAAAAAAGTTCAGAGATATATATATGGGGGGCGGAGGGGGACAGGGTTGTTTTGGGTACATAGGTTTTTTTCCTAAGATCTAAATTACAGCTTTTCTGGACTTGGCTGAGAGAAGGCAGTGAATAAAGACTAAATTGACTGAGTCAGCTGGTGGAGCATCGCTGCAGGGAGCTGGTGCTGAAGACCTTCTTGGAGGCCCTCTGCAGCTCCAGGATACGGATGAGTTTTACAGCCTTGTCCTGGCTTTGGGCAAATCTGAGCGACTTGGAGCCACCCAGGGGTTGCACTTTATTGCTCAGCGTCTGCACTGAATGAAATTTTTTGAGGGGTAGTCTGTCTGACAACGCACCCAGTGTGCTGTGATGCTGTGCTGGGGTGGCCTTGCCTGTTGTGCAGAAGCTGAAAGGGCAAGCACAATGCTCTTAAAAAAAAAAACAAAAAAAAACCAAAAAAAAAAACCCCAACAAACAAACCAAACCAAACCAAAAAAAAAACTATGCTGATGTTGGGGTGCTTGAGCAGAGCCTGGGCTGCTCTTCAGCCAGCCAGGAGCCTGGACCTGCAGCGGAGCAGCGGTGTCAGCAGCTTTAGTGCCCCTGGCATGGTACCCACTCCCCATCCCTTAACTGGTTTGCCTTGGTCTGCTGCTGGGGCCTCCCTTTGGAGCACTCAGGATTGTAAACATGGCTGTGCTCTCCATAAGGCTATTCCTGCTCCCTCTCTTGGGCCCCTCATCATGTGCTCTATTAGCAGCAATCAAACGGGGATCTGATCTCCCTATCTCTGTAGGACAGATCACTTCAGATGCCTGTTCCCATCACCCCAGCTGCTTGCTGCAGGGAGGAGCCCTGGACCCCACGCACGCATCTCTGCCTCTGGCCACTGTCACAGTGTGACCAGTCTCTGAGAGTTGTACTTCAATCTCTGTGTGTGTCTGGTGGCCAAACTCTTCATTCCTCATCCTCAAGGAGGACCACTTAATAGGCACTTAGTCTTGGCATTGACACGTCCTCAGATGACCTCTGATGATGGGATCTGTGTGGTCCTGGGGCCCCACCACCTCCCGGGTCTTTGCAGAGGCTTCAGCAGCCCTGGCTTGGAGCCATAGGCAAAGAACTGCAGCTCTTTGTGCAAGGACGCAGCAAGGTGGTTGCCCTGCGCAGGGCATGGTAGCAGCCCCTTGTCCATGCAAGGTGTGGAGATGATGTAAAGGTCAACACTCATAAAGGTCATGTTGGCCTATGGCCCCTCAAGTTCTTCAGTCTCCTGCTGTCCAGGAGGGTCCCCTGTCCTCTGAGTGCAGCCATCCTTCTATGATCCTAAATACGAGGCCATACATGGGCTGCGTTCAAACTCCTGTTTCCTGGAGGAAGAGTTGTTTTTCTTTGTCTTGAGGCCACCTTTGAGCATGCTGTAGGCTCCCTTTGAGGCCATTAATCGTCAAAAATCTCACTTGGTGTGGATTCATGTTTGGCCAGGAAGGACTTGGTACTGCCCCAGCTCTCTGCAGGGCTCATCCCAAAGAAGGGAAGTGGGGGAAGGAGGTGGGATCTTGGCTCAAAGCACAGGAGGCCAAAACTTACAGAACACGGAAGTGAAATGGGGGATCAATCTCTAAGAGCTCTCCTTGTAGCCATGCATAGGGGTTTGCTCACAGCCTGGTGTGAAGCTCCCCAAGGCAGGGGTTTCCCGTGGCTTTCCGTGGGGCTCTCGTGCCCTTGGCAGGTGAATGCCTCCTTGAGTTGGAGCTGAGCAGCGTGCAGAGGTAATGAGTGGAGAGAAGGCTTCATGCAGAAGGCTGGATGGTAACATTGCGCTGGTCTCGAGCTGACAGCTCCAGCTGAGAAAAGTCCCTCTGCTATTCTAATCTTTGGATGGCCTTGTGAAGAACTTGTGGTGTCCAGGGACTGTGCTTGACTGCCTGAGCTGTGGTGTCACTTGGGTGATGGTGGCAAGAAAACCAGCTCTCCTGTGGAATAGTGGCTTCTTGGGGTTTCTCAGCTCTTCCTGCAAGTGACTCTTCTCTTCTCTTGTATCCGGTCCCTTCCATTTCTAGTCCTGCTCCCTTCTCTTCAGTTGAAACAATTTTTTTTCCTGGGCCTTGCGCTAACATTTATAGTCTTTGTGAGAACATCCATTCAGGAGATGCTAGCAGAGTGCTCTTTCAGGCTGAAATACCCCTTTTAATAAACGATTATTATTTTTAATTCCTAGGTGTTATGGTTTGAGAAAACCCACAACAACTTATTGTAATTTAGACAATTACTGTATCACCCAGCGACCCCTCCCCACCCAGGAAGGGGAATCTGGAAGAAACAAGGAAATGCAGGGGCTGAAATAATAAACAGATTTAACAGAATAAGATTAGATGATGAACATTAACAATACTAAAGAACCAGTATTGATCCCGATACCAATGTAAAATATACAAGGATTATACTCAACCCATTCTATCCGTAGAAGCCGTGCGCTCCCAGCAGTGACAGCCAATGTCAGACCCTGCGAGCGCTGCAACTTTGGGAGCAAGGGAAGGGCTCAGGGCTCCGGCCCTGGGGCAAGAAGTTCTCAGGTTCGCAGCCATCAAGGGAGAGAGTACTTTGCAATAAACTTTCTAATTTCTATTGAATGTGATGTTCATGGTATGAAATAATCCCGTTGGCCAGCTTGGGTCAAGTGCCCGGGTCTCGTTCCTCCTTGTCCCTGCACCTGGCGAGCTCAAAAACACTGAGACCTGGAAACCCACACACCACAGCTGGCTAGAAAGTAAATATTTCCACAAATCCAGACACTGGAGTCTTCTAAAAGTGCAGTTTTGCCAAGCATTAGAAGAGAAATCAGTCCTGTGTCGTTCAAACCAGGACACTGGGCTTTGTCAAGCAGGAGCGGCACCCAGGAGGGACCCAAGCTGTTTTTGAAGGAGCAAAGTTTGCAAATGTCCATCACCTCTCTCCCAGAGGCTGGCAGGACAGAGCACAGCCGCTTGGCCTCTTGCCTGCTTTGTCTACACAGCACTTCATAAAAAAAACCAAGCTGCTGGCTGGTGAGGGCTGAGCCTTCAGGTAGGAACAAACCTGTCTGCCCACGTGAGGTGCAATTGTGCACAAAAAGCCCTATGCTTCCTCCTTTTTGCACGCCTGGTGCACCGTACCCCTCCACAGGACCTCGCTGCTTGGAGACCCCCCTCCATGGCCCTGCCACTCCTCCAAAATATCAGCGTGCCCCGGGGCAAGTGCCTTCGCGGTCAGGTGGGACTCAGGCTGCTTAGGGCGAGCGGCTGGAGCTGTGGCTACGAGGCGTGGAAAGTACTTGTGTATTTGGTCAGGACACAGAGGAAACTCCTAAAATCTCTCCAACAGTACAAGAGGATACACACTGGGAACGTGGGTTTGTTTTTGGAAGTGAGTGGGGATTTTGTTGACATTTCCCCATGTTGTGGGCTCTGGTGCTGGGGTTAGTTTCCCAGTGCTGCCGCGATGCCAGGAGGCTGCGTGTCCCCGTGCTTGGGCTGCGGTGGGAGTTCAGTCTGGGTTTGCAAACTGGGCTTGCAGGGAAGTCCTGTGCCTGGGGACATTGAGTCCCAGGAGGTGAGACGGACTGAAATGACCGCAGTGATCCACTGGTGTGACCGTGACCAGATGCTGCCGTGCCAGTGGGAGTGGGTGCATGCTCCATGGCTGCTGCTCACTCAGCGCTTGGAGCTGAGAGAATGGAAAACAGGGAAAAACGTTATTCAGGCCATTCCCAAGAAACTATGTCTTTAACCCCATGAAGGGGAGTTGGAATTAATTTTTTTTTTATGTCTAAGTCATGGCCTTATCTCTC
This sequence comes from Himantopus leucocephalus, assembly GCA_003993805.1. Lineage (NCBI taxonomy): Eukaryota > Metazoa > Chordata > Aves > Charadriiformes > Recurvirostridae > Himantopus > Himantopus leucocephalus. The sequence goes on from RSEF01000020.1 coordinate 1,122,222, forward strand.
TGCAATCCCGGGTTTATCACGTCTTTCCAGAGTTCCTGATGTTATGTTCAAGGCTTGTGTGGCAGCCCGGGGCTGGCCCTGCTCCAGGAATGTGCTCCTTGCTTTTCCTTTTCTTTCTTTACATATGAATGTGATTGTACCAAAATCTTTGGTATTTCAATGTGTTCTGTGCAGATTTTTTCCCTGGTTAAACTCCACCTCAAGTCGTCCTCAGCCCCTCAATTTTAAGGGGAGCAAAGAGGTCACCAACCGAAGTCATCCACTTACGTGTCTTTGCATGCAAAGATAAATGGAAGCTTGTTAAAACGGAAGACTATAGTTAGCAACACACTCTCAGTTGTGGCCAAGTGCCATGAGAAGAATTCGTTATTTTCAATAGCTTGCACTTAACAGAAAATAGCTGACCTCTCCTCTCTCCTGAGGAGCAATTGGTGTTTCAGAGCTTTGCTAATCCAGTTGGTGGCAAAACAGATCAAAACCAGCGTGCTCTTGAACATTAAAAAGGTTCATCACTCAACAGCGTCTTGGTCACTCAGCTGGGTCTTGCAGGGTTGGTTTTTTTTCCTTGCCAAGCAAATACTCCATAACCACCTCCTGTCTCCCTCCTGAGCTCCTCCATGTGTGTGTTTCTGTGTTGGTTTTGGGGGAGGGGGATCCCACCATGCCTGCTTTCCTCTTCCAGCCCTTCCAGCGCCTGCTCTCCTCTTCCCCAGGGCGACGTGCTGTGCTCCCCACCTTTGGGTGAAGCCCCCCACCTTCCAGCACTGGTGGCATCCTCTTTCCCCCTGAAGGTGCCAGTGTGCCACCTGGGTCTAAACCCCCTTTTCAGTCCCCTGTGCCCCTTTTCCTGTTGACTGCCTGTCCTTCTTGTGGAGAGTTATAGGGTTCTTGGAGGTCACTCCTTCTCTTGTGTCCCCTCAGAGCTGTCCCTTGGACCCTCTTTTGGCAGTTCCTTCTCCTACCTGCACTTTTTTGCTGTTGTCTCTGTGGACATGCCTGTCTCGTTGCCCTCCCAGCACTGCTGGACTCTGCTGCTGCCCTTGTTTTCCTCTTTTACGCCCTTTTTATGGATGACACCTCTTTGCAGTTGACGATGACCTTGGTAATTTGTTCCTGTGCCTATGGTTTGACATTGCAACTGCATGTAAATAATCGGGCTGGCTCTGTGGTTCCCGCCCTGAGCCATGGCATGGGGTGCTGGTATGACTGTTCATGTTGCACCTTAAATCAAATAGGGGAACTGATGTAGTTTTCACCAAAAAATACCAAACAACAAAACAGATGTTTTCTGGACACAGGGTTTTCCAAGTGGGACTGCTCACAGGCACACTCTTGGCAGTGCCCTGCCCTGGCAGTGGTGGGAGCCCAGCAGGAATCTGTGCCATGGGGAAAGGCGGTGTGCTCTGCTCCCAGCTGCTTGTTGGACCAGTGCGAATGGTTGTGGTGGTGATAGCCTGGGCTGGGTCAGCTGATCTGGCTGAAAACAGACCCACGTCACAAAAAAAGTGTCTTTCACCCAAATCAGCTTCCCCAGCCAGCCTAGGTGCGGCTGGAGGTTGTGCTGGGGTGAGCCCCCAAGGCACCGGGGCAGGAGTGGGTTTCAAGGGTGGCCCTGGACCTTTCCTCTTCATATTGCTTTTATTAATAGCAAAACCAACTTGGGTTAAATAGGGCCTCCTTCCTGCAGCCTCCGCCGACAGGGTGAAGGAGGAGGGTGGAGGGCCAGGACTTGGGGGTGCGAGCAGGAGCTGGGGAGCACATGTAGGTTCTGTCTGTGATTTCAGCTGTGCACTTGAGCATGCTGCCAGGGTAGGATGGCTTTAGTGGCAGCATCGCTCCCATGAGGGAGGAGATCTTGCTGGGGTTTGCACCCCCTTCTGTTTACCTGGGCCAGCCAAAACTGTTTTGGCTGTAGCATCGTGGAGGTGTTGGCTTTGCTGAGCTCCTCTGCTCTAACCTGCGCCAGCTTTTTGGGGTAGGTGGGTCAGTGTTAAAGGCTGACGTACCATGTATGAGGACTGCACAGCCCAACACCTCTGTTGCCACAAACCCATTGTGCTGATCTGCCGGAAAACCAACCCTACAGCACTGACGTTGCTGTCTCGCTGGTCCAACATGGGGGCTGGTGAGGGACCCTGGGGCTGGAGGGGCTCCTCTGGGCAGCAGAGGGGTTATGGATCAGTGGCAGGCTGTGCCTGTCCTTTGTGTCACCTTACACCCAAAGGGCAACCGAGGGCTTTGTCCCATCAGCCAAGGGAAGAGGGGAGGAGCTTGCAATGGAGATGATCTCATCCGCCAATCACTTCCTGCATTTATCTTTTGGGCAAGCAAGTGTGGGCTTCAAGAAGGGACCAGGGGACACAGAGGTCCTCTCCAGCCCCACAGCTGCAGGCAGGCCCTCACACAGACAGGCTACCCACAGTATCGGGAGCCAGGGGTTTGGTCTCCTGAGGTGGCATTAACAACAGGGTGCAGCTCCCAAAAGGAGCAGATCCTGCTTTGCAGATCCTCCCAGCTCTCGAGAGTGAGTTCCCCTGCGCATCTCACCAGGTGCTTGCACTCCTGCGATCGAGCCAGCCCTTGATGTGAGTTATCAGAGCATCAGCAGACGATGCTTGCCCGCCCTATGCTGCTTGTCCCAGGCTAGTGAGTGGCGTGAGCTGACACCAGGGGGTGACCTCCCCTTCCCTGTGCTAGGGAGCTGCTGATTTGGCTTGGCCCCATCTCAAACCCTTCCCCTGAGCCGGTTAGGTTGCTGAATGGCCCTAAGCAATGCTTTGATCTGCAACACAGCTGCCTGGCCCAGAGGCAGTAGCTCTGTAGGACTCCCAGACAACCTGTTTGCCTCGAGCCTCTGGCCCAGACTAATAAGACTCTCATGTCCCTGCAGCTCGGACTGGGTGGAGATCATCGAGCCCCGCTCCCAGGAGCGGATGTATGTCAACCTGACCACCGGCGAGTGCGGCTGGGAGCCCCCTCCCAACCTGAAGGTGCGCCAGTCGGACCAGAAGCAGTGGTGGGAGCTCTTTGACCAGAACAACAACCGCTTCTACTACTACAATGCCATCACGCGGCAGACGGTGTGGCACCGGCCGCAGGGCTGCGACATCGTGCCCTTGGCGCAGCTCCAGGCCATGAAGCGCAGCTCCCAGCCCGACTGCCGGGGCCGGCAGCACCGGGGCAGCACCAGCAGCGATGGCAGAAGCACCCCCATCCAAATGGCCCTCCTGCAGGAGATGGAGAAGGGCAAGGGGGACTGTGCCGCGGAGAAGAGGAAAGACCCTGGCAGGTAGGGAGAGCTTTAGCCTTCTCTGTTCATATTTAATGTGTGGTTTCAGTTGCCAGACAGGCACTGGATGCCTGGCAAATGGGCTGGGAAGCTGTGCTGCCTTGAGACTTGGGAAGTGCCAAGTCACTGCCTTGACTCGGGAAGTGATCATCCCCCTGTACTCGGCACTGGTG
>RSEF01000020.1:1125783-1161601 GCA_003993805.1 Himantopus leucocephalus
CTGAAAGGTCCCTTCCAACCTCAACAATTCTATGGTTCTATGAGAGGGTTGCACCACTGGGACGAGGTGCTTCCAGGCCAGCGACCACCGCCTCCTGCCCTTGATTTCCCAGGGTACAGCTGTCCACTTTCACCACTGTGGTACCCCTTGAACATCCCCAGTCTGGACCAGGCCTTGTTTGTGTGAGGCACCATAAAAACACACATCAAAAGATAATCATTGCTCCAGAGCCCTTTGTGCTAAACAGAAGCCTAAACAGGGGATGGGCAGGAGTGTCATGCAGTGATGAGAGCTCTGTCGGACGCTCACGGCGGGGTTTGCTGGGATGGCTGGGCTGCCGTGCAAGGGCTGCTGCAGGGTGCGGGTGAGCCTGGCTGCTCTGGCTCTTTCCCTCCCCGCTGGCTTGGCTGCTTGCATGAGCTTGCAGCTTTGGCCAGGGCGGGAGGTGGGGCAGCAGGGACAGAGCTCCTGGGCAGTTATTTGCTCACATAAAGCCCGAAATGAAAGAACAATAACGGGATGCTATTTTGTTTGGCTAAGAGATTTTCTTACACTCAAACCAGTCTGACAACAATCGAGGCATTTTTTTTTGTATTGAAACTTTGCCAGCATCAGCTGCACAAAAGCATCCCCTCCCCAGTCTCTGTGGGGACAGCCCCTCCGCCTGGAGCATTGCTCAGGGCTGCCCTGCTTCCCTCCTGCCCTGTCTGGGCATCATCCTGCCCTGGAGAACGTGGTACCAGCCGCTGGGGAGGCCATGCAGTGAGCGGAGTTGAGTCACCCCAGGGCTAGAGCAGAGCTCGGGTGAGCCTGGCACTCTTGCCGTCCCTGACAGTGCTCCTTGTCCTCACTTCTGGGCAGTGCAGCGAGCCAGGCTTCTTTAACAGCTTGGGTTTTGGGTTGAGGTTCCAGGTGTGCCTGGTACTGGCGAGGAGAGAAGAAAAAAGCCAGGATGATGAAAACCATGTAGGATGGCAATTCTGGAAAATACATGCTCTGGAGTGCCCTAAACTGAGGTTTATCACTTGTTTGCTGCCCCCTGCGAGATGCTCCTGTGTTCACTTCAGATCTATGCGACTGGGAGACACTGCTGATGCTCATACAGTGCACCAGAAAGAGCCCAGAGCTTTACTGGTTCCTGTGATGCTTCCAGTGCCTCCTGCTCCATGAGCAGCCCCTCTGAGCTTCAGACCCATCCAGAAGACAATCCTTGCCCTGCCCGGAGAAACCCAAACAGTGAGAAATGCCTTAAGCTGAACCCCAATAGTTTCCAGTTCCCTCTGGTCCCCTCCCGGTGACCATGGGTGAGCCACAGGCACGTGGGATTTGCCATGAGCCAGCAGCTTCCCCTCCTTGTCCCAGGGGCAGCCAGGACAGGCACTGACAAACTGTTTTCCAGAGGAGCGAGGGCAAGAGCCTTGCACAGGGCATAAAATATCCTGAGCTCCACGGGGTCCGAAATATTTCTGACTCAAGGCTCTCAGGAGGGGAACGTGGGCTCCTCTGCTTCAGTCTGAGGAATGGCTGTGCCTCAAGGGGTAAGTGATGCCAGCTGTGACATGTCCCTCAGCTCTCCAGCCCTCTTGGCAGGGAAGACCCCACGCAGGCCCCCTTGTATAGGAGGAAGGGGTGCAATGCGATGTGGGCAGGGGTTTGCTTTACCTTTCCTTGCCAGCCAGGCTGGTGCCAGGCAGCAGCTCAGGTGTCACTGCCAGTTCTCCTGCGAGGAAGGGGAGTGGGAAGGGGTTCTTCCTCGCTCCATCCCGAGCCCAAGTTTTTGCAGTAACCTTGGGACGTTCCACTGAAGGGCAAGTGCTGGGAAAGGTGTTAGTGGCAGCTCGCTTGGGAGCTAACAGGCTGCTTGGATGTGCGAGGCTCTTCCAGATCCTCACACCAGTAAGCTGACAGCATTTGGCTGTGGAGGCTGCGTTCTTGGAAGCAGGAGACTGAGCAGTGTTTCCTTGCACATCCATCATGTGTCATCACTGCTATTTGTGAGCGGGGGTTGCATGTCCGGTTATGGCTCGGAGAACAATTTCTCTGCCCGAGTCTGACGCCCAAGGAGAGATTTCTTGCCTTTTGCTAGCTCGTAAAATGGTGGGCAAAGAGCTGAGCCCAAAGCAAGTGGTCCCAGGTGGGGTCTAAGGCCCTTGCTGGGATGTCTGGTCTCATAACAGCAAAAGCACACCAAGTTTGTCAGTTCTGTTGTCTGTGTTGTTCTCCAAAGACAAACATAAGTGTGTCCTCTTCCTTCCCTTGGCAGGGATACAGCTGTATAAACAGAGGGTGAATAGGTTGAGTGCTGTTGGTAGCGTTTGACATCTTTATAGGTACCTGCACCCAAGACGGTTTTGCTTTTGTCTCTAATGGCAGCACAAAAGATTTGGTTTTCTTCCTTTCATGTTTGTCATCCCGTGATAGATGGAGAGGCCAGAAGAGACCAGCGTGGTCCCCAAGAGGGGCCTCCTGCAAGCACATGCCACAGAGAGCTGGGGGAAGGGATTTCATCCTTTTTTTCAGTAATACTTTGTGGTTGAGGGGTTTTTTTTCTTTTAGCAGACTGTTTTTTCCCACCCTTCCTCTCTCGTGCCTTCTCTCAGCATTGCTAAATCTGCTGCGCCCGCTGCCATGTCTTGGTGCTGCCAAACTGCTGCTGCACACTGCAGTGGAGTGGAGACGCTCCCCAGACAGGCGAGTGCTGCACCGCTGCTCCTTGCTGCCCATCCCCTCCGTCTATATGCTGATCCCACCTTCTCCCTCTCTGCCCCACCACTCACTGCTGCTCTTCCAGCTCTCTAAAGTGCACCAGCTCAGAGCAGCCTTCTCTAGACACTGGCCCCTGGTTTCCCCCGGGTGGCACAAGGAGGTCGACCCCCCTGGGGAAATGGCAGCCGCATGCCTGAGGGGGAGACGCTGCTGCGATTCCCGGAGCCTCCTGGGGAAGCCCTTCTGCCTGTGCACGTGCTCTTGGTCCCGTGTCGGTTTTTGGCTGCGCTGCCCGGGGCTGCCCAGCCCAGCACTGGCTCTGCTCCTCCCTCACTGGAGCAAGGACGGTGGGGGAGCACTTACCTTACAGCTCCAGACCCCTCCTGGGCACTTGGGATCCTAATAGGAAGGAAGATGGGGCCCAAATGATCCTTTCACATGCTGGAAAGCTCTGCAAATAACGGACATGTTCCCTTGGGGACCGTGAGACCAGCCTGGAGCTGAAAGCAGCCAGTAGCATTTTGGAAGTGTCTTGTCAGCCACTTCAGCTGTGCTGGGGTTTGCTGGAGCTCCTTGGGCGTCATGGGTGAGAAGGGGCTGGGCATGGCAGAGGGCCGAGGCCAGGAGAGAACAGTCTTGCTGGGAGTGGAGCTTGTATGCTGGTCTGCAGCATTCAGGCATGCCGCTGGTCAGGGCCGCGAGTGGGCTCTGCCATCCCCAGCCCCGCCGTCCGTGCAGACCAGCCCTTTTCTTCCTCTTCCCGTTGCACTCCCAGGGTTGGGGACTTGTTTCAGCATGGGGTTTCCGAGGTTCCCTTTGCGATCTCAAAGTGCATCTCAAAGTCCTCCAGGTAGAAATCCACCATCCCTAGCAACACGCCATCCCCTAGCACAGGAGAGGTGTGGGTGCCTTCTGCGTGGGCAGCAGATCGTGCTGCCCATCCCCTCCTCACTCACCTTCCCCATGGCTCAGCATCCAGGGCTGGGAGGGAGAAGGGGCTTGGTCTCACCATGCCAGGAAGCTGCACTGGAAGGGGAGTTAGAGGGGATGTGTGACGTGAAGCCCGTGAAGGTGGCTATGAGGGTACCTCTGCCTCTTCCAAGTCTGGTTTGCCTCGTCACGGGCATACATCTCTCAAGGCCCAGCGTAAGCAATGATATTAAGTTCTTCATTATCAGGCAAGAAACACCATCAGGGTTCCTAACACAAGTTTGTTTCCTTCTTATGCCGCCAGCCTTGGGGCAGGGTGCACAAACACAACGTGCTTTGCATGTGTCCGCAGAGCTCTCCTCGGGGCCATGCAGACCTGGGTTTGGGTGGGTCACCTCTACGGCATCTCCATCCCTGCTCCAGCGCGGGCACCAGCAGTAGCAGCAGCAGCAGCAGTGCCACTGAAATACAAACATCCCTGTTCAGTCGCCTCTGTGAAAGCACCAGGAAAATGACTGTTGGAAAGGGCAGAGCTGAGGTGCGGGGCCTTTTCTCTAGGCTTCGGGGAGGGAAGAGCAAACAATGGAGTTCTGGAGCCTGGGAAGAGCTGCCGGATACGCAGGGCCTGCTGGAGCTGGGTGCGGGCTGGGAAAGCCGGTGCTGGGTTGCGGTGTTTATATTGGAGCTACTTGAAAGCATTCCTCGAAGGAACCGTCTCGGGGGACTCAGCAGGGTCTCTGCTGCTGGTGGCTGAAGAGCACGGCCAAGAGGCTGTGTTGGGATGTTTCTCCACCACTCGCTTTGCTTTCCGTTAGGGCTTTCACTGCTTAGAAGGACAAGGCTGACCCTTTTTCCATGATGGGAAGTCAGGAAGTCCCCATTCACTTCTGCTTGGTCTTTTCAGCAGCCTGAGGATGGGGTTGAGGGAAGCTGTACCCAGATGTGGCCCCAAGAGATCGTTCATGGCTGTGGAAATAGTCCTTTCAAAAAACCCTTGTCTTCTCTGTGGTAGTGCCTCTTTCCTCTGATCTCCAGCAGCCGGGGAGACTGACAGGCAGAGTGGGATATGGCACATGTTTAGAGGTTTCACTTCACCATCACGTTCGCTTACNCGTTTAGAGGTTTCACTTCTCCATCACGTTCACTTACAAGCCTCCTGGTCAGGGGGAGCATGGTGGCCATGGTCAGGCTGGAGCTTAGCTCCCTCTGCCCTCAGTGACACTGGAGCAGCACAGCTCCCCTGTCTCCNTGTTTAGAGGTTTCACTTCACCATCACGTTCGCTTACAAGCCTCCTGGTCAGAGGGAGCATGGTGGCCATGGTCAGGCTGGAGCTTGGCTCCCTCTGCCCTCAGTGACACTGGAGCAGCACAGCTCCCCTGTCTCCTCTGACCCTGTGAGACCACGCTGGGTATCCCAGCGGAGCCATGGAAGGACACTGCCGTGGCATGAGGAACATGCCTGAGTCCCACGCCAGCCCTGAATGCAAAGCTCCCAGTGCAGTACCCTCCCCTTGAAGATGGAGTGCCCGTGGGCACAGAGCGGGCATTGGGGTGCCCTGGGGAGGTACCAATACCCAGTGGGTACTGAGGAACCCCTGGCAAATGCATGGGTACCTGGACCAGTCCTCACATCCCGAATCACAGCCAGAGAGGAGCAGTGGCACAGTGGCCTTACTCGTCTCCTGCCTCTGGCTGCACCTTTGCAGCCCACCCTGCTCGGCTTCCCTGCGTGGCCGTCGTGCAAAAGGCCCCAGTGCCGTTGTCCCGTGAGAGCTGCCTGAGCACCACTGGGCTCTGCCAGCTCCAGGATTCACAGCAGTTGGTCTGAAATGGTCTGGGGTGGGCTGGGTCCCAACACGAGCTTTGCCCCTCAGCCTGAAGGAGGGAATATGAGTCCGCAGAGGCAGCGGAGCGCATTTCTTCAGCCCTGGTGCCTGTCAGGATGCAGACCAAACCTGCTGCGGGGAGGCTTGCAGCTCACAGCAGAACCCACAGCCTTGCTGTGGCTGTCTGTCTAACCTGTCCTGCTGCCCTGCCGGCTGGTCTGGGGCATCTGCGGAGCAGGCACAGGGAGAGCCCAGTGCCAGCACGGAGTTCCCGTGCTGAGGCACCACCCCGTCCTCCCGTCCCAGGCAGGGCCAAGGCGTGGGACGCCTTTCTCCCACCCCGGTGAAGTGACTCAGGGCAGAAAGGAGGCGTCGCGCTTCGGGGCGCCCGTTGGAGGTAGACAGCTTGTCCTCTGGGGGAAGCCACAAGCACAGCATCCCCTTTCCTTTTCTGGATCAAATCCCTCAATCCTTATCTGAGGGCCAAAATCTGGGCTTCACTTTTTCATGGATGCAGGGGGGAAGGTCGTCACCAGATGGGGTCCCACAGAACCCTAAAATTGTAAGGTGGGAGCCCGTCTCTGGAGGCCGGGCTGGTGGTGCTGCTCAGATGCCCAGCCCCGCACCTGAGCAGGGACAGATCGGGACGTGCCCAGTGCTGCCGCGTGGGTGCGAATTGGGACAGGTGCTGATACGACCGATCAAGCAGGAGGTGGTGCCATCCTCACCGCGGCCCAGAGCTGAGCGAGGAGGCGGTGGGGCTTCAGGCGGAGTTCCTGCTGCTCCAGATTGGCGGGGTTTGGTGAGTGCCGGAGCGGCAGGCACTGGTGGGCCTGCCAATGCCGGGAGGTACCGGTGCACGCTGAGCCTTCGCACGGGGATAAGTCTGGTCGTGCTGTGCCTGACAGAGGTGGGTCTGCCGAGCCTTTGCTGAGCGGTGGTTCAGCTGCGCGCGGAGCTGGGTGGACATGTAATGTTGTAGCTCAGGGAGAGGAATAACCTCGGAAGGTGGCTCATGGGATGTGGAGCGCCTTCTTGCAGAGCACAGGGTTATTTTCCAGCCCTGCCACAGCTGGCCATCTCTCGAGGACGAGGGACATGCCTGCAGCTGCAGCTGCAGGGGCTGCAGGGCTGTGGCTGTTCTCCCCTGGGACCCAGCAGCTGGATGGTGCTGGTCCAGATGCGATGCTGCTCCAGCCATAGTGTTGAGTTAAAATCACTCCCATGTGATCATCCCTGGCCCGTGAGTGGCTCAGCCCTGCTCGTCCTTGAAACGGCTCTCTAAGGGTCTCACTTCCCTGCCACAAAACGAGCCACTGGTACGGCCAAGCGGAGGGGTAGGTGGAAGGGTGTCAGAAACGCTCATTTAAAAGCCTACTACATCTTGCTGCTCTGGTTCTTCCTGTTAGTCCAGGAGCTCTTCGAGGAACAACTGGGTCTGCGGCAGCGCATGCACTTGGGATCGGGGCTTGGCTGTGTGCAGGAGGGATGCATCAGTGCGAGGAGCGTCCCTGCGGTCCCAAGGGAGGGATGCCTGGTGGTTTGCAGGGCTGCGTGTCCTCACCAATGCCACCCCTATCCTGCCGTTACCGCTGGCTGTTCCCTGCCCGCATCCTCAGTAAGCACTGCTGGCAGTTACCCCCTGCTCAAGGCATCACGCCTCTGGGAGGAAGCATGCAGAGGACAAGCCACTGATGGCAAAACAGGAGTGGGAGATTGGGGGCTGTGCTTGATGGCAGTTTGGGCAGGTGGAGGGAGGCCAATCCCAAATCCCTTGGTGTTTCCCACGCAGCCACTCTTGGGACAGGGCTCAGATCAGTCCTGGGCTGCGACGCTGTGAGCAGGAGGTGGTGGCTGGGGGACAGTCCTTCCTCATGGCGGTGGCATCTCCATCTTGAAGTAGTGTCAGGAGCTCCCTTAAATTAAAACCCTTTGTGCCTTAGTGGGTGATGCTGGCGGAGGTCCTCGGAGCAAGGGAGACCCCAGGATGGGAAGCAGAGGATGGCAGCCCTTCCTCAAACCCTCTCCAGTCACCTGGTTAGTTGCACGAGGCAGAGGCGCGTGTCTGTCATGGGGAAGGAGCCAGGCCCTGCAAAGGCAGTGATGCAGCACGGTGCGGCCAGAGGGCGGCGGGGGCCTTTGGACCCTGGCTGGGAGCCCGCGGCAGGGCAGCGCTGGCCTCACCCGCGCCTCTCCCAGCACCGCTGTGCCAAGGGGGGGGTTCACAGCGACGCAGTGCTGTCGGAGAGCATGTTTTGCCAAAAACATGGTAAGCGGCTGATGGGGAAGGGGTACGTCACCCTCTTAGGAATGGAGTGTTTGGGAGCGGACGTGGGATATTGGGTGTGGGGCAGAGGATGTCGGGCAGGTAAGAGGGTGGGGAGCGGGTGAAATAGGGCACCTGCAGTGACGTGGGGCTGCTGCTGTGGGGCAGATGTGTCCCCTTTGGGGGGGTGTGAGGAGAGCAGGGTGTGTGCAGATGTGCCCTGCTGGCGGGAGAGCCATGCGGGGGGAGGACAGGCAGAGCACCCCCAGGGAAGCGTGCTGAAGGAGGGGGCTGGTACCCGGCTGGTGAAAGGCCTCTGGAGAGCAGAAGCAGAGCACAAGGGCGTTGGGATGTCCGGATATCTTGGGGCTTGGCAGGGAAGGCAGAAGCAGGGGGTAGCATCACCGAGAGGCAGCTCTGGACGTGCGGCGGAGGTGGGTCCGTCTGCCAGCGCAGGGGCCCTGCAGGGCAGGTCAGCAGTGCGGGATGGGGAGCAAGCGTTGAGTTTCAAGTAGAGCAAAATGGCTGTGAAGGTGTTACAGGAACATGTCCCGTTGCAGATGGGGCACGTGCACTGTGCCGTCAGGTCTTACCCAGTGACAGCTGGTAGGGGATACGTGGAGGGAGGGCACAAAATGGGGCCAGGTTCAAGGGGACCTTCCCGGGGGCAGTACTGCCTTTGAAGACCTGGAAGCTCAGGCTGGTTTTACAGCCTTTCCGATCCCTTTTCTTCAGGGGTCACAAATATAAACTGGGTGTAGCCGCAGCCGGACAGCAGGTTGTTATTACACTGCAGAATGCACCTTTGGGACTGGGATGTTGCAGTGGGCATGCTGGGTTGTGGTGGATCCCGAGTACCACCAGGGGTCAGAGGATACTCCCAGCAGAGGAGGATTTCACAGCCATGAGGGCTGAGCAGGGCTAGTAGGTTTGGCCAAGGGAACAAGGTCTGAGGGCATCTGGCCCAGACTGGGAGGATGCTCTATACAGAGGCTTGGGGGGTTGTGTGGGAGTGTAACACACATCCTGTGAGCCGAGGACATCTGCCCCCATACACCTGCCATAAACCTCATAGGTTTTTCTGCAAAATAACCATGCATTTGGAAACTTAGATCAAAAAAATAACGTGGTCCGGAAGGACTGTCATCTTAGTTTGACAGTGCAAAGGCAGACACTTGGGATTGTTTTCCAACTCACCGCCTGAGTGGTCCGGAATAACTTACTGGTCTTCAGCTGGTCATTCTGGCTGCCGTGCTAGCCCATGAGCCTCGGGAAGCATAGGTTGTTTCCTATCTCAGTGCTGGTGATACAGACAGGTTATAGTATGATGGACCCGTTTCACCTCATTGTTATGCTGTTCATGACTCAGAAATTTATAGTGTGTGTAACAGCAATGTGTTTCTGTTCCGGGAAGGGGATCTCCAGGAAAAAAAACAATGAGTAGCTGATGTAACTGGTTGGGGAATCTCCAGGCACTTTGAGACTAACAATCTAGTATTTGGGTAGAAGTAGAGGATACTTCAGCTAATATAATTCTTAAATAATTCCCTGTATTTGTATCTTTCTTCCTTTAGGGAGACTCCTGCCCACTGGCAGCCTCTGCCAGGCACAAAAGCAGCCATGTTGGTCAAAGTGAACAGTCTGAGGCAGATACAGAGCTCTTCAAACAGTTCGCTTCAGCTGCAGAGTGCTCCAGAGGCCAACAGCCAAAAATCTCTTCTGAAACCAGCCATATATGCTCAGCCTCAATCCACATCCCAGAGCCCCGGAACCACAAAGCAAATCCCTACGGGAGAAACAAAGCAGTCTATGCAGATCAAAAAGACGGAAAATGGTGGGTTTTGCCTGGTGCTGATGAATGGTCCGACTTCTCAAACACCTCCAAGGAGTCAGACAGGAACCCCCCAGCCTGCTTCTCCCAAGTATGCCTCCCCTGCACCTATATACGATGAGCCATCTTTAGAGTCTCCAATTTATGATGAGCCACCAGTAGATATGGACACTGAAAGCGTCAGCATGAGTGGGATGTCTCCACCAAGGTCGCCAAGCAATAGCTTAAAAAAGCAGCTGCAACCAACCAAATTATTACAGCATCCAGGTGTGCAACAGCAGCAAGCTGCAAAGAAGCATGTAAGAAATCCCTCTTCCACTGAATACAGCCCGGCTGGCAGAGAATATATAAAACACATGGTCAACGTTGACCAGTCTTCTAGACTCTCCCATTCTTCTGCTGCAACAGCTGATGCCTCTACTAAACTGCCTGGTCAGCTTACTTCGAAGGACAGCTTCAAGCAGTCTTGGAGGATCTTGGAAGCCAACGTCCTCAAGAACATGGAAGCCCACCACAGTCGGCAGAACAGCCTGCAAACTCAAGAGTACCCAACTGGTATAAGCCATCAGGATTCTGGTTATTCGACTGGCCCTTCTCCAAGCTTGAGAAAAAGGAAAGGAAGGAGGCAAGGGACGGGTCAAGGAAGACCTGGCTCTGTGGGCAGCAGCAGCGAGCTCACGGCTTTGAATGATAAGCTGATTGCCGAGATGCGTGCTGTGGTGGGCAGGTCAGCAGCTTGCAGGGGAAGCAAAGCCAGCCTCGATACTGAAAGTCTGGAGGGTGGCATCCCGGCAGAGAGCAGCAAAGTCAGATTTCAGTCCGACCACTTGAAAAAATGCATCAGCCGGAGCTCAAGGGATGACGTCTCGGCTAGTAATAGGTCTCTGTATAGACAGGGCCTGGAGAGCAGGGGCAGCTTTCCCAACGATGTGGCTGCTCCACAGGACACAGTGAGGCAGAAGAGGACTTTTGAGAAAATAGATTCTTTAGAAAAGAATGTGACCAGCCAGACAAGTTTGGCTTCATCAGATGCTACACACCACTCCTCCCAGGTACCTCCCATCTACACTGGGTTAAATCGCACACCTTTGCTGGACTGTTGTGGAGCAGAGCCGGGTACCTGGTCTGCTCCCGGGTGGGTTTAGTGGATGTGCTGCAGGCGGAACATGTCTGTGCCTGCAGAATAGCAAACAGGTCACAAAGCTTCACAGCTTTGCAGGTGGAGACCCTATTTCAGGCCAGTGGCATGAGAGGAGGGGGAATTGTGGAGGGGCTTTTGTCCAGCAAGCCCTCAGCGCTGTGGGTAGCTCTGCTGTGTTATTTGGGTAAATCTACTGCCTGATCATTTTACTGGTACTCATGTCTTCTTTGGTAGCCCTTGCCCTCACGTCTCCTTTCCGCACTGGTATGGCCAAGTTGATGGGGTGCAGGATGCAGGCATGAGGATTTGCATGGCCACTCAGCAGCGTTTTCTCTTTTTTTCTCTCTCTTCTTTTTTTCCTCATATTCTGTTCTCCCTTCCAATTGTTCCTGCGCATTGAATGGAAATATTCAGGAAACTGGCGACAGTGACTCTAGCATCTTCTTGTTGGAAATAGATATTTGAAAGCCCATTAGTGTGCCTGCACAAGTGGGGTAGTTTTTCTCTATAACAGAGCACTTCTGCAGAATTTAGTTTGCCATCTTTTCTCCTCTTTGGATTTGAAGGAACCTCCTGCTTCATGGTTTTAGTTCAGATTTAGGTTCTCCATACGTAATTTTATATCCTGTGAAGGTTTTGTCCTTTTTGTCTTTGCTCACTCGTCCAGTTATTTTGCTCCTGCTGAACAGCCTGAGTCTCTGCATCTCTTCTGCAAGGCACAGCTGATAACAGTCCTCCAGCATAAAAAGTGACTGTGTATTTTAACCCTTTGTTCTGTCTTTTCTCCTGTTTGCTAGCCCATGACCTTTCATGAGGAAACTTGGCAAACCTCCTTGACCATTTCAGATTGCTCCAGTAGACCTGTGAGGTGTAATCTTTCTCTAAAAGCCAGGCTGCCACCTTCCTGCTGTATCAGCTTTATGTGTGTGCATTCTCCTCTTTATTGTCATTTCTGATCGATAGTGCTTTGCTTTCACCTGAAACCCTTTTAAAAACTCATGTCAAGTTCCCACATTTTCCATTTTTCAGGCACAGAGCCAGTTTGAATTTACACAACTCATATGTTACAGTTAATAGTTCGGCAGTTTCATTTCACAGCCTCTTTAGATTTGTTGGAAGACTGCTATCCGGTCTTCAGGATGTGTTACACCTCATCGCACTGACGGGGAGAGCTGAGACTTGATGTCTTGATTATGCACAAGAGATGGTGGGTTGAGGATAGGCTGTGAATGGCCTTGAAAATGAAGAAAAATAATTCACGGGTGGTAGGATGGAGAAGGAGAATACAGTGGAAAACGTAAGGAGACAGATGTTGTGGTAAAGGCAACGAGTCGATAAATAAATACTCTACTTACGGAAATACTCTGAGATGTAAGAGTCCAAGTAGGGAGGGGAGGAGGTTGCAAAGAGTATGTCAGCAAAATTGCTGCCTTGGCTGAAAATGGCAGTGTGTGGCTTGAGTCACCAGCGATGTCCTGTGCTGGGCCTGCGTGACAGAGAGGAGAATCGGGAGACAAGGAAATCATTCTCCAAGGAGGATGGGCAGAAGTTCTAGGACATGCTGAGCAGAGGTGAACGTGTACTGTCAGCACAAAGGTAATAGCTGGGTTGTTGTGCGAATGAGATCTGAGAGATAAACTCTAGAGAGAGAAGAGGAGAGAACCAAGAGCCTGTTGAACCTCTAGAGGGTATGAGGAGGTGGATCGTCAGAAGTGACATGCTGAAGGAGCAATTAGGGTGGTAGGAGGAAAACCAAACCCAGGCATGGAACGTGGATTGAAGGAGACTGGGGATGAAGGTGGCAGAGAAGATCTGCAGGTGGTGATTTTTAGGCACTGTGTTGATTCAGAGGGGGTGAGGAGGTAGAGGGGTAACTCCAAGGGATGAAAAAACAAAACAAAGTAGAAAAGCAGGAGAAATGATTATGCCCCAGGCTGGCAGTAAGAGGTGGAGTGATGTGTGCTAATCCCGTCATCCACATGTAGGTACACGCTGGGTGTAAGATAGGGAAGGGTTGGACTGCGCAAGCCTCTGCCGTGAGTTCAGCAGTTCCTCCTTAGTAAGAAGAAAACACTGGCTTGCTCTAACTGTTGAAGAACTAATGTGTATTTTGGGGTTGACTGTAGGCCAGAACCGGAATAGAGTGTGACATGCAAGTTAAAGGGGATCGGCAAAGAAGGAAAATGCATGTTTTGTTTCACTTTTTCCACTGCAAAACCAAAATTTACAGGATTTCTGTTTCTTTGTCTTCCTTTAAAAACCAAAAACCTCAAGATTATCTTGTTTGGCTTTTTCCTACTTGCTGGAGATCTCCTTGGAGAGTGCCGAGCAAAGTGTGTTTTGCAGGCTGTTTAGCTCTTCGTTGCTGTCTGTGGGAATTTCAATCTAACAAAAAAGTCTGTTTCCTAAAACAACTTATTGGGTGTTGCAGTTCCATATGTGTCCCAGGCTGACACTTCCATCCAAACCAGAGCATTCTGGATGGGCAAAATAAGCGTCTTATTCTCACAAGTAGTTATTACACATCATTTTCTCGGGTTCAGTACTACCAAAGCTCTAATTATGTAGTTATCTGTAGTGATCACCAGGGAAGAAGGATTGACAAGGGCTGCATGTAAAAACTGGGTACAAAGTCTGGGAGGTTGGGAGGTCTTTGTCTCTGCTGCTTATCTCTGTAAACTTGTGATCAGTGGACTTGTCCCTGGAGCAAATGAGTTTGATCACTGCAGACTGCGGGTGGGGAGCAGCTGTCCCTAGTTCTCTGAGAATAAGAAACAACCCAGTATTTGTGAACAATTCTGATTTAATTTGGGGAAGGTTATGCCTGTCTTGGATAGGAAAACATGGTAGGGATCCCATCGCAGAGGTGTCCCAAAGTCCTGTGCAGCAGTACTCATGAGAAGGCGAGAAGGAAACAGTGCTGATAGTGCTGTGGCTTTCTAGTCTCTGCCACCTCCTGGTGTTCCCCACCCACCTCCTGGGCTCCTGTGGCTCGGAGGAACTGAGAGGTGTAGAGCGGGGAGAAGGTTGGCTCCTTGGTGTGTGCTTGGTGCCCCAGAGCTGTAATGCTGCTCGGGGAGTCAGCCCAGCTCCTGCTTGGGCTGTCCCTGGGGGCTCTGGGACAACTTGTACCATCAGTCCTGTTACTCCATGTCCCAATGCTTCCCTTAGGGACAGCATCAGTCAGGCTTTTGCAGAACTACAGATGTCAGTCACCAATTCTGCTCAAAATCATGTTTTATACAGATTCACCTCTTTGCAGTTGCTGGTAGCTTCATGACTCACTATTGATAATTTTCCTAGCAGGGTGAGGAGTCTTCTAAGCTGCTTTTAACACGTCTGTTCTCCATTGCAGCCTGGGACAATAGAGTTGGACCCCAAGCAGGAGAGCAGCGGCCAGCCTGGTGGCTGCGCAGGATATAATTTCCCTTACAATACTCTACGGAAGCCCATCTCTCAGAGCAGCATGGCAGACTGGGCTTCTAAAAACCTGAACATGCACACACAGGGCATCTTCCGCCGAAGGATCTCCATCTCCAACATGCTGTCCTGGAATGGTGGCTCTATCAAAAAGCCAATGCTCATCACTAGCAACCGCACCGTCAAAAAAGAGGCATGCGAGATGTTCAAACTGGTGCAGAGCTACATGGGAGATCGTCAGACTCGCATGGACCGGAATCACGTGGCATTGGTCACAGTCACCAAGTGCTGGAGCATGCAAGGTTTACGGGATGAGCTCTACATACAGCTGATCCGGCAGACAACAGATAATACATGCTACCGAAGTCTGGCATGGGGCTGGGAACTGATGGCCATCAGTCTGGCCTTTTTCTCCCCATCACCCAAATTTCAGTCTTATCTGGAAGGTTACATTTATCGCCACCTTGACAGTGATGAAAACAGTAAGTGCCTCATGCACACCCACTCTGTCCCCAGCAGCGTTCTGGTGGGTTGTGCCACTTATTCAGAGTTGTCTGGTTTTTAAAAATACAGGCAGTCACCAGCCAGTGCTGTGGTTTCCGTCAGGGAGAGTACCATGTGCTGGGCGCGTTCATCCTTCCTTGGCGGCATGAAGCTGCCCCCCAGCTTGTCTCCCTGCAGTTCTCACTTGTGTCTGGCAAAGAAATGCCAACCCCAGACTGTGTGCATCTCACCGGTCGGCATGGCAAGATCAGCACTGAAACGGCTGATTCACACCCGCCGAGGGCAGAGTTTCTATGGTTCTCTGAAGACATGGTTTACTTCAAAGTTCCTTAAAGCGGGGGAAAAAAAAAAGATGAATGTTAATACAGAATTTTTTAAGGGAGCTATCGCAAACATTACGAACAGGCCTTAGCTTGGCAAATAGTCAGGGATCCTGAAGGATGCTGGCTTTTGTTGTGTATAGATGCGATTTATCCGTCTTTCAGAAGTCTTGGGGACCAGAGTATTTATTGGCTGATTTGTCACTATTTCAGTAGTGCTCACTGTGTCTGGTCTGGTCTCAGGCTAGAAACCAGAGCACCTATTTCCACTTGGGGCTTCAAATGCAGGTTGAAGCCCCCACAGATCTCCAGAGCAAGTGCAGAAGTTCTGCCCCAGCACCTCTCTGCCCCTGCTAGTGAGTGCAGCGGTGGAGGTGGGTCCTGGGAGCAGCAGTGGTGCAATGCCAGCCTTTGCCTTCTGGTTTCGTGCTTGTAGCCTTATTGCGGGGTTCCTTCACTGAACCGCTGGATGTGCAGCACTGATTTGGGTTCTCATGAGGATCCTAAACCCTTGTCACTTCTCCCCAAAAGCATTCCCTCCAGCTGTGCTTGGCCCAGGAGTGAAATAAAAATCACCCTGCCAGTGCCAGGGTCCAGGCAGCAAGGAGGAGTAATCTGAACTATTTGAGTGGGTTATTCCTTGTGCTGGTATTTAGGCAGTAAGTTTATTAAGGTATAAGCTTGCTGCCTGCAGCCCCTTCTCAACTATTTGGCCATTTGGAGAAGTTGAGTGATGTTCTGGGCCCCTCACTCAGGTGCGTTTGGAGCTGGCTGCGGTACAGGACCTTCCCCCGAGCAGACCTCCTCATGCCGGAGTTAGGCTGGCTACCATGTCTAAGGGCAGTTCTGGGCTTTGGTATTTTATCACTCTGCTTTATTAATCCAGAACCTCTTTTGAATTTTCAGTTGCCCAGCGCATGAAGGAGCTCGTAGATCTGAAAAACAAGAAGAACTCGAAATCCAGGAAAAAGAGGAAACAAAACACCGAGGATGAAGGTAAAGGGAGGCATGGCACAGCCAGAGCCGAGAGGGAAGACTGCACTGACCTCAGACAGGCGGGGATGCTGAGCTTCGCTGAAAATCAGACCATTTCTTTAAGTGCATAGACTTAGATTCAGGAAACTTTAGTGCAGGTGGCTGATGTGAGAGGTTTGACCAGAGCATGGATGAGCAGCATGGGTGGCAGCAGGCGGGACAGGTTAGCAGTGTGGCGGTGGGGGGCGACCCCTCCAGTCACAGTTGTGTGAGAAAAGGGATTTTAATTTGGATGCTGACCTGGTCTTGGAATTCAACTGGTCTGTGTATGCCACAGAGTTTCCTGTAGCACATTCTAGTGCTACAAGTTGTACGAGCCAGCGTGTTGAAAAGAACTCTTCTCAATTGTAGTTGTGGATTTTGTAAACGCCCACCCAACCTGAGGACGTCCAGGGAGGACACCAGTATCTGGCAAAGAGCACTGCCTTTTTCTCTCCAGTATTGGCTTCCCCTTGTCCACGGTTCCTGGACTCTGCAGTCCAGAGCTTGTAATAACATCTCTGCCGAATGAACAAGGGCTCACTTATTCCTCCAGCTTCAGGTTGTAACTGCTGGCTGTGGGATAATACTTTTTCTGGCTTAAGTCTTGCTAGACAAAGTCCATTCAATTTTTTTTTTTTATATTGCCTTTAGGAAACTTGAGCCAACCCTGTGAATTCATATCAGGCAGCAGTTTACATCATGTGGCCTCAGTGTTTTTAATCTGGGAGAGCTGGAGTCCAGTTTCCTGCATTGCTGAGCCCTACCTGACGCCAGCAGGCAGGCGTGTGAAACGCAGACACACCGCTGCGCTCTCCTGTGGTGGCTTCCCTGTGTCACTGCTCCCCCGAGGCAGCTGCAAGCCTGGGAAGTGGCCGAGGAGGCCCCTTGGTCGCAGCTCCTGCAGTAAGAGCGTCTATGGCTTCTCTGTCTCCGGTGGCATTTGGAGCAGAGACTTGAAATTGCACAGAGCATTTCTGGTAGGGATATGTCTTTTTCCTTTCCTGTTCAGGCCCAGGAGAGTTCAGCCCATTCTGAGCCTTTGAAAAGTCATTTTGCTTGTGTTCAGACGGACTTTGATATCTTTATGGGACAACTCCCCGGAGATTGCTCTGCGAAGGGTGTGCTCTGTCTGTGGGCTGAGCAGGTTCTTCTGTGCAATTGCTTGTCTATATTGCGTGTGCTGGAGTTGTGCTTAGAAAGATAAAAGTAGTTTTTACATAAAAATAAAAAATAAATTTAAAATAATATATATATATAAAATATATATATATGAAATGTTATGAAAAAGGCATACCAGGACAGCTTCATAAAGTTTCCAGAATGAAGCACTTGAAAGTGAGAAGTGCCTGTGTGGCCTCAGCTGGGGCTCTGGTGACAGGTCACAGGCTGTTCCCTTCGCTGGACCCTGTCTGCTTCCTGGCACACAGACTTGCTCTGGCAGTGAACTGGCTTTAGAATAAATGAGCTGCTCTGCAGGCTCCTGCTGGCTTCTGTAAAGACGGCGAGGGGCACAGCAAAGGAGGCAGGAGGGCTGGCACGTCACTTGAACCAGCTTTTTCTCAAGCGACCGATAACGCTGAGGATTTTTTTCTGGGGCCTGACCTCGGAGCTGCACCTGAAGTAAGGGGAGATCCTGCAGGAATACACCAGGTTCTTTCTATCTGCTGTTGGCTGGAAAGGTCAGGCTTTTCCTTGGGATGCCTACGTCCGCTCCACCGGCCCCGCTTGCCGGATGTGTGAGGGGTTGGTAGGGTGCAGCTCCCTGAAGTTTCAAGGCTGTTGTGAGAAGTTGTTCATTAGTGGCTCTGAAACATTTAGCTGCTTATGGATGCTGTAGCAGCAATTTAGCAGAGAAATCCATAAGGAAATTAAATGTACTGTTTTCAAACAGAACTGAATAGCAGATAGGTAGGCATTATTTATGTAAGTTTTTCAGTAAAAAATGGAGTTAAAGCAGTTATCCCCCNCCCCCCCCCCCCCCCCCCCCCCGCCACACACACACACACTTCCTTCAGCGCAGAGGCTTGTAAGTAAACATTTGGGTGAGTAAACATTTATCATCTGACATGCACCCAAAGAAATAATTTTGAAGTTTCCCACGCTTACCTCTGCAGTCTTCGTCTTCTAGCATAATTCTCTGTGAGTAAATGAAATATGAAGGTGGTGTGAGATCTTTTCATGGATCAATAACCCATTGAAAGGCAGAAGAATAACAGGTAGAAATAAATGATGTGTTTGCAGAAGGAGGATTGTCTGCTGATCCTGCAGGAATGTAAGCTGGGCTTTGGGTCTATACGAGGAGGCAAATAATGAGCTGGCAGCTCGGTGTTCGTACAAAATTATTCAGGATTGTAAAATCTAAAGGTGCAGAGGGATCTCACAACGGTGAGTAACTGAGTGATCAAGCAGCAGAGAAAATCGTGTCAACAAAAGCAAAGTATTGTACATGGGGGAGACGTCCCTAAGCGCACGTGCAGTGGCAGGCTCCTACGTGGCTGTCTCACGGAGGCAAAGACGTTTTGCAGCCCATATATGAATCACCAAAAAGGTATACACGGTGCTGGGAAGTGGTCAGAAATCAAACAGAGGATCGGCAGCTTGTAGAAAAGGGACGGAGAGCAAACAAGCACTCGGCCATAGTCATGCTGTGCCCGCTCCGCGTGTCCTACCCGTGGTCCCTCCAGGGCTGATGAGCGCAGCAGGGGAAGCCCCAGAGGAGCTGGACCTGGAGGGTAGGAGCGGGGAGAAGGTCAGTGGGCTGAAAGAAACTGCAAGTCGCCGTGGGGAGGTGAGAGGAAGAAAATTTCTCATCGTTTATCGCAGCAGCAGAATTGGAAAGCGCCTGGTTTTGTTCTTGGGCAGCAGGCTTAAGAGCGCTCTGTCCTGAAGCACAAAATTAACTCGTT
The DNA here is from genome assembly GCA_003993805.1 of Himantopus leucocephalus. Lineage (NCBI taxonomy): Eukaryota > Metazoa > Chordata > Aves > Charadriiformes > Recurvirostridae > Himantopus > Himantopus leucocephalus. The sequence continues at coordinate 1,144,651 of RSEF01000020.1, forward strand.
AAGAGTCAGCAAAGCAGGATGTTTTGCAGGTTAGGAGGATAAACAGCTTTAGGAAGAAATGGGACAAATTCAAAGAAGGGAGGTCTGTCAGTTGATGGTTGATGTTCCAGGTGCAGCAGTGCCGCAGGGTATCCCCCACCTGCTGTCAGCCGGGAGATTTTTGCAGGCAAATACTCATTTTTCAGACATCCTGTATCTGTTCCTTACCCTGCCGGTGGCAGGTACAGGCTGCTGACTCATATGGCCCTTTGGGCTGACGAAGCACAGCATTTCCCACGTAGGGAGCGGTGGTGGAGCAGCGCTGCTGGGATGCAGAAGACGCACCGGTGGTATGAGGAGGAGGGATTAAAACACTGCTGTAAAATGGGGTTGCCTGGGCAGGTCTAAGCCAGGAGAGCGGCACCGGTGCAGGTAGGAGGCACCTACCCCTGCACTAAAGAGCACAGCGAGACAGGGACCCAGTCGGAGAGCCTGCTCTGACTGTGCCGGGCTGAGGTCTGTGAGAGGCCACAGTAGATCAGAGAAATACCAAGACAACAGCTCGTGCTGTGCTAAAGTAAGTGTCCCATGGCCAGGTCCTGAATCTACATTGTTTGCTGCATTTTTTAAGACATTTTTTGGCCTGAGAGTGTTCAAGTCTGTTCCAGAAGGGATGTTCCTGCATGTGCCCTGCCTGGATTTTAACTTGTTATAAAAAGAGAGGTTCTTTAAGAAGCTCTTCACATGTGTTTCTAGGCCAGCACATGGAAAAATATTTTCCTTTGCAAACTATTTTTCACTGTGTGGGTTGTTAGTAGTCTTCTGTTCCCGAGCTCCTGGGGCTACTGTGGTACCACAGGAAATAACAGATCAGCTTGGATTTCACGGACTTGTGACGTGCTCAGAGAAGTGGAATTGCCTTCAGTATTAGCCCTTTCCACCCCACGCAGGCAAAGCTGCGGTCCCCGTGCCGGGGCGTGTGAGCTGGGGAGTGGAGGGAGTACCTGGCTCCCTTGTTAGCAGAACTGACTGTGCGTGGTGAGCTAAATGCCAGGAGCCGGTCTCTGGCTGAGCATTTTAAAAGCAGCCAGGTGGTCGAGTCAAGCCGCCGGTTTGGAAAAGCAAAAGGCTAAAGCTAAATTCTGCTCCTCTCCCTCACGTTTCCTTCTGCAGCTCACCACTTGCCTCCCGGCCTCTCCGCATCTCCTTCGCCCATCTCTCTCTGCACGTGCCCCAGGAGCCGAGAGCCCTCGCGTCGGGGCAGATGACTTCTGCTACGTAGCAGGGAGGCTGCACGCTGCGTGTTTAAGGTGTGAGCCCCTGCAGGAGCTGTTGATTCTGTGCTCGCCATGGCAGAGTGCCGGTCACCCCGTTCCTCAGGGCTCCCTCTGCTTTTATTGTGGTTCAGGTCTGTGGGCAGTAACAGGTCCAGCCCCTTGTGCACAGGGCAAGTTTAGTTTTCAGTTTATTTGCTTGAAATTTGGTCGTTTGGGTCAGAGGCTGCAGCTTGGTCGTCGTTGGGAGCAGGACACCTTGCTGCAGAAAGTGCAGGATGTAGGTTTTAGGCTTTTCCCAGGATCGAGGAACTTTCTGGGAAAGTACAAAAAAGGCTTCAAGCAAACGTGTCTGGCTGCTGCCCACGCATCAGCCGTGCAGGCTCTTCAAGGCAACTAGTTCCTTTGCAAACCTTGTTAAACTCTTAGGGTGATTATGGGTTTCATGGTCTAATTACAGTGTGAAAAAAAACGTTTCCTTTTATTAGTTTTCAATGTGCTGCCTCCCACCTAATTATTGTGATGCAGAGACACAGTCCAGTCTTTTTCCCATTCCCTCCTTCGTGAAGCGGATGACACTTGCATCAGGGTGCGTCTGCGCATTTTAACAACAGAAGCCGTAACCTGGAATAGTGAAGCAGCACGAAGCAGCTCACTGGTTTTATGTTCTTTAATCCTTAGACATTTCCAGTATAAATCGTGCCTGGGATTAGCAGGGATTTTGCATACAGGGAATATTTTGCTTTAGATATTCCCAAAAGAGAGAAATTCTTGAAACTGTCTTCGCTTCCCATTGCTGCGGCGGAGGGGGATGCTGTGGTACCTCCTTCAGCATTGCTGCAGCGTTACGGGGAGGCTCTGCTCCAGATGTGACAGTCAAGCAGACTGCTTGAGGCAGGGGGTGCTTGTTTTGTCGTGGGGAGCCAAAGACTGTGGGTTTTGTCTGCTGGCTGAGAGGAGAACGGGGAAAAGCGCATCTCTCACCTTTGTGAATTGTTGTTCTGCTTGGGAAGAGCTCGTCCTCCCTCTGCATTGAGAGGATTTGAGGAACTCCAGGCTCCCGAGCAGCTTACCTAAGCCATAGGCTGTGTGAAAGGCTGATCTGAAATACGCAGCATCTGACCAGAATGTAGATTTTAAAAGCCACAAGTATTTTGAACTCTGCTGCAAGCTTTGAGCCTGGCAGGGAATCAAATAGGGCAGATCTATTCACTGTTTTCAGCAAGCAATTTGGGTTTGACTGGAAAAAGAACAAAAGGCCAACGGTTTTGGAAAAACTCTCCCAGCAATCAGTGCTCTGTCAGTGCAAACATTTCTCTTGGTGTCACGGGGGGATTAGCTCTGTGAATCCTGGCTCCGCTCACCCTCAGAGTTCGCTGAACCAAGGGCAACCGGAGCAGCCGTTCTTGTGGAGGGCTGTAGCTTTTGCAGTGAAATTCCCAAGCTCCGGTGTGTCCGTTTTTCCTCATATCGCAGAGCATGCCCAAGCCTCACAGTACAGGGCTGGGTTGGAGGAGGCTGCAGGCAGGAGAGTGAGGAAGCCTTCTGCAGGGCTTTGGGAAGACGAGGGAGACCCTGCCACCTTCCTGCGCCTCTCCTTGCATCCTGAGCAAGGACCATCTTGGTGCTGGTGCTGCCTCTCCCACCCCCTCACGTCTTTCTCTGCTGCTGCCTCTCTCACTACCCCGGGACTGCAGTTCTTGAATCATAAACAATTTCTTTGAAACGCTTTGAAATCTTTCCTGGCAGGAGGCTGGCTCTGCGTGCTCTTTGGCTGAGATCTGGCAATACGTAAATACCCAGCCCTGTGTCTGTGAGCCACATAACACCAGCCGCGCCGCCGGGAGCGAGAACTCTTGCTTGCATGCGTGCCTGGGCTGTCAATGCCAAATGGGCGCCTCGTGTTGAGTCGGGACAGGGTCAGGCTGCCTGCGCAAGAGGTGGAGATCTGCAGGAGCGGGGCTGGCAGGTGCAGAGCTGTGAGCCTTGACTCAGAAGACGAATCCCTTCAAGCCCAAGCGCTGACTTGCGCTGACGCTGCCTACCACGGGGCTGCAGGCTTCAGGGTGCTCAGTGTGAGGTTTCGGCAGTCTCTCTGCCCTGCCTGCGTCGGGGAGGGGGGACTGTTTGTGCCGATGTGAACTGCTGCGCTGGTGCTCTCTGAAGGGCTCCGGTGTGGTCGGTGCACAGCACTGTGGGCTGACCGCTTCTTTCTCCTTCCCGCCAGGTCTGCCCATCAGCACCTACGCCAAATACTGCTACCGGAAACTCCAGAAAGTAGCCGTCACTGGAGGCAAAAAGGTGAGCGGCTGCCCCGGCCCCGGGGCCTGCGGGCTGCTGGCACGGCACTCTGCTTCCCGGGTACCAGAGCAGTCAGTCCCGTGACTCTCGGAAGTCACCGCTGATTCAGCGATGGGAAGTGGAGATAGAGCGAGCGGGGGAGGCTTGCTCAGGGCTCCTCACCCACGAACGTGTGGGAGAAGGCTGCTGCCCAGGTCAGACAGCAGTGCCTGCCCGGCTGGCAGCCGCACCACTGGGTGCTTCCTGGCCTTAGGGACGTGGAGGACAAACCAGAGGTTACCTGTCTCCAGGGTGAGGGGAGCTGTCTGCGCAGGAGATGCCTATGATTTGTTTTTTTCTGGTGAGGGAAGGGTCTCCCTTTGCCACTGAGAGCTTCCATGGGCCGGGTCTTGCAGCTCGTTTACTGCAGACTTGTTCATAACCAGTTCAAAAAATCACGCAGCAGAGATGGCTGGCGTGGCGGGGAGCCTCTGTGCTCTGCCTTATCTGGAAATCCCCCTCCCCCGTTTCCTCCGCATGGTTCTGTGTGGGGCTGTGAAAGCTGGCAGGCGGCCCCAGCAAGTCCGTCCTAGGTCTCCTAGCCAGATCCGGTCGTCTTTTATTTCTGTAAATCCCTCTGGGGCCTCCCTGCCATCTGGACTCCATGTACAGCGAGCAAATAGCTGAAATACCTCGGGAGGGGTGAAGGCTCCCTGCAGCATCCCCGCAGGGGCAGGACAGGAAATGTCCGGACACGCTTCGCACACAACTGCAGCCCCGGTGGCTGCCGCCCTCCAAGGGGTCGGCAAGAGCTTTCCCCCTGTCGTGCCTCCTGCTTGGCTGCGGGGTCGCTGCCGATGGCCGCCACGCTGGGCAGCCTGTCACCCCTGTGACAGCGCTCTGCGTTTCTCTGAATCTCTGCCAGGGGAGATTCAAAGCCCCTCTCAAGTGTCAGCATCTTTCAGAAGCAACAGGTCCCAGTGCCGGCTTTTCAGAGAGCTTTAGCACCTCTGAGAGCAAAGCTTTCCCTGGAGTTGGACATACCCGGAACTCCCTTCTCCAAAGAGCTGTTTTTCAGGTCTCCCGTGGCCAAGCACACGCCTGGCGCCAGGCCGGTGTACACGTGCCCTGTGCTGACCTCACCACGGCCGGGGACGGGCTGGGGTCCGTCCTTCCTCCCACCACAGCAGCATGTAGAGCTATAGCTGGAGCAGTCTCCCTGTTTTGCAAAACACTGCAACAGAATTCCTGCAAAAACAGCCCAAACTCTCCAAAGTGGTCTCCTGACAACAGGCAGCAGCTTCTCTGCTCCTCTTGGGCCTCGTGAGTTGATACCCCCGCCCTGATTTTAGAAGGTGGATGCTGCAGAGCAAGAACCCTGCTGCCGGGAGGCCAGCGAGGTGTCCACGAGCATGTGCAGCTCTCTCCATCCTGGCCACTCACCGCCACCGTCCCCAGGTCACTGTTTCTCTGTGAGCTGGCTGTGCCAGAGCTGCACTGAGCTCTTCTCTGTCCTCAGGGCCTCCGTAAACCGACAGTGGAAGAGATAACACATGCCAGGAATGCCATCGTGACGCCATCGCTCTTCGGCAGCTCTCTGGAGGAAATCATGCTGCGGCAGCAGGACATGTACCCGGGTAACAAGCTGCCCTGGGTGCAGACACAGCTCTCTCAGCAGGTCCTGGCTCTGGGAGGAGAACAGACAGAGGGAATTTTCAGGTGAGCTTTTGGGGGCGCTGTGTTAATTTTGAGCCACCCACGTGTTAGTCCTCAAAGCCGAGAAGTCAAGATTGACCTCCAAGTGCTTCCTCTTCCCTGAGAATGGCACTCTGCCGGGGATCGGACAAAACCCGGCCTTTCCCAGATTCAGGAATCGCTTCTTAAAGTCACATTAGCCCATTTGCATGCATTAGCACAGAGGGCACAGCATAGGTGTGACTTGAACTACTTAGGACAGCACGTACCCAGGCAAGGCATTGAAATTCCATCAACTTACAGTCGTAGTTGGCCAATGCAGGGAAGGGACGAGCTCTTGGGGCCCTGGCAGAGCAGTTCATCAGATGCAGCACGTCAGCCTTGATGATGCACAAGACATGAGACAAGAGAGACAGAGAATCTGTATGGTGAACATCGGGGATTCTGGTTTGGGTTTAGGGGTTTTTTTTTGGTTTGGGTTTTTTTTGTTTGACTTAAGATTTGCATTAGTTTTTCAGTAGCTAAACTTGATTTAAGTAACTTAAAGAGTAGCTAGCAAAAGACTCAACTTTGCCTTATAATGGTTTCTAATATCTTGGTATATTTAGCCCAAGGTGCTTCTTATCTTTGGACCGAGCATGCTGCAGAGAGGCCTCGTTACAGAAAATAGTCCCTGAGGACAGAACAATAGTTGATGTCTGAGCTAGTGGGAATGAGACAAGTGTTTCTTCTACCCCCACTTTAAAGCTGTGTCTAAAAACAGGCAAGCTGTTCTCTCTGAGGAACTGCTTCTGTAGCTGCTGCTGGTGGGTGCGCCCTTCTCCCTGGGGACCTGGAAGCAGCTTTGGAGCCACAGTTTGCCAGCCAGCCGCCACACCAGGCACATCGCCCTGCTTGCTCCCTAAAGCACCTGTGCTGTGTCTCTGTTTGCAGGATTCCTGGTGACATAGATGAAGTCAATGCATTGAAGTTGCAGGTGGATCAGTGGAGAATCCCAAGCAGCCTCAGTGACCCCAACATCCCAGGTACGGGAACGCGACAGGCGCGGGTGCTGCAGCCTCAGCCATGGTACAGTGCGGAGGGGAAGGTACAGGAGCGGCCCAGGAGGTGTGCTGCTGCCTGGGGACGTGTACACAGGCTGCCTTCACCCACTGGGTTTTCATTCTGTGCCTTTCCACTGCCTTTCCAAATACTGCCCATATTAAAACCACGGAGGGTGGGGGGGGAACCTCTCCCTCCAGTTGGCTCTGGCGCAGTGAGGCGATCGATGCAAGCTGGGCAGCGTGCACAGTGGCTGGGAGTCATTCAGGAGCAGCACTCTAGCTCCAAGGTCTCATTGTCCTCTCCTTCAGGCGGCCCCAGAGCCGCTTCCCGGAGGAGCAGGTAGATAAGAGCCAGCCTTTCCCTCGAACTGGCTAGTTTGACTGCCTGAGAATTTCAGAGCCAAGACTGAAATAAGATGAAACAGCACAAGTGCAGAATCCCTTCTCTGCCCTCTGTTTCCTGAGGCATTGAGTCTTGCTGCCAAGTCTTCCTCTGAAGGTGGTGGGGAGGTAACCAGAGATGTTCTCACGCACACTGCTTTCTGCCCAGCCTCTCTTCTCAAGCTCTGGTATCGGGAGCTGGAGGAGCCCGTGATCCCCCAGCAGTTCTACAAGGAGTGTATCAGCAACTATGAGAACCCCGACGCTGCCGTGGCCGTAGTGCAGCTTTTGCCGGAGCTCAACAGACTGGTGCTGTGTTACCTCATACACTTCCTGCAGGTAGGCAGCTCCCGCAGTCCTGCGCCCCCACTGCCGGCCAGGAGCCTGGAGCACACAGGGCACGGTTAGCGGGACAGCTGTGGTGGGTTTCAGCAGGGTTTCAGGACCTCTCACCTGTATTTAAGGTGGGATTGATGGAAGGGGGTCTGCTGGCCTTGTCCCTTATTGGGAGCAATAAACTGTGTTCCTGGTGTTGTAGAACATGGGGCTGGTCCCAAAGGTTGAGATCTGCAAAGTGGTCCATTTGCTGGGGCTGCCATGCTGTCAGCTGTGTCAGAGCATAGTGGTCTTCCCTGTGAACGTGTGGCTGTTGGGGCATGGTCCTTCAGGGAGGCCACATCTCTGCTGTCCTCGCACCTCTTCTTAGGCCATGTGTTTGGAGTCTCTTGCCCTTTTCCTCTGCTCCACCTGAATGTCTTCTTATTATCTGCAGATCTTTGCTCAGCCATCAAATGTGGGCAGAACGAAGATGGATGTGAATAACCTGGCCATGGTGATGGCCCCCAACTGCCTGCGCTGCCAGTCTGATGACCCTCGCGTTATCTTTGAGAACACACGCAAAGAAATGTCCTTTCTTCGCATGCTGATAGTGCATTTGGACACGAGCTTCATCAAAGGACTGGTTTGAGCCGCTGGCCCTGGGGTCCAGAACATTGCTCTGGGGAGTCACTGGGTGCCCGAAGTCTTCTCCCCTCCACTTAGGTTTCTTGCATTGTCCTTGCTGTTGTCACACCCTGGGTTAGTCCCTGAGCGTCTCCCAGCATATGACCTCGAGGACAAGGACTAGACACTCCTGGAAGGCTGAGGCTGTTCAGCACCAGGAAGTTCTTGGACATGCCAAGCCAGACGCAGTGATTCCTGGCCTTCCAGTGTGTGTGTCAGAGGGGGGCGGCCCTCCTCCTTGGAGCCGCAGGACCAGTTGCTCATTGAAAGGGCTGTGACATCCGTGAGAAACTGCTACCTGGAGCAGTGAGACTCTCCATCTCCCTTCCGGAGGCAGAGTTGGCTTCAGGTAGGAGGACTCCTGTATTTTGGCACGAGCTGGTCCTGGGGGAGATGCTGCCTCATTGGGGATAATCCCACTGCTATGGAGCCAGCCTGGTTCACCTCTGCAGACGGTTGGTTGGAAGCATGGGGGTTGTTCTGACAGCCCACGATGCTGTTGGTAGAGGGATGTGAAGGTGCGGGAGGTTCGCAGAGGCAGAGGGGTTCCTTGGACTGCCCTGGTCAGTGGAAGCACATTGCAGCCCAGGGAGAGGAGGTGTTTGAGCCTCTGCTCCTGGTGGCTGGATAGGCAGACATCCCACAGCTGGGAGCCCTGGCAGGCCGGATCTGCGCAGCACCCACCTCACCTTCTTCAGGCAGCTTTAGAGCTGCACAGCGGAGTGTGGTCAGCGTGTGGGACCAGCCCTGTGCTGAGCTAAGCCAGCACCCACGCACGCCATGGGGGCTGGGGACAAGAGGAAGGCCACACACCGGACAACAAACAGATAAACAACCTCTTTGGCATCCTCCTAACGAGGTCCGTATCCTCCGGAGGGGTGACCCCAGCGGCCTTGCAGCTCCTTTCTGCTATGGGCAGCGTGAGCTGACACCAGCTTTCCTGAAGAGCATCTGAGACCGTGCTCAGAGCAGCGTCCATGGCTCCAGCGTTCCCCCTTCCTGGTACCAGGTCCTTCCCAGACCGCTCTGCCGGGGACCGAATACCAGTTTTTGCCCACCCTCCTGGTTCAGCCCAGGTCTAAAGAGAGCAGGGAAGGCCCCCGACAGTAAGAAGCGCTCCCGTGCTCAGATGTGCCCTTCCAGGCAGGGCAGCGGCATTGCTGTGTGCTCCTGAAACGCTGATACTGCCTGGAGTCATGTATGCTCTTCCCACCAGATTCCCAGGGGATTTGCAGAGAGCGGTTGAGAAGGGAAGGGGAAGGAAGGGAAGAGGCAGGTCTGAGAGGCCGAGGTGTGGTGGAGCCTGTGTAGGGGTGGTGTCGGGCGGGCAGCTCGGCGTTCTCACTGCTGCTGTTAAACCCCTGCGGTTTCCCATGTGCCACCAGAAGTGAGGCACAAGCAAGGACAGTGTGTTTCAGAGGCAGCGCATGGATTTCCCTGCAGCCTCTGGATACTGTTGCGTGTTCCTTAGCAGGCAGCATTTTCTAGTTTGGTGGCATCCTGGTGTTACTCTTCTCTTCCTTTTCCCTGCTGGAGGCAGGTCTGCTGCAAAAAGCTGCGTGTTGGGATTACTCGTGCAATGCTAAGTCAGCCGGTAGCATCCGAGGTCGCTTTTGCGTTTCTGCATCCCCCTCCCTTTCAAGTGGGGACCGGGATCATCCTTTCCTGATGACAGTGGGGAGCCGAGCCCTGCCAGCAGTGAGGTTTAAAGCTGGTGTCTGAATCTACAAAAAGTTTGGGCATAAGGTGCCGCGAGCAGAGTGCCCCAAGCCTACTGGCTGCTTGGGTCTCTGGATGTGCGTGACCGGGGTTTCCGGGGCACATGTTTGCTGGGATGAACTCCACGGCTGGAGTTCAGTTTGTGCCCAGCTGAACAAGAGTCGTGGTTCCTCTCCTCGTACCAGATGCTTCTGTGGTACAGTGGGCCGGGAAATCTTGCTCTCATGTCAGGATTAGCTCTGTCAAACATGCCTCGAAAAATGTGCCAAGATCTGTTTCACACTCCCATCCCACCCCGTCCCACCCCAGTGCTTCAAAGCCATTCAGCTTAGTTTGGCTTTATGAAGTGCTGAACAACACGTACTTCAGATATGAGGCTACTTTGCCAGAAATTTAGAAACGGGCAGGAGGTTACCGGCTCTGCCATATCGTACTGAAATTTGAATCGTTGAACAGGCTCAGGGTGCCACATCCTGCCCGCCGTGGGCTGGCGCAGCCATGCAGTGCCTGCCCCCCTCTTTGGGCTGCAGGTGCACGTGCCCGTGTCGGGCTTCGCCTGCAGCCAGCCGCCACGTAGGTGATCCATGTTATTCCTTGCACTTAGCTGTAGCAGGCAATCAAACCATAGGCATTTGCTGCTATTACAAATGAATGCTTCTTGCCAGGGCTGTAAAATAGGCTAATAAATTACACTGGATATTATTTTCTTTGCCAACAGATTTGTAAATACGAATCAGTAAAGCAGCCTCTCCTCTGTTATAATAATAAATACAATCTCCATGGTTGTCTCTTGTCTTTTTTGTGAAATTCTGAAGCATGATCATGTCTGCCTGGAGCTGCAGATTTCAGCCTGGATGTCAGTGTTCATGAATAATGATCGGGAAACAGCATGAGGTAAGCGCTTGGAAACCAAACAGTGGGCTGGGTCTGTTGTCCTTAACTCTCAGGCAGCTACTAAGGGACACTCAATGGGACTTGGAAGAGAACAGGTTAAACCAGATAAAGGATAACGCTTCTTTATGCAGGATCTCCTGGAGCCTTTCAGGGTCAAAAAGGGATTAGAGAAGTTTATGGGCAATAGCTCCAGAAATGGGCAGTCAGAGGGTAAGAGAGGGATGCTCCTAATATCCCTCATCCAGCAGCTGTGGGTGCTGCAAGTAGACTGCAGGAGGTGGCCATGCGCGCGTGCTTCCCCTGCGCAGTCTCTGCGGCTGGAGGTGTGGTTAGACACGCTGTTGGGCTGACCCGTCTGGGACATTTTTATCTTCAGACTGGAGGATTCTCTGATCTTTCCTGAATCCCCGCTCCAAGGAGCAGCCGGGTCTGTGTCGGTGCTCCAGACTCATGCTGGTTGCACACTGCGGTGGGGCTGCAGCGCAAGCGCTGGCTGTGCTGCTTCAGCCACGCAGTGATGGGTAACTGCCCTGGCTCTGGCCAGTGCTGCTGATGCTCTAAGGGGTGGTCGCTGTCCTGGCAGCACTGGGAAAAGACGGTGCACTTCAGGCCCCAGTAAGGGCTGCTCGGTCGCTCCAGCAGTTTAAGATGACCTGTGCCGGCCAAATCATTGGGTCTTCACGCCGGCCTTGCTGGCACAAGGGCGGTAGGCGGCCTGGAGTCTTCAGGAGAAGGGCAATGACAAGCGAGAACAGAAGGAATACCCATAGCATCGTAACCTCATGCAGCCCTTTCCTAGGTGGATGTCTGCAGCCTGATGTCTATGTGTTTGCCAAGGCTTTGCTGTGAAATGAGCTGATTTTGGCCAAATCAAAAAAGCCTACAAACCAGGTGTTTCAGCTCAGGCTCAGAGACTTGATGACTTGCTCCTGCAGTCACCTTATACCTGGATCACTTAAAAAATCAATGGCCAGAGTAGTGGCTGGGCTCATAACAAGCTTGTGGTTTGTTCTCAGCTTCCACCAGCAGCGTAGTAAGACCCTGTGCCAGAGGGCAGCTGGGGACACAGCTCACGTGTCTTTGGCTCATTGTACAGAGGAGATGTGCCACTGGTCAGGGAGGGTAATGTGTCCTGAAGGGGCCAGCACCCTTGCGGTGCCAGGTGCGCTTGCTGGTGCTGTTGAATTTCTGGCCGGTTTAAGTCTCCTTTTCACAGAGCTTGGTTTGAGCCTTTTGCTGTCTCTGCGATTGTGTCCTGGGAATCTGCAAACAAAAATGGTAAAAGCAATTCTCACAGCTGCTGATTGCAGCTGACAGACACCGTGCCCTCACGTCTGCTGTCTGTGCGCCACCCCAGATCCTGAAGAGGTTGAGCAGCTGTTGGGGGATCACGCGTGAATTTTGGACCTCTCTGTAGGTTCAGCGTTGGCAACTGCCTGGTGTTTTACAGGACGCGGTAACCACGAGGCCACCTATCCTGCTCACCCACCACCCCTCCCAGTAGAGAACCTTCCTGCAGTCTCTCCTCCCCTTGCAAATGTGAGTGGTCTCCCTCCTCTTGGCCAACCAGAGATACTCCATTTCTCCCTCAAACCAGAGGTGCCCAGAGGTTATGCCACGTCCCCAAAAATCCAGGGCAGTGGGAGGCCAGTTTTTAGCCTAATCTGCATGTAGGTTTTTAGCCTAATCCTCATGTTGAGCTTTGCACTAACTAAGCCCCGTGGGAAGACAGAGACCAGAGGAACAGGCAAGCCTGCGCCAGGAGCCCTGCAGCACGGAGGGAGGAGAGACGGGAGAGTCCCTGTCCTGACGCTGCCCCAGCACGGGTTTGATGTGGGCGCAGCAAAGCACTGACAGATTTCGGCAGAACCGGCTGGTGGAGACAGCGCTAAGCAGGGCTCAGGCTCCGGCACACCCGTGGACTGTCTGTGGGACAGCCATCAACGATAAGATGGAGAAAGCTGATTTAGCTGTTGAGCGTTGCTGCTTTTGGAGCTCCTGTTGTCCTGTGGCATTTGTCAACCACGGTAAATGGTGGAGAGAACTGGGTGTGGGTGCAGGCAGCTGAGGAGCCATCTCGGGCATGAAGATGGAACAGGGAAAAGCCCAGGCATTCAGAGTGAGGTGGACCACATATGGACCCCGCCGGATTTGAGTGCTTCCAGGTGGCCGTGCGGGAAAACTTTTGGGACACTCCTCAGCTGGACTTTTCCTTTCAAAGCAGGGGCACCAGCTGAGCATTCTGCCCAGCCTGTGAAGGTTTGAACCTGCATCTCCCAGGGGCTCCTCCTGCCCCAGCCCCCACCTGGGGCTTCCTCCCTCTCACCATCAAGGCCATCCCACTTTGTCTGAAGTGCTTAGTGTTTATTGGGACCGTAAAGGGAGCTTGTGTCTGAGGACTGAGGACTGAGGACTTGAGGACTGTGCGACCTCAGCTGTCGACGTCAGGTGCTGGCAGGATTCAGGGCCCAAATTCATGAAGGTATTTAGAAGTCCCAGACCAAGGCTGGTCTTACAACCCGCTACTTCTCCCAAAGGAGAACTAGTGGCTTATGTCAGCTCGTCTCCACTCGCAGCCCCATTTCCTCCATCCCGTCTGTGCCAGGTTTGGTGCTTCACTCAGATGACAACCAATAGGGGACACCAGGTGGGTCGTGGGGGGATGTGGAGGGCAGGGGATGGAGGAGGAGCAGGGCCCCCTCCTTTGAGGGCAGTGAGCTATGGGATCGTTTCAGCCAGGAGGTACAGCTTCCCCTGAAATAACCTGGCCTTGGTGCCTGCTGGGGAAGACGACAGTGCTGCAATTGGAAACGGTACCCAAGTACTGGGCTGGGGTGTCCCTGCGGTGTGTGCCACCGCCCCGCTCGCAGGGCAGGGTAACCATTCAGAAGGGCGCAGGACAGCCAGACCCTATAGCCCCAGGGACCGCAGAAGGGCCTGTAGAGCAGCATCTCTATCGCCTGCAGGCAGGCAGCCCCAGAGAGGACGAGGAGATGAAGGGGGCTGCAGCCTACCCCGTACTCCGAGTTGAATCAGCGGGGGGGTGTCAAGGTGCATTGGTGCAGAAGTGCCCGCTTGTTTGCATGTCTCTCCCACACCGCCCCACGGACGGGGCTGTGCCTGCCCTGACCAAGGGTGAACGTCCTTCCCTGGAGATCTGCAGCCGGTTCCCAGCCGCTCTGGATGCTCTGGCTAACAAAGTGGTGAGAAACTGTCCTGAGGTAGAAGCTGCCCAGATGTGGAGTGCCATTGTGAGGAAGGCACACTGATTTGGCGAGTCCCTCATCTCCCACCCTTGGGCGCACCTTGGGACCAGGCCTGGAGGTCAGCCAGACCCGTGGGGACCTCCAGCAATGCTCCGACAAGAGCAGGTACGGCAGGGTGAGGCACGGTGGGGAGAGCAGGACACAGAGAACTCACCCCCGGACTGCTGCACGCACTTTGGTGTGGAAGGCAGGGACCATGTCCAGATGAGTCTGTGAACCCCCCTGACCTGTGCTGGCACCCATCTAATCCCCGCCAGGGCCGAGGCGCTGCGCCGCCTCTCCCTCCAGCAGAGACAGCTTCTGCAGCCGAGCAGCCTGCAGTGACCCCGCGTGGGCTGCGCAGAGGCAGCCGAGGGCTCCTCACCTCCGCCGGGCAGAGGCCCTTGTGGCCTCCCTGCGGGCACAGAGCCACCCTTGCCACGCTGGCCCCTCGGGTGGCCGCTCAGGGGGGAGGGGAGAGTGTCCTGCAGGGGATGAGTCCAGCCAAGTGCAGGGGCTGGCCTGGTTTGGCCTCCTTTTATAGTCAATGCGAGAGGTGTTCTCCGAGCACAGTTCCTCTGGTGCCGAAGTGGAGGCGGAAGGCTGGCCGGCTGCGGAAGGCTGTCCGAGTGCGTTGCCCTTGCCACGTGCCTGATTTTCGCTGTTGAGATAGGGGAGGCCGGCCAACAAGCTCAGCTCTCCGGCAGGCAAGGGAGGCGCCAGCAGTGTGGCTGCCTGCGCTCAAGGCCAGCTCTTCGATAGCACAGCTGTAGAGCTGGCCTTGGAGGGAAAGAGCTGGAGGACACCTCGCCGGGACCTTCCTCCCTCTTCCTCAGGAATGTTGCCTCATCGCAGACCCTCGCCCTTGGGTCTCTGCCTGAGCCAGCTCTGTCAGTCCTGTGCTGACCTGGACCCTCACCCCAACCCACGGGCTGACGCTCCCCCTGCACCTCAGACCAACCTCCTCGCTGTGGGACTTGTGTGCTCCTCTGGTCGCTGCCGCTGTCACTGCTCTGCTCCCGCATACCACCGGCCGGCACTGTGCTGGGTAGGGCAGCACCCTGCCAGATTGGCTCCGGCTCACCTGTACCGGCACAGTGTCCCGCTCCCCGACAGCGAGCAGGTGGGGTTCATGACACTGCTCATGCTGAGCATATATAAAGGCTTTGCAGGTGAGACCAGAACTGCTTCCCAGAGAAGGCAGACAGACCCTTCCCGGGCTGCAAAGCTTAATGTGCCCACATTTAGTGTTTTCCTTGATGTGTGGGGAAACACTGGACCCCAACTGATCCAGCTGAGCTGAGCAGAAACCCTTGGAGGGGGCCGGGATCTGCCTGAGACATGACCCAGAACAAGCAGGGGCAGCACTGGTGTTTATGGTGGCTGCCAGCGCAGGAGGAGTGCCATTCCCTGGGAAGGGCTGCCGCTCCATGGTCAGCCCAAAACAGGCAGGTATGTCTAACGTCTGAGGGTTTCCGATAATGTTAACCATGGACACTGACATCGGATACTGAAGCTGGAGTCCTGGACAGTGCACAAGCAGAAACATCACAAATTGGCACAGACACACCCCTGGACTGCCAAAAGCCACATGCTCTCGGTGGGAACAGCAGAACAAAGGATTATTTCCCACATCTCAAAACCACTGGGATCGAGAAAGACCCATTTCTGCGGAGAAAGAAGTGGTTTCTGACATGTGTCTTCTCATGGCAGGTGTGCTAAGGTTCCATCATTTTTTTAAATTATGAATACTCCTGAATGAAATGTAGTGCTCTCACAAAACCCGATACACAAACACTATGCTGACGTTTTGGTAAAAAAACCCCAAAATCTATTCCCCTCAAAACCTTGGAGTTATTTTTTTCAGCTGCTTTCTATTTTAGTGCTTTCTGCAATTTTTCTCTTGCTTCTAGAAACCTGCAATGTTAAAACCCCATGTGAGATTTCCAGGTTAAAAAAAAAAAAAAACCAACCCAAACTGATAACTACATTTTTTGCCACTTTTTTTTTCCCTCTTGTGGTATTTTTAGCAAGTCACTCCGCTTCCACAAATTCCCAACACACAGCTCACAGGGCTCTGTCAGAGAAGCATTAACACACAAGTTGCTGTACCGCAATGGGGACCACTCCGCTTTAAACCGTCCTTTGTGCTGTGTGGGAGCAGCTCATGGCACTGGACTGAGGCTGATGTCATGGGAGCAGCCAGATTTGTGCAGTGACAGCAGTTCCCGTGGTGATTCGGAAGGAGGAAGACAGGAGAGAAAAGCACTTGGTCTCGGGGCCATGCTGTGCCTGGCAGCACCTGCAGCCCTAGCCCTGCTTCTGCGGGCACCGTGGCTACGGCAGTTGTTACTCTTTCCATCCCGAAACCTGACAGGCAACAATCATCCACTTGTCTGTGGCCTCTGAGCAGAAAATGATGGATTATCCCAAGAAAACTACCTGAACCAGAAGGGCTTATCCACCCACAGTGACAAACACTGTAATATTTGACATTAAGAACTTCAGACTGCAAAGATTTTTGCTCTTCTGTGTCTGTCTGGTTTTGGCTTTAACCTAGCATAAAACTCAAAAAAAAACCCCCAAACCAAAACTTGCCCCTGTACAATTCTGTATCTACAGAAGAAGGTCCAGTTCTTGGGCTGTACCGACGGGTCGCAGCCGGCTGAGGGGCATGAACGTTCCCCTCGGGTCAGCAGCGTAAGGCCTCACCCGCGGTGCCGTGTCCAGGTCCAGGCTCCCCAGGACAAGGGACACGGACGACGGGGACCAGGTCCAGCTGACGGCTGCTGAGCCGGTGGTGCAAGGGCTGGCAATCGGGAGGAGCGCCCGCACCCGGGTTCACGGAGGACCAGAAGTGTCAGGCCGAGGTGTCTGCCTGTACTGCGCCCTCCTAGGGACCCCGCCACCCCAACCGCCTCACGCTCCCGCCCACAGAGCACTCCGGCTGATGCTCCCCGTGGCTATTCTCCACGCGCGGAGCCGGCCGTGGGCAGCAGGCCTCTCCGCCGCCTGCGCACCGACCACCCGAGGGCTGTTTTCCCCCGGAGCTGCGCTGCGGCGCCGTTGGGGCCCGGCGTGAAGAGCTGCAGCCGCGGGAGGGGCACGGCGTCCTCCCTCTGAGGCGGCGGGGGGCCGGCGGGCTCCGCGGGAGGCCGCCGGTCCGGCGGAGGCACCGGGACAGCCCCTCGCCCGGCCGGGGCCACCTCAGGCCGCGCTCCCTCAGCGCCCCGGGCCCGGGGTGGGGGGCGGCTCCCGCCCCGCCCCGCCCCCGCCTCAGCGCCCGGCCCCGCCTCCCGCCTCGCGCCCCCAGCGCGCGACCGCCGCCGCCAGGCGGGGAGAGCATGCCCCTCCGGCGGCGAGGGGGCGGGGCTCACAGGCCCCGCCCCTCCACCGGGGCCCCGCCCCCTCCCTGGCGGCGCCGCATCGGGGCGGCCAT
>RSEF01000020.1:1161701-1178740 GCA_003993805.1 Himantopus leucocephalus
TTTAACTAACCTGTACTGAAAGATGACTTGTTAAAGTTTGTTAACCACTGTGGTATTGCAGCAGAAATCCACTGGTATGAGTAGGAATTGCACGTTACATCAGAAGCGATGACTTCAGTTGTGTGAATCCCAGTCTGCTGTAATTGTTTTGCAAAAGAATTTTGATGTACTTCCAAATCTAGAACACTCAGTCATTTTGACTGTTTGACTCAGATTTGGCGGTTTTGTTTTCGTTTATGGGCTGCTTCTTATACTTGGTATTTCAGAATTGAAGCTTTCTCTTTTTTTGGCTACTGTCCTCAGAGTTACAGACTGTTTGGGTGATAGCAGTATAATTGATGCAGTGGTATTAGTGGGGGCTTCTCAGTAGCTCTCATTAAACTCCTGGGAGGAAAAGAGGGTGTTAGATTTGGGTTAGTTTGGTTGCATTTAAGTGTCTTTGAATGTTTCAGGTCCAGTTGCTTAAAAGTCTTATCTGCCAAATAGTGGTTAGATAGAGCAGTGGGGAGAACAGTTAGGCATCTAACTGGGGGGGGGGGGAGTCAAATGAGATAAAGGGGGATGGGGACACGCAACAGTAGGAACTCTTGTTTTCATATTAAGCGATCTTTTGGAAGAAATGGTGAACTCAGGATCACCTGTGCTGGATCTTCAGCCTGTCATTTCACCTAGAATCATACATTCTCAATGTACAAGATAAAACTCGCTGTAGGGTGTAATTTCCTTTAAGTGCATTTTGGCCCGTATGGTGGATTTAAGATCCACCAGTCAGTGATCTGTTCTTTAAATGTCTGCAGACAGCGCCTTGAATTTTGAGTTACTTGCATGTACAAGGTTTGGTAGTTTACGCTGTCCACTTGCTCAGTTAATGGGGTAATTCTGAAATATCTGATGCACCAAAGTAGGAGTAATGATAAAGTTACTGGGGGCTTCTGTTTGGCAAAGGATAAATAAATGACGGAGAAATTTCATGTGGAATGGCAGAGGGAGTGTCTGTAAGGATCTCTAAGTTTCTCTCCAGCTCGGATCACAGCAGCCTGCTGACCCGCTGTATTGAAATATTTTCAGATTAAATTGGTGTTCCAGAGGTGTCACGGTATGATTGGGATATCACTGGCTGTAGAGAAGGTATTTTTTTGAACTCTAAACTACTGTTGGTCTCGGAGTTCTCATGACATGTTTTTCCTTCCCTATAGCTGTACAACGGTGTTGGGAATGTTTGCAGCCATATAAGCAACAAGTTTCTTCTTGGTGAGTATAAGAATGGATCCTTGGTTTTGTTAATTGTAGCTTTTCTTTAAGCTTTTGAAGTTTTGCTTTAAAATTCATGTTTTTCTTAATTCTTGCAGATGCACTGTGGGTAATATTTCTCTAAATTAAATCCTTATATTCTTAAAACAAAGACTGCACACTTGCAGTTGGAGGAAAAAAATGGCAGTTTTATTAAAGTAGATTTTCTTGAATGTTACATTGTATTGGAAAAACGTGCTTTATTTCATGTGACTTAAACCCTGTTCCCAAATCTTTTTGTTTGTTCAGTGTTTGTCTCTTACCTGTAGTGTTTTACAGGAAAAAAGAGGGAAAACCAGAACAGCTAAATAAGAGATGATGAAATGATTGAAAAGAATTCTTTTCAGTAATGAGTATTTATTTCTTTAATTGCACTTGGTAATTCATATAGGTTTTATTATAGAAAAATATTTTTTCTGTGCTGTTGAATTGCCCATGTTCATAATTTCTCTTTCCATGTTGGTCTGTCCTGGTCTCGCCATCAATTTGAAATGACAGCACAGTTAGATGGGATGTTGTTGAGGATGAAAATGACATTCTCAATGCCCTGTAATCTTAGGGAGAGCGTGAGGATCTTGGTTTGGGGAGGGTAACTTATGTTTGCAGACACCTTTTCACTTTTGTTGCCGAATATTTTGAGTAAGTCTGTTTCTGCCTGAAAAGGAGAGCAAATGTAGATTTTTACTGGTGTCAGTTTTGTTAGTCTGCTTGTATAAACTAGAGGAAAAATAGGAATATGAGATAAAATACTAAGCCTTATGTCTTTGGGGGAACGTTTCAGTGTTGAGGAACTAGCTGTACAATATTCTTGTTACAGAAATTGTAAGTTCAGGATCCAATTTCAGTGTTGTCTTGCTCAGTCAAAAGAGTTTGCCTGTGTAGTTGTTGACGGAATCTGGGAAACTCTTAAAGTAAGAAGTGAGTGCTGGTTAAGATCTAGTCAAGGTTCCTACACATGGTGCAAATAAGAACTACTTGTAGTCCAATGTCTTGTTTGAAACGTGTCTTTTGGATAGAAAAAGGGAGGTGAGGGAGTATTCCTTGGAATTTGTTGCAGTGTGTAATGGTATTCATGTCCAGTTTGAATCTTTCCTGTTTCTGCTCCTGTTGAATTAAAAAAAAAAAAAAACCAAACCAAAAAAACCCAACAAAACTTGAATGAAGAGCTGAGGCATTGTGAGATATCAATGCTAAGGACATCTTCTGGAACTTAGGGTTCTTACTTACGGAAGTTCTTACGGAACTTACTTACTAAAGTGTGCTCATCTTACATAAACAAAACATAAGGCAGGAGCATAGGGATCCTTAGGTGAATAGCTAGTACAGAAACTGTTTCTGGGTTAATACTTTAACAGGTGTGGGTTTTCCTGTTTTTGTATGTAGGGTAAAATGCAGTGAGGCATACTTAATGGTAGCAGTGCTGTTGTAGGCAAAACCTGGCAGGCAGAATTTTTTTGTCTGCAGGCAATAAAAAGTTTGTTGTAATGAGCTCCCCAACTCAGTGCCAAAACAATTTTTAAAAGTGGTGTTTAAATGTTTGTGAGATTTGTACTTAGTCTTCATAAGATGCCATGAGGATTGTATAACATAAATGGTGTCTATAAATACTGTTTTGCAGTCTGATATAGCCGTTACCTTTTCTCATCTGCAGGTGTGTGGTTTCAGCACAGCATGGCTGTGGTCATCCATTTGCAAGGTCTTCCTATTGTGGTGGAGACCATGGACCTCTCTGGATTGACCATTCCTGATGGGGGCGTGCATATTGTAGGGGGTGAACTGGGTGAGGCTTTCATTGTTTTACCACTGATGAAGATGTGAGGCTTGGTGTCGTGTGTGCAGATGGTATAAGCAAAAGGTCAAAACTAACCATGGCAGAGCAATAAAAACCTTACGTGCAAAATAGGATTGGACGTAGTCCTTGGTGGGTTCAAAATGGGCACATAGATGTGCTAGCAGTTTTGGAACACCAGTGCTGGAGTGAATGGCAGAGTCAGCTTTGTGGAATTGACTGTAAACCTGTTTTGTCACAGAAACTGCTCATACTGCTATACATGAAGGAAACAAACCAAACTTGTGTCCTGTTGTTTTTATAGGAACTGCAGTTCAAATCTTGGGGCTGCCTTCTCTATCCCCTTCGAGTTACACCTGTGTCACATCTCCCATGAACACAGGACAGCGTCGTGCTAGTTGCTTGATTCACTGGATTTGCCAGTGCTCTTTAACCCACTACCTGTCAAACCATGTGGTCCTACAGAATCACCAGTGATGCAGAATGCCTCGTAGGAACTGGGCAGCAAGCTTTCCACCTAGAATAAAACTTAATGTTACTTGGCATTGAAAACTTACATTTGTGCAAACTGTCGAAGTTTACCGTGCTTGTATGTTTTTTCATGGAGTTCCTCTTTTTTTCCCCTCTCTTGCGCTCAGGTGCGGGGGGAGGGAAGTCCCTGGGTTTGGTACAGATACGCTAAAGAATGAAGGAGATAAGAGGCTGAATTTTGGGATTGAATGGCCTTTCTTCTGAGCTGCCTATGAAGTACTGAATTGAGACAGTACGAAGTCTGGAAGTAGGACTGATTTAAAGGCAGGGCTTTTGGTGTGATAGTACTGGTTTAAACCAGTGATTTGGAAAACAGTGTTGGCAAAAGAAGGTAAGGTTTTGAAAAAGGCTGCAGTGATTCTGCAGTTCCCAGAGAGAAAACAATAGAGGCTGTTGTTAGTGAAAGAGAAAGTTTTCCATAACTGCTTGGTTTTGCTCTGTATGGTAATATGAAAGATTTCTCCAGTTTCCAGAGGAGCCCTCTTCTCTTGGAACTTAGTGATGTGGCAGGCTTGGGGCTCAGCACTGACAGAGCTTAAAACTAAAGACAGTAAGAACAGCTACAGGTGTGGGTATACAGGGCGTGAGCTGTTGGCAGAGCAGAAAGCTTGTTTTAGAAGACAAAAACCAAATCCCTGAAGGGAGCAATGTAAGCATATTTCCCTCTGCGTTGCCCTGATATAAATGTGCATTCCTGATTGGTGCCTCTAAGTACCTGAACAGTTGAATAGTCTTTAAAAGCTGAATCACCTCATGGTGACTTTTATGGGGAAGAAAAGGCTCTCCCTTTTAAACAACAGTAATATGTAGTTTCAATATTTTCTGTTCGAAGTGGTGATTCATTCTATCATTCTGTTGCCCTCCTCCTGCCATCCCCTCCTTGTCTTTTTGTCCTCGTCCCTCTCCTCGTCCCTCTAAATCCTGGAGTGTTTGTTCCTGAAACAGGTCTAATCCTCATAGTGGAATATGAGGTTTTAGAGAAAAGCCATAGGCTTTGGGGGTAGGCCTAGTAACTACCCCTTGTATTAATCGTGGTCTTGAGCGCTTGAGAAAAATGGATTCCCCGAGTTACTGAAGTAAAAAGCCTGCTCACATCTTGGTTTAGTTGCCAAGTCAATATAAATTCATTTTCTGCTGAAGATGATTTTAGAAGTCATGTTCTGGTGAAGTGTTCTTATTTTGAAGGTCGTAGCTATGACTGTGTCTGATCAGCCTGGGGTTGTTTGCTAACACTCTCTTTTGATGTAGTTCAAGGTTTTTAAGTAGTCCTTGCAGGAGAGGACAGAGGCTGGAACAAAATCTCGAAGCAGAGGCAAGCCCCTGTGTTCAGTGCTTTCTTGCTGAGAAACGAAGTTCTGCACGTGGTCAGGGTCGTGCTGGTGAAATGTGGATGGGCTTCGCTGCTGCCTGTTGTCCTTGTTTGTGAAGAGCTCTGTGATGGCTCCCAGTGGAGGTCTTATCATACAGCTTCAGTCTTGCTGTATGTTTCAGGGTAAAATTGTTGAGATCCTCTATTGAGTAACTTATCTTGTGTAATGTTCTACCAAGTATGTCTCTGCTTGAAGAAGTTGTTCCTGAAATTAGCTGGAAATGAAAAAGGCTGCTTTGCGAGGTGTGCTGAGCCTAGGGACTGCTGGATCAAGTTAAATCCTGTCGCAGGGTGGGAGAGAGAACCCAAAGCAGCCCAAGTTTCATAATTTGGGTGGTGAGAGGAAGGAGGACTTTGCAGGAGGGGGCAGAGACTTTTACCCATGCAGTTTCTCCTCTCTGTGAACTTTGTGATCAGCTGCATTGTAAGAGGCTTGGCTGAGTTTGTGAGGTGCTGTAGGTGCGTGCTCTGACAAATGCTGGTGTTCAGCTGCCTCTAGCTGTAAAGTGGACAGAGATTTTTCACAGAATCTACAGCCTTTGTAAATATAGTAAGAATAGGCTTTCGCTGTTTTCTCAGATTTCCCTTTAGTTGTGATACTTGTAGGTTTTTTAATATTTGACTGAAACTCTAGTAAGGGCTTCCTCGCCAAAACTGATGTTGATTTATAGAAGCTGTATTGTATGAGGTTCTGTTACTGAAGTCAGGAGATGTGTATGTTCTTCTTCAGCCTCCTGTAGGTGAGCTGAAGTGACTCCTGTTCTTCAGGATTGCAGCTATTACTGAAGGGGACCACTGCAGAGAGCTTCCAGTACTTCTATGAGTACCTTGACTTCGCGTGTCCCTACTTAGTGAGAAGGAGAAAATAAGTTTACTGTAAGAGTCATCTTACAGCTGCAATTTCTCCTACAAGCGTTAAGCAAAACGTGTGTCTGTTCCACATTTGGAGGCATAAAATTCTATTGCTAGTGTGAGAAAGTGGTATTTTAATGATGTAAATCTGCAGAGAAAATAGTGGATGTTTGAGATGTGGGTGGATAAACTGTTTAAAAAAGAAAATGTAGCTTTGCACTTGCTGTTTGGATTTCCAGATTTTTATTTTTTTTTAATCCTTACTGCTTATTTTTCATCAGAATGTAAAACCCCAACGATCCTAACTTTTCCTTAATTTCCTTCCCCCTCTCCTTTCCCAGTTACAAGTTATGGAGGTGATAGGTAAATCGCCCCCTGCCCAACCTCTAGCTGTATTAGAAGATGGTCATTCCTGGACTGATTCAGATCCATGCTGGGCAAACTCAGTTTGTTATCAAATACTCTAGAAAAGTAACTTGCAATGTTTCTCAGTTCCTAGGTGGCTAAAATATTTTTTTTTCTCTGTGTGAATCGCTGTATTGTGAATTGAGCTTACAGGCAACAGTATTCCCCCCACCCCTGTTGCAGGCTGCTTTAACGGTAGTGAAGACAAGCCTAAAAGCAGTGCTGTAGAGGAAGAGAGCAGATGATCTTCTGGTAGAGAAGTTTCTTTGCAGCGTGGTTATGGTACTCGAGGTGGCAGGGGTACTTCCACCGCCAGCACCTGACAAATGGCCTGGTTTAAAAAGTGTGTCCATGGAACAGCTTTTCCCTGCAATAGTTGCTTTATGACTTCCATGAAGATCTTTGACTTCTGAAGCACATTTGAACTCAGAGTAGTTCTTCATAAAATAGTGTTAATCCTTTTATAGATGCAGCTGTATCATTGCTGTTTATGCATTGTGTGGACCAAAATGCTGTTGATTATTTCTGCTGCCAGTGCATGTCTCCTTATTGTAGTGTAAGACTAGAACGATTTTTAATTTACCTGGCATCCATTTTATACATCTTTAATTGAAAATTCAAAATGTAGCCTTACTGTAAGGAGGACAGTTTTGAATAAAGCTTACTTGGGTTTTGTTTTTTTTTTTATCTTGTGAGCTTGAAAACTACAGAAATGGGTCATAATTTGTATGTTTTAATTGTGGGAAACTACTGACAAAATTCTGGAAAAATAGTTCATGATCAGGCTTTCCACTAAATATACCTTGAGAGAAAGTACTTTGAAAAGACTTTTAAACCGTTATATTATCTGTTGGAAACAGTCTTAATGAAGACCACCATTTTAACCAGAAAATAAGAGTAAAGTGGGAAGGAAGCAATGCAGATGTGCAAGTAGTATAGACAGTCTATTAAAATTGGTTAAAGAAACTACATATTTTTAATGTCTTTGAACTCTGTTGCATTTGTAGTGATGAGGTGACATAGTGTTCTTGAGGGTTTCACCAGCACGGTAGCTGTTGAAAGATTGTTATTGTGTTTGGTTTTGCCCACTTCCTGTTTACTGGATTCCTTGTTTTCATCAAAACTGGGAGGGGGGAGAGAATACCATGAAACATCTGTCTCAGCTGTGAATAAACATTGGGTTGCAGAGTTCTTAATTGACCTGGGGTTTGGACTGACGAACAAAGGTTGAGCTTCAATCTTTCATGGTCCAGTAGCTGCCATTTTGGACACGTTTTTGGAATGATTCTGCACTTGGGAACCCTTGTTTAAGAGATAGTTGCCCCCTTTACTTCATGCAAACCAAAAATACAGAGGTCCCTTAACATCTAGTTTTTGGGGATTGTGGTGCATAAGCTTATTTTGTGTATGTCTTGATTAGTGATTGATATTTAATTGCATTTTTCAGGGGAATAAAATCAGCAGTGTTGATATTACAAAATGACAAAACATCCTCCGAATAGAAGAGGGATCAACTTTGAGGTGGGAGCCCAGTTGGAAGCCCGTGACAGATTAAAAAACTGGTATTTTTTTAAAACCATTCATATTATATTAACTCTTAAGTCTTTAATATCTTAAACATTTTGTATTGGTACAATATTTAGACTCCTGGTCATTGGTTTGTAGGAAAGTAGTTAATTTATAAAAGTTTATATACCAGTGGTTGAAATGGGCGATAGATGCTGATGTGTTGTGCTGGCTGTTAAAAAGAAGTGTACTGGTGCTGTCTGCATCTGGGAATAGTACTGCTCATAAATCTAGTGGGACTTCAGACTCTGACACTCCTGAATTCACGCTTTAAGTTCTGTGCTATACACAGATTGCAGAGCAGACAGTGTGGAGAGATAAATCCTTTGCAGTACAGAATACCCGAGGTAATTTCTCACTACTTCTTCCCATTGCTGCTGTGAATTCATAGGCTTGAAGGTCTGATTGAAATTGTTACGGCCTGTGCACATTTGAGGGTGGTCAGCTTTAGAATTGAAGAAATGGGTGGGGAAACACATTCCACACTAACCTGGGGCCTGTCTTGCAGACTTTACTGATGAGAAAGAATGCTCTTCTTGACTAACCACTGCGGTAGTAAGGGAAAAAGGGCCTAGAAGTTACTTGGGCTAACTTTTGAGCCTTCTAACTCTGTTCATTTTAGGAAGTCAGCTCAAAAAATTAGCATTTAATAAAGCTCAGTGAATGAGGCATACAACGAAAATAGCTGGAGTCAAAGATTTCTTAAATACAGGAATTAATTTGTTTTTGTTAGCTCCTTAAGATATCTCGTCTCTCCTGAAATCAGCTATAGTTGACTTTTACTTAGGAGTCTTTGTGGGTTAGACGTGATTGTACTTCAGGCTTTGGAACCTGCCGGCAGGTTAAACATGCAGAAATCAGTGTTGAAAACTGTCTGGACATCCCGGAAGGATGGAGCCCTGCCTTAGTCACAGGGGACTTGTTCCAGATCATCTTGGTTGCATGCAGAGTATTTCTCTGCTTTCCAGGTGCAAGGGGATTGGAATTGTGAAAATGACTAAACATAGCTCTTTATGGAAGGAACATGATGTACAAACATTAAATCATAGTTGCATGTTGTGTTGGCTTTCCTGTGTAACCAAGAGTTGTGTAGGTAGGGCTTCCATCTGAATCTGCATGCATCTCTTGTATTCTTGAGCTTTGTTTATACAACAAAAAAAATTGTCACGCCTACAAAAATGAGATTTGTTAGCCTGTCTGTAATGTAGGCTTATTAAAGATGCAGTTTGGTATAGATCGTGTTTGAGTAAGGCTGATAACTCGTGTCCGTGACTATTACCCTTCTGATGTGTTCGGACAGCAACAGTATATCAAAGTATGGGTATACACAGCGCTTATATGGGAAAACTGCGGGGGGAAACACCTGCTATACTTTCCACGTAATCCTTGGCTTAAACTTGAATTTTGGATATGCTGTATGTCCACAACCAAGCCATGCTGTTTGGTTTTTAAAGACACTTGGTCTTAAATGACCTGTCTTATGCACAGTGTTTTGCAACTCTTTGATCTTACAACTGTAGGTATTAACTCTCCAGTTCTGAAAGTTTTTGCTTTTGCTTGCTAAGCTTCTGAACCCCGGCTCAGGAAGTCTGTGTTTCCTTGACTGGTGAGCTGCATGTATTTCTGTTTTCAGGGTTTGTGAACCAAAACTTATAAGAGCTGGGGACTTATTTTCTCTTGGCGATATCAGTGGTGACAGGCTGACCCACCTCCCCAGGTGTGGATTTATGGAGGACAGCAGACTTTTTTTTTTCCCCAGCTACTTTCACCTGCCGCTGTGTGAGCGGGGCCACTCTGTGGTGTGCTTACAATGCACTCCTCTTACGTGCATACAAAACTTTCCCTTTGCTGATACTTGCTTTTGCCAGTGCTAGACCTTTAGTTGCTATGTTGGCACTTCTGCCTATGTTTAAGTCTCTTGTTTGATTGGAGCACTGAACATACATTTGCTGATGTTGGTTGCTTCAGAAAGAGATTTGTTCAGGCGCTGCAGGATGTTATCTGGCAGCTGGCCGAGAGCTCCAGTTCACCCACACTGGTTCTCAACCAGGATGAAATTTGGTCTTATTGTCAGGTATGTGCTGTTCTTGATGCTAAATCAGAATCTCTCCCCCATCAAGGGAGTCTTTAGAAGGTGAGGTGGCATATAGGTGCAGATGATACTGGTGCATGGTTCTGGGATGATGGCTCTTCTGGTGGAAGAGGTTCCTCCTTTTACTGGGTGTGAAGCAGGAACAGTCTTGCATCGTAGAGTCAGTTGGGTCTTGTCACTTGGGCTTGCAGAAAGTCAGTGGATGGAGTGTGTTTACCGGAGGTGGTTGGCTGCTTAAAGTGACGGAGTACTGACTCAACATTTATCAGCTGCCCTCTTAATCTGTGAGAATCTGGACAAGTCCTAGGTCATTGTACTCCTCATGGCAAAAGCGTCCTTCCGGCTAGTCTCTTGTTGAGAGGACCTGGGAATTTCTACCCCCGTTTTTGCTGCACTTTGTAGGGAATGGGATATTGATTTTTGTTATTACCTTCATTTGGTGATAGGCAGTTGCTGAGATATCCCAGAATAAACTATGTTTAGTACAACTACATTGTTGTGTGGGGAAAGACTGTGAATATTGCTCCTCTCGTGAACCTGTGCAGGGAAGTGCTTGGGGTTACCTAAATATGAAATATGTTGACTGTCACATGAAGGAAGTTACTTTCTTCCTAGGAGACTGGTAACCAGTTAGAGATGTGCATGCTATAAGTATCTCCCATCTGTTTTCCTCTTCTGCACAGCCTTTGCTGCGTTTGTTTTGATAACGTATTGGGATGAACTAACAGCACAGCCTGAGGCATGTGGTGTTGACTGTCAGGCAGGGCCTTCCTCTGCAGTTGCAGTGCAGGTCTCTAGCGTGGCCTCTTTTTGAAGAAGTCATGACTGGACGTGTCTCGGATCTGCTGAAGAATTTCAGTTGTAGGTAGCTTTTCATCTGTGTAGGATTGTAGAGTGGTAGTCTGTGTTGCATTTAAGTCTTAATTGTGACATGTCTGGGGTTTATTTTTAGCGTTAGGCTTGATCCTTTGGAGATGCCACTTCTTTCTACCACTTGTTCTGTCTTTTTAAGTGACGTTTATCAGGTAGAGAATGCTTGTGGACTTGGGTTTTGTTTTACTTCAGCTCTTTGTTCCAGAGTTCGGTGGCGCCTTGCCTTTCTTCCACAAATAACTGAAAACACCGACAAGTGAAGATTTTCTCCTGGCACTGTTATTGTGGAGGGGAAAACATCGATACTTGGGATGTTATCTTTGTTTGGGATAGTGAAATATGCTGATTCTGAAATACTTACTGAAATTACAAATTACCAATGCAATTAAAGAAATGCATAGTTTATAAGGTCTTACGTGGTTAGAAACAACTGGATTTGGTTTGTGTCAGATTCCTGTTCTTGTAATACAATGAGAGATTTTTATTTAAAAGTCCCAGGACTCTGCAGATGAAATTTAACTTTGAGAATCTAAAACTTAAATTAGGATTAGTGTGCCTGCTAGACTATTGCTATTACACCAGGAAGATGATTTATGATGCCTGTTGATGGATATCTCTGAGAAGTGAGTGTATTGACCTCTAGGTTTTAGTCTTGATAAGAGGGAGCTGAAGCTATCAGTTTTGCGAATATGTGAAATTTCTAGCTGTAGGGAAGGTTGTTCTGACAACTCCTTGATCTCTAGTTACAATTTTTTCCACCCCAGACTAAGAACTCCTTAGTTGTCTCCTCTTCCTGCAGCCAGTGTTTGCCTTTGCAAGTTTTGGTGTTTGTTCTGTGCTGAGCTCTTAGTCATGTTGTAACATCTTTATTGCTTATGCAAGTGATATGTCAAATAATATTAAGATTGTAGAAACTGAAAGTTGTTAGGTGTAGTTACTCGTCTCCCCATCACACCTGATCAAGCAGATCTTCAGATATTTTGCTTTTGATCATGCAGAAGACTTCATTTGTGTAATGTTTTGTAATGTAGTTAAGTGTCTGAGACAGCTTACCTTATTATTAATTGGAATATTTTAATCTACCTTTTGACCAGGTATCCAGCTCACATTGAAGAAATTGATTATGAAGAAGGAAAAGTACTTATCCATTTCAAACGCTGGAACCATAGATACGATGAATGGTTTTGTTGGGACAGTCCTTATTTGCGTCCTTTAGAGAAAATACAGTTAAGAAAAGAAGGATTACATGAGGAAGAAGGTTGTGCAGTAAGTAGAAAACAGAGGACAGTTGAGTATGTAACAAGTTAACGTGCAGTTTTATGAATTATGAACATTAAAATGCTTCACTGTTGCTGTGTTGCCTGCTGCGTTAAGTTTTATGATTTACTTTAAGTATTGGAAAACTAATCATGTTTTAATGAAGTTGTGTGTTTCAGTAATTCTCAGACGAAAACACTTTTAACTACTGTCTTGTAGGGATTTCATATAAACGATCAGGTATTGGCATGCTGGTCTGACTGTCGCTTCTATCCAGCCAAAGTTACTTCTGTTAACAAAGATGGTAAGAAGTCACTTTTGGTTTTGTCACGTGTGTTAGTAATGCATTTCTAATTGTAACCTTTTTTGCTTAGGTGGAAAGATAGTACGGAAAACAACTGTGAAAAGCTGTCTATAATTTTCAATTATGTGCTTTGGTCTGTCATCAACTTTTTTAACCCAACTTCTTAGCCTGTTCATGAGATAAAAGAAGTTTATGCTGGGATATCCAGTCAATAATTGCTTTAAGTATATATTTGGGAAAAGTTGTTTCTTCTTAAGTTTATTATCAAGAGATACATGTAACCACAGTAAAACTAGTATCAGAGCTGCAAAAACGCTGTACAAATAGGAAAAAAACCCAAATGCACAGCCATGCTTCTCCCTTTTGAGTATCAGTAAGGAGCCACGAAGGACTTGTTCTTGTGCTGAGCTTTCTTTAGATTGACTGTGTGTTGTAAGATCAAAGAGAAAAAGTCTGTGGAGTATTCCACCAAGAATATGTTTGAGTTTTGTGAGGGAAGTATATCTAAGGAGCAGCTCTAAGCTTAGACATGCACCTTTATGCTTACCATTATTATTTTTGGTCACTTCACCATTTCTCCCTTACCTGGCCTGTGTAAGACCGCTGCTGTTGAAGTTTCTAACACAGATACGGCAGCTTTTATCTAGAGCTAGATGCACAGCTAGAGTATTGGAGCTGTTAGCAAATGCTCTGTTAAATAACTTCTGACCTTTAAACTCTTATGCTTTATTTTCAAATTTTAGGTACGTACACTGTGAAATTTTATGATGGTGTAGTTCAGACTGTCAAAAACATTCATGTCAAAGCTTTTTCCAAAGATCAGGTAAGTATTGTGTTTGCGCTACTATTGTATTCTAGAATTGGCAGTTCAGGTGGCTAGATTTGATGAATGATAAAATATGAAATGAATGAAATGTCTCTATTGCTAAGATACAATACATCTGAAATAAAAATCTGTTAAAATGAGAAGGTTATGCAAATACTGATGGTATGATTTGCAAAGCACTCAGGTTCTCAGGCATGCATCTCTTGAACTGAAGAAGTCACAGGCATATAAATAAAACAGTTTTCTGAAAATCTTTGGAAGATTCAGAATGTATATACTAAAGCTAGTGGTAGGTTATTGAAACGTGCTTTTGTTGTTTCACCCGTTTAGTTTAAATACATGCATCTTAAAAATTAAGGGACGTGGACTATGGAATGGACAGAAACTATTCTTTCCTGAAGTAACTACTTGATTGTCTTGAGACTTTTAAGGAAGCTGTCTAGTAATCTTTCATCTCACAAATTTGAAAAGATAAGCTTTTTTACTAATCCATGTTCTGCTTCCATCAACCCTTCACCTGCTCAGTGCTGTGGGTTCAGCTTGTGGTGGAAAGTAGAAGTGAGCTATTCTGGAAAAAAAAAAAATAAAAAAATTGTCCTACTCGTGGTGAGAAGGAAGAAGGGCTGCTTTGTACTTCAGTTTCTCATGTGTGGGCACTTTGTAGGAAAGGCTGACAAGTTCTAGTCCTGGTTAACTTAGTTAAATCTTCTTAAGTACCTGCTTGAGAATAATTTTCATTATGGGAATGGTTTTAAGTTGGAGATCTTGCCACACATCCCTTTGTGGTAGCTGTAGCCTGTGTTTTTAGTCATGCCTTCTGCTTTTAGTTTTCTGGAACTTTTAATTTTGAGCAAAGAAACGGAATCCCTTCCTCCAACACAAGTCTTAAATATGGATTCCAATAATGAATATTAATGGCTACAATTTAAATCTGTCACTGTTGTGAAGAGGCATGCCATTCCTTGGAGGTCTCCAGATTTGTGTATCTGCCAGGCTGGGAGGGAAAACTATTTCAGATTTGCCACAAAGTGCTCTTAATAGCTTTCGAATGATAATTGTGCCTGGTTGAGGGTTGAGTAATACTCACAAGGGAACTATCTGAAGGATCTTCATTGCCATGAGAAATATTTCTACCATATTTAACCTTAAACACGTGAACTTGAAGAATCTTAAGAAATATTCTGCATGACAAAGGCAAAATATTTTCTCTCCTCTCTCCTTTAGGGAGTTTCATGTTTCCAAATAGCTTTGGGTAGGTTTTGAAAGGGGTTTAAGTTTTGTTCTTGATTTAAGAAGACCCCTAAACCACCTGATTTCTGAAGGGAGCAACATAAGTAGGTTCTCTTTTCTTTAAGGACAGTGTTACTCTGTCCCTATGTAGAGGGCGTAATGTGCCACATTGAACAGTGATGGTAAAATGCTAATGACCTGCACACTGTGAATGTACTTAGGCAAGGACACGCAGCTTTTAAGAGTTCAGTAACATCAAGAAATAATTTAGACATACTGTATTTACGGTTCAGTTTCTTGAGAATAATTTGATTAAGACGTTTCATGTGTGTTCCAGTACCACATACTTGATTCAAATCGGATGGTTCTATGAACAGCACAACTGATGAAACCTAATGTCTGAGGGTTGGGGTTTTTTGAGGTTTTTTACTGATATTTGAGTTTCCACTGAAGCTTCTCCCGTAGCTGTGGCATTTAAGGAATTTACAGAAGACATCATCTGTCTGGTAAAAGTGGTGCTCAGACACCTAAGAAGGTGAAAGACTTTTTTCCCCTTTGCCTAGCTGTCTTCATGAAATATGCAGCAATTTTATCTCACGTTTTATAAAGTGATTTTGTTTATCACCTCTGTGCCAAGTATGGTTGAAATAACGTCATGAAAGGTGGAGGAGCTTGCACATTCGCCATCTTATTGCATTAAGATTATTTCTTAGGGCTGTGGTCTGAAAATGGCAATCTTAATAGGTATAAGTTCTAGTGAGGTAGGAAGAGGCAAGATGTAGTGTAGTACAAGGAGATGGTGAGTCTTAAGTGTATTCTCAGAATTTTGTATAACTCAAACCAGCTGTTCCGCTTGCTTTCCCCTAAGAGGTATCAAGAGGTATTCAGCCTTTCTTGTCCTGTGGTCCTTGTTCAAAGTATAAGCTTGTTATGCCTTGCAGAACTATGGCTGTAAAGGAGTATGGTTGCTCTTTAATACTTCCAAGTTATTAGGCAACAAGAAGAGGGAGGTTAGTTCAACTAAAGGCAGTGTTGATACATGACTAAATATAAATTATTAATCCAGGTGCAAACTTAGAAGGTTTCTGTTCATCAGACCAGAGAAGTCCTGGGGCAGCTTCTAGCAGGGTCATTTGAAAGGGGAAAAAACCAAAATCAGCATTTCCCCAGCTGGTATTAACGCAAAGCCTGATCACAAAACAGAGAGGACACTGAGTAGCAGTGACCTGTTGATGTAGGGGTGTTCTTCCTGGTTTGGTGGTGTTACATGAGAACTATGGGGAAATGAGATCACGGCTGAATATTGTATCAGTAACTTGTTGGCCAAGGACTATTAAGGATTTTTGTGTCCTCTCATGCTGAGCACAAATTACAGAAAGACAAAGTTTAAAGTTTTGTTTTCAAATTTAAATATGTAAACTTTAACATAGTGTGGTTCCTGATCAAGTTGGTGATTGCAGTTGCTTTACATGACTCTGTACTTAGCATGTTTCAGTAGCAGTGATAACTACAAGCTGAATAGTGGTCTATTTTGAATGAGACTTTTGTGAAAGGAAAACAGTTTTTGCATCCAAGTGATTGAGCTGTTTGTCCTTTTCTGTGCTCTTGGCACATTCTTTTTTCAGTGTCCCAAGTAGGCTTTAAGTAGTACTGTGCAAGCTGGTATGGACATAACCGGCACGTGAGAACGAAGAAAGAGCAAATCTCTTATGCCATGGAGTTGTGAAAAGCGTGAATCTGTTGCCCTGTGCTGTTGACGCTGTATGGGTACTTGAACAGTTCGAGTGCCTCCAAGTTTTAATCTGTGGTTTGCAGTAGGGCATATATGCTTTTATCCTTTGAAAAAAATTGGACAAGGATGCAAGTCTGCTAAATACAAAGGTGGGGGAGGACTTTCAGATTGCCGTAAATTAATTTTCATATGTCGTTCTCATTATTCTAGAATATTGTGGGTAATGCTAAGCCTAAGGAAAGAGGTAATGAAATTCCGTCATCTCCTGAAAAGCGGGAGAAATTTAAAGAACAGAGGAAAGCAACAGGTAATGCAAAGAAAGACAAGGATGAAAAGACATTAAAGACTGAGAAAAGAGTTAAGCAACCTGATAAAGAAGGAAAATTGATAGTCATCTCAGAAAAAGGAAAGGTCTTAGAAAAGAATATATCTAAGAATGGAAAAGAAGATAAAGAGAATATATCAGAGAATGATATGGAATATTCAGTAGATACACAAATTGAGAAGAAGCCTGAGAATGACAATGTAAAGAGTCCACAGGAAAACGCAAAAGAAACTAAACGAAAACGTGGAAGACCACCGATAACACCTCCAACAGGTATGTAGCTAAACTTAATTGTTTAGGCCATATATCAGAACCCTTCTAAACTTACCTAAAGGACTGAAAAAGGTCTTGCTTTTTCACAGCCTAAGTCTCTAGAAACTTTTAAAAAGTTTTAAACTTGTCTTTGTTGAGGCTTGGTTAGGACAGCTGAGAGCATACTTGTTAGTCAGATTTGGAGCTTCAGTGGTTTGGTCAAAGGTTAGATTTAGGCAAGTAATCTTCATATATTATAAAACATGTCTGCAGTAGGATTAAATGCTAATATCATAGAATCAGAGAATCGTTACGGCTGGAAAAGACCTTTAAGATCATCAAGTCC
>RSEF01000020.1:1178840-1197636 GCA_003993805.1 Himantopus leucocephalus
AGCATCTAAGCTACAACTTCCACACATTCCTGACGATGACCAACTTAAAAAAATCAAAACAGATACTAGTACGCTTTAATACCTCCATGATCCAGAATATCTTTGGTCATCATTAGAATTATATGATTCTCTACAAATAGAGCACAAAAGCCCTCCTGACATTTAGGGGCGTGAACGGTTTCACTGTTCTTGAACAGTGATGTTGCAATTAAACACCAGCAGATTAATTTCCAGCTCAGATGATGCTAAATACCACTAAGAGGAACAGGAGATATGTTCATAAAAAACCAGAGATGAAGAGTCTTGCTGATTAACTGCCCACAGCCTTCTTCCGGCCTCTCTTCCCTGAGCCTGGGAGAAGTATCCTCTTCCATATAAAGAGCTGATCCAGCAGCAGTGAAGGATCTTAGGAAC
The DNA here is from genome assembly GCA_003993805.1 of Himantopus leucocephalus. NCBI lineage: Eukaryota > Metazoa > Chordata > Aves > Charadriiformes > Recurvirostridae > Himantopus > Himantopus leucocephalus. Next base: position 1,179,255 of record RSEF01000020.1, read on the forward strand.
TAATGAATACAGACCTGAGATATGAAACCACCTCAACCATGGCAGAAACCACAAGAACAGAGCCTTGAGAGAACTCATACCTAAGCATGTCAAGACTCAGTGACAGACAAGGCAACAGCTTTCTGTCCAATGGAACACAAAAGATGTCAGACCCCAGTTCAGAAAATAATTCAGCCTTCACAGAAAGCAGAGACTTAATTCCCAATCAGACTGAATTGTCAATCAGACAATATTGACCATCCACAGCTGTGAGATCATTTGCTGAGAATATCCACTGGTATTTTCAAGAACTGAAAGACCACCTATCATCTTGTCTTACAGCTAAAGTACTTCACGCAGCCATCCTCCACGAACTAAATGCAGGATTCTCAAGATAAGCCAAAGATGACCGGGAATTCTGCACAACACAGAGGGTGTTAATGCAAATCTTCACCTACTCCAACAAGCAACCCTGTGTTTGCAGCTCACTCGTGCACATTCCATCGCCTAGCAAAGAGGTGTCCATCAGCCAATATTCAGGGGAACCAGGAAAATCCCCAAAGGATCACCATGAAAATCACTGAGCCACGTGCCAAAGGTTCACGGATTAACAGCTATCAGTTGACAGCTGGATGCCTCAGATGTTTTAAGCTATATACACACAGTTAGGATCCCATCAGTAACACAAAGATGAGACCCCTTTTTTCTTTACGTGTATTCCTGGCATTAAGACACTTAGTTACAGTACGTTGTGTTAATGCCTAACTTTGAGTAGGCAGAACTTAACAAAGTCATGTACAAAAATTTAAACNGGAAAATCACTAAGCCACATGCCAGAGGTTCATGTATTAACAGCTATCAGTTGACAGCTGGATGCCTCATTATGTTTTAAGCTATATACACACAGTTAGGATCCCATCAGTAACACAAAGATGAGACCCCTTTTTTTCTTTACGTGTATTCCTGGCATTAAGACAGTTACAGTATGTTGTGTTAATGCCTAACTTTGAGTAGGCAGAATTTAACAAGGTCATGTACAAAAATTTAAACCTATTGACAAAACGCATGGTTTTNCTTTACGTGTATTCCTGGCATTAAGACACTTAGTTACAGTACGTTGTGTTAATGCCTAACTTTGAGTAGGCAGAACTTAACAAAGTCATGTACAAAAATTTAAACCTATTGACAAAACGCATGGTTTTTCTCTCAGTACCTTTTATAGACTCCTCAGTAGGGACANTTCTCTCAGTACCTTTTATGGACTCCTCAGTAGGGACAGATTTTCCAGATTCTCTGAACTACCAATCACAGGTCTGTTGCATTCTTTTCTTTCTCACAGCAAGGAGAACAGCAGAGCCAAGACTGGCAGCAACTCGCCGGACTGAGGCTGCCATTATACACCCACATCCCCAAACTGCAGCCTAATACTGCATGGTATTTCTAAAATCTCAAAACCAGGTTTAACTTCCATTAGAGCAAAACTCAGGGGAACTAGTTAAGTCCTAGGAGCGTAAGGGTGTCAACTGATGAAGTCCCTGGCAGCACGACAGTCATGCTGCAGGCAGCATCGAGTCCGTCAGCACTACTAAGTGGTTAAGAGCATTAAGAGTACACCATCCACCTCAGTGAAGGTTTTGATGGCATTCCCTTGCACACACCTATCAACTCCCCTACTTTTTCCACATCTAATAAGGTTAGAATTTCCTGACAGATGTTCAGTATCTATCAAGCGTAGAGTCTCGTCAAGGTCTGAGGCGAGGTGCATCAGTAACGCAAGCACCAAAGCCTGGCACAAGTTTGCTTTCAGATTTCAGAAAAATTGCTCAACGAAGGCACGAATTTAGTTTTGTCGAACCTCCAAATGAAAAGATGTTACTAAAAAATGAAAGCCACCAATTCAGAAAGACTCAGAGTCAAGAGAAAGACACACTTCAGACGTTCAGATTATGAGTTGCAGGTACAAACAATGAAACGAAGCTATTCCATGTCTCGTGCCCTTGGAGCGATCTAGGTCAGGAAACAACAAAATTTGTTAAAAATGACCTTTTGCAGGCACTTCACATAAAATAACATGGACCGATAGATATATCGAAGAGAAAACTGGCACCTTCAGAGGAAGTTGTTTAGAGTAAGTGTAGGGCACAAGTCCCGGTATGGGATGACATACTCCAACAGTAAACTAAGTGATTGTGCAGAAGAAGAGAAGGGACCACAAAGAAAGGTTAATGCATATGAACATGCAACGTGGTTCTACTCCTTTTTTATTACAGCAATCAACAAGTAACTGCCAAGAATTTTAACAGATACTACACCACATTCAATTTCCAAGTGATAAATTTGACAGAACATCTCAATTTGAACTGTCAAAATCTTAAGCAACTCTTTCCTGCAAGACAAGACTTTTTGAGAAGCCATCTGCAGGCTGTGCGCAAAAAGCTTGTTTTAAGTTTACGCATCCGCATACATTTGTGCAAGTCGTGATTCTCCTCTTCAACAGAAGGGCTGCAGGGGCTCTATAATGCACCTGCAGAGGTGCAATGCAACTTAAGAGCTGAGGGCAGAAATACCTGCATCTCCTATATTCCAGGGGGACACAAAATCAACTGCCTTATTCTTTCTAAGAACAATTCTTTCAGTAAAGACCAAACAGCAGCAATACTTGTGGAGGTAAGTATTGTAACATGGGGCTGGGGGAAGAGTTGTTTCATCATAATGATCTCCTAATATTTCCAGATAAATGAAAGAAATAGTGCCTGAATGCATCCAGTAGCCTGCATCACTCTGTTCACAGTAGTAAGGCATATCTAAAATACAAGCCAGGGAATGATAGTTCCTTCCCCTCTGTTCAACAAAGTGCCACTACAGAATTTAGATCTGTCAAATTTGGCACTGCAAAGGTAAGATCATTCTCAGGGAAAAGGGAGAGACAGGACAAATTAGTTCCACGTTAACCTTTCCAGCTCACTCAAGTTTTGAGGCCAATGCCAATTGGCACAATTTACATTTCAGATGTTGAAATTTCAGAGTCTCCACTTCAGTGCAAAGTAATTATACTCAAATTGTTCCTTTCCTGCATCCCACAACATGGTTATTGAAGACCACTTACATCCATCTTCCATGTGTTGAAATTTTAAGTTTAGGCACTTCAAGGAAAAGGTTTTGCTACTGTTCTGAATGTTGCATAATTTTCTAGAGCTTTAGGAACAATAAGTATTTTCACTTAAAATCTAGCCAACAGTCCACCCCTGCCATTTATTTATTTTAATGTACAGCAGAAACAGCAAGGAGCCCCAGAACTCCAAAACAAGACTTGTGAGATGGAGTTAAGTTGGATAAAGCTTCTAAAGCAAGCGTATCTCCAAGCATATGGAATAACACCACTTATGATATCTAAAGTCTTATGTACTAGAAGTCACCAACTTTTCTTAAGCACTAAAACCTATCTAATATAGCAAAATATGTGAAAAGAAAAGGACGTCTGTACCAAGAGGTAAAATTATTTAAATATATGCACTTTGAACAGGAATATTTTTGCTCACAAAAGGATTGTAAAGATGAAAAGTAAACCCACCATGTACTTAATGTATTCAAAAGCTTTCACTCTCACTAAGCAGTACATCCTGAAAAGCTTTTTAAAAAGCTGACATTAAAGTGTTCAGCAGACACGGAGAAAGTCTTGCTTAGCAGGCTGTCTTCCTATACGCGCCATTAAGAACAGAAGAGATGCTTGCAAAAAGAGAAGAGAACAGAACACAAAAATGCAACAGTATGAGCTCATAAACCCCATTAATTCTGCTTTATAATGTGTGGTACCCCCACAAGAAAAATCAGAATAATTAAGAACACATTGAGTTAAAAACCAAATGGCACTTAGTATGACATATGATATAACTGATACATAATGACATTACTTTTCCTCATCAAGAAAAACCTTACTGTAGCTCCACAACAGCAGGCTTTGACAGCGAAGGTGATTTGAAAACCTTATGGTCCGCCTTCCACCTTGATGCACCATTCAACAGCTGTCAACACAACCCAGGGGCGACTTGCTGGGATATGCTATGAGGCACATCATCAAAGCAATCCAGGTTAAAAGTATCCATCCACAAATGGGTGAAAGGGGTGGGGGCTTAAAGTAAGCAAATAAGAGTTACAACTCAACACCACAAAAGAATTACCTGCCAGTGCAGCCAAGATGCTGACTCCAACCCAACAGCATGCACTTGGGGGAAAGGATAAATGAAAGGGTCAAGATCTTGAGTGACTAGTCAGTTCATTCAAGAAAATCACAGGAAAACAACTTCTCAAACCGAAACAATTATGCAGTTAGAAGAAGCAGAATGGAAGCCTGTTCATGGAAAAGCACATGGCATGTAAGAAGCCTGTGTTGATCCCTGTGCAGTTGTTAGCAGCCATTCTTCACAAAGCGCTCGTCTCAGGTGTTTGTACAGGCAATACTTCCATTTCAGTTAAGCTGCATGCGAAGTATAATACACACAAGTTGGCACATCCTAACACATTTAAGAAAAAAATCTTCCTTCACCTAATCAAATCTTATGCCTTTGCATTATTTAAAGTTACAGAAGTTTACATGTAGCAGCACTATGTTAAATTACACTTATCTTGTTAGGAACAGGCAGTAGCACCTCAAATAAAATAAGAAAATAAACCAACACACATTTGCCAGACACGTTAGGAAAAGCAGACACGAAGCAAAGAATGACTAGATATATTCTGCTGTAGTGAGCTGTAGAGCTCAGTGAACAAACTGCAAGACTTCGACAAAAAACACCAGGGAATTCAGCAAAGAGAAGCTGGATTTTAAAAAAAAACAGGCTCAATCAGAAGACAGAAGAGATGACAATTTTTATGGACCTGCAGTACAAAGAGAAGTTGGTCCACAAGAACAAAGTTTGGATAGGTTACTAACAACAACACTGGAGTTCCCAACTAGACGTAGGTTGCCACTCTGACGCTATGCAAGCCACTAAGAAGAAAGCGTTCCAGAGAAGGAGACAGTGAAGCAGAAGTTACCGTGATTCTGAAGACTGCAAAGCAGTTGTAACTTGAGCATCGATTTTTCCTAACCATTAAGTTTTTACCCCCTTTCCACTACCCGTCTGTTGCATGAAGATATTTTTCAAGTACAGCTGTAGCGATTGCATGTGTTAAATACTATGGCTTTTTTCCTCATAGGTCCAGCAATGAGAACAGTAAATACTGCAGCAACTGGTACCAGATTTCTACCCAAGTATATTCTTGAAGTCAGACCATGAAATGTAAAGACGAAGTAAGAAACAGGAGAGAACTGGAGTTACCCGAACTGTTTCCTTCGTACAGAAAAGGACGAAAGTCTTTGAACAATACTATTTAGATATTTGTCAAGCGGGGTGGGGGGGGGGGGGGGGGGGGGGGATCCCCCCCNGAAACTCAGGGAATTGTAGTTTTGAAAGAAGAACAGAATTTTAATACTCAAGTGAGTTGTTACAAAGGAATAAGAGAAGCTGCATAGTCAGCTCATTACAGAACATGATCTATACTTCTAGATGAGGGAGTTTATTTATGTTTACATACATTATATTTCTCCTCCACAAAGAAATATGCTAAGATGGAGCTCTAAAGAGACTCCTTCGGCCCAAAAGAAAATCGATTTCTGCTCTTTCCTGCTTGTCCTGCCTGCTGCTGTTTGAAAAAAAAAAAAAAAAAANAGCTGCGGTCCGTCCTCTTTTTGACCTTTCTTGATTAGCTTTTTCAGAAGCCAAAGAAGCTCTGGTTTGAATATTTCTTTTTACAGGGTTCTGCTGTGATTCTGCAGCTTTCTCCACTCCATGAAAGTATTTCATGTGATAATGCAATAACTTGGCTTTGCGGAAGGATTTTGAACAGTCCAAGAACTTGCATTTAAACTTGTGATCTTGATCAACAGTTGCAGCTTTTTTTGATGCAAGAAAATTTGTTCTCCTACAAGGTTTTGTTACTGGAAGAACAAAACAGATAAATTCCCCCATGCATTTGCTATATTTATTAAACCATTGCCTAAACTTAAAACAACAAAAAAAAGTTAAGAAATGGGCATGCATTCAAACATGTTAGCTATGAAATGCTAAAAATAAAATTTTAATGCCATCTGCCTTTAAGATCAATAGCTTTTAAGGGAAAACTCTGCCCTACTGTGCTCTTAAAAATTGGTTGTCATGACGCCAATGCTTTTATGAATGAAGCATTCTCAGAAAACATTTTGCTTCCTTGAGTCCCTTGCCCAACTGCTAGTATCACTGTATAGAGTGCTACTATAGATACGAGACTGAATTGCACAGAGAGTGTGTATTTTAGTTGGAACACTGGATTATGTTCTATCAAGTATTTATTTAATTGCTTATAACTGTTCACATCTCTGGTGAAAGCACTTTCCAAGGAAAACAGTTCTGCGTCTTTGCTTGTAACTACCCTGCTACCTGCTTTCTGGATGCCCTCTCCTACCACCCAAGTCTGATTACTTCCAAGAACAATGGAAGCAGTACGTCAGAACTACATTTTTCAAGTAACATTGAAATTCATTGTGATTTTCAAGCAACAATGAAAGAATGAAAAGAAGCAACAGGAAACTTGCTTGCATCTGTTACAAAGTGTTCCCTATGAGCTACAGTTAGTTTCTCAAAAACAGCAAGGAAAGGCTTCAGACTCAAATAGAAAATCATCTTAAGGCATCTGTTTTACAGAGCACTGTTGTGCAACCCAGGGCTATACCTAAACTTGATCCGATAAACTCCTATTTCTTCTTCCAGCATTTCAGAAACTTTTAATTTGTGTTTTTGCTAAGAAATACACAAATGAAATATTTTGAACTAAGAGTAAAACAGATTACTGTGACCAGTATCCGTATGCAATGCAATGGAGGAGAGGTAGAAATTTGGAAACACACAGATAGAGAGAGACCTGGGCAACTGTCCATCCCTAATACGCACACAGTATATAAAAAACCCTCCCCAACTAGCAGACAATGGAAAGGAGGTGTCATTTTTACAAAACAGCTTCCAGCTACAATTTTTCCATTTGTATTGCCAGTACTAAAATATTATTTCCACATTTACAAGTATTTTCAAACTTGGAGGATTAAGAAAGAAGAAACGTTTAAAGCTAAGAGCCCGACCTAGCAACAGTGATGCCAAACTGAAGGTATGCAGCACACGAATGAAAATTAAGACGTTATATTAGTAATAGTTGAAAACAAGGAATACGAAACGACCCAGAAACGTTATCAACAAGAATAAGTGCAGAAAGAATAAGACTTTCCACAAGCGCACATATGCAGGAACGCATTGAATGGGAGTGTTAAAGGCAGTGTCAACACGATCTTGGTGTAAGAACGCAGGACAGCTTGGTCAGAAATTTTTAGCATGTAGCAACAAAAATGGTGAGTGTTACTGAGCTGCATACATAAAGGTTATATCATAGTGAAGAAAAGCATCCCAGATAGCTGTATCTGAAGCACACTCAGTTTTCAGGTACTGCATTAAGACAAAGAAACTAAACTTGGAAGTCATTCATAGAGAAAAAACAAGTAATGGTACTACAGAGGTTGATGTACAGGGAAGTCATGTACACAGAGTAGTTAAAAGAATATTCAGTTAGTTTTGAGAAGAAAATATTAAAAATGAAGACACTGCTTTTGGGTGTTTCGCAAAGACAATGACAAAGAGAAAGAGAAAGACATATTGGCATAGCCATACTAAGAACATGCTGACAGGGATGCTGCTTCAAGCAATTATGGTACTAAGATTGCAACAAAGCCAGACAACTGGATCACACTAGCAGAATGAGATGGTTTGCCAATACCAAAATCAAAATATACTGTACATTATCAGAAGTCGCATTCATAAAGAATGAAAAAATATTGCAGGAACGGTCAGTGACATGGCCTATGGGTTTAGTGAAAGCAAGCGCGGAAAGGTTCTCTTGACTGTAAAGCTAAAAACCAGCATTCGGGACAATGAAAGAGAACTTGCTTCTATTTAATAACTAATATGAAGATGGGAAAACTTAACTGCTGCAGAAGGGGGTAATGGGGTCTGAAGATTTAGCCAAAAAAAATTACAAAGATGACAAGGGAAACTTATACCATCACACAACTGTCACGATGAGGCCCTGTATCCAAGCTCAGAGCACTTCCCCTCCATTGAGATGGGCAAATTCTGGAGAAGATACAGGGAATAGCTTCTAATTGATCAGCTACAAGTTAGAAGAGGATCACAGGATCATGTTAGCTGAAGTTTAGAAACAGAGGTAACAAAGACACAGGGTAAGGGGAAGGAAAGCAGACAAAAAACTTACTGTAGCGTGCAAAAGGAATCTATTCAGAGTACTAGAAAACACAGACAATCCCACACAGTTTGAAACAAAGCTTAAATTATTACCATCACCACCACATTTGGGGGCATTTTCCTTCTCTACAAGCAACACAGCAGACCTTCGCACCGCCAGGGCACAGCAGGAAGCTGAGGCCCGATCCCCCACCCAGGAGAGCCTCTGAAGAGCCTGTGCTCCCAGCCCAGCGCTCGGAAGCCCACTTGTTACACCGGCATCTAAAGTGGGGAACTTGCAGCCTTATCCATATTTACAATTTTTGCTCACAACACATGGCACTATAACTGATTTCTATGGAGTCATAGTTTTGCTGTATTAGCTTCAGATTTTCAGGCACTTGCCTTTTCAGAGGAGCTTAGCGCGTGTTTTCTCTGAGTACAGAGGAAAGAATAGCCCTACCACCTACTACTCCTTCCACATTTATAACCAAAATTAGAACTCCTCACCTGGCATTACAACATTAAGCACAGAGACTCCAGGTCAAACAACAGTGTCTCCTTCAACTTCCACTACAGAGAGAAAAACATTGCTTCAGCATTCAAGTCAGCAACCTCTCTCACTTCTCATGGTGCTGTATTATCCGAGGTTTAAGCCACGACCATGTTCAGCGGCAAGTTTACAGTACAACGTCACCATGTGAAGTTTGAGTCCACAAGAGATTTCCCACACACACACCAATTCTTTGTTTGAACTGACTCCTGCTGGGACAGGAACGCTTGGCGGCAGCACAGCATCTTGACTGAAGGTCTGCCATCCTGAGGCATCTTCTGCAACACATTGATAAGCTATCCCAGAAAGCCAACAGTGCACATAACACTTCGCATTCTCCCCCCAATTAAAGTTGGCCTTGCTGCAGTTTCTAGCCATTAGACCTTCACACACAATTCCCTGTTAAACTGATGGGACTTCTAGTCTCTATTTCCTGGTCTCCACAGAAATATTAAGCAAAGACCAAATTATTTCTTCAGCTGCTGTTAAACTAAACACATCGAGCCTCTCTACAACGTATGTTCTCTGGTGCTTCCATCTATTATTTTCAAGATTATTTGTTTGTTATCATTGCCTTTGAGCTGACACGTTTTACACTGTGCTTTGGCTTGCTTCCTCATTAAGCACATATTTCTTTGGTCTTACTTCTTCTGAAATCGTGTTGTTTATCTTAAGTTCACCAAAAGTGTTCCAGTTCATCATTTTAGCACCCAAATTATGTTTCTTCCCTCATTTTCAAAAACCTGTCTTTCAAGATCTCAGCTGTGAAACAAAGAGCATCTTGCCTAATTGCTCTACTCAAACCACTTTAGGTAAGGACAGCATCGGAGCTTTTCCAGTGTGTCTGAAATCCACTCAAGTAGATGCTTGGTGTAATAAACACATACGGCATCAATAATCACAGATCATTACATATTTACAAAGTTGTGATTTCTTTGATCCTGAAACATTGCCTGACGATGCAAGAACTACTCAAGACAGTATTTCCTCTGAACCTTCACTCCCCATTTTCTCCCTGTGCTGGCACTAAATTTGTGAGATAAACCAGGGAAGCCTGTACTGCACAAAAAGCTGGTAAACGTGCAGCGCCCTCCTGTGCCAACTGCGCATACCTTTAGAGGGGGCTGCCGGCTGGGTGGATGCCAGGCCTTCACCTGCACCTTGAGGTGTAACAGAAACACTGGATCCAGCTGTAAGAAACTTCGGTAAATGAGCAAAACAGGGCGAACCTCTTTACATACTTTATTGTTAGGCTTAAAATGACAGCTTTTACACTACCTTGAAGGAATCAAAGCCTACCTAGGTAAGCTGCAGGATACACAGCTGCTCTCTCAAACTGGATGCAAAGATATTATGCTTCTCCTTAACTGAAACCCAGAGCTAAAAGTGACAAAATTAGAAAAAAATGTGGTAAGCATAAGGCAAATGGAATCCCTGATGCATGTCTATGCAAATTAAAAAAGTCATCTTAAGAGTTCTGGGAAATACAGCTACACACACAACAGCAGATCTGGGCAAAGCAAAGGCAGCTCACCTTTAAAGTCAAATCAGTTTGTAGGAGTAAAGCCACACGAACAGCTGGAGAGGGCTTCTAAGTCTGTTTTCAGATATACGGAACAGAGCTTTAACTGGCTGCAAAAATTTGCCAGACTGTCACTGGTTTTTTTTGAAAGACAACTTGATTTAGCTAAATCCTAATCACCAATTGTGGTCCCAAAACATTAGAGGAGCCAAACCCCAGCAGAATAGGATTTTTATCCTCTCGTACACATAATGAATCGGAATTTCGTTGAAAAGGAACTTATGTTTTGACAAGCAATGCTATATTGCCCTTTCAAAACATATTACAGACATACACATTTTAAAACATAACAAGCATAGAAACACTCCAAATTGTATTTGCTGTTACAAATGTCTGCAACTACTATAAATCTTGAATCATCTACCAGCCAGTGACCGGGAAAACACTTTTTAATAAGAACGCTTTTGTCCTCAAAAATTCCTGATATTCAAATGCTATAAAAATCACGTTCTTCCTATACATCATGCAAGTTAAAACTAGTACTACCAGGGTGCACCACTCACCCATGTCACAACAACACAACACATGGAAGAAAATGAAGGTTATTAATTTTATTATGGTTTTCAGTATTTTCCTACAGGAAGAGAATGAATTCCCATCAAGTGACTAAAGCCTACAGACAAATACAATAGTTAGTACCGGGTTACACTTCTAAGTAAGAGAAGTTAATCTTTGACCTTAGCTGCCATGCTTTATTTTGTGGGAATCTTGTACGAAAGAAATACCCCTTTTTTCCACCCACATCACCTACCAGACAATATCTTCCCTTTCCAAACCCCAAGTCTCTTTAATACCTATGGCAGTCGGAGAACATAACTGCTTGACATACAGTTATTACTATTTGGAGATACTCTATCTGTTCCCTTAGTAATTACCCATGACATAAGTTAACTTGGCTTTCAGCCTCCAACACCAGTTATTTTTAGGACAGCGTGCTCAGACTCTTTCACACCCCCCTGTCCCCAGGAGCAGGAAGCCACTAGGGATTTTCCGAGATGTTTTCAGATCCCGCATCAAGCGGCCTCTGCCATGCTGCTGCGCACACTGGCTATAACCAGGTGAAAGCCCCGCTGCTCCCCAACTGGCAGCTCGTCCGCACTGGAGCGTAGAGGAACGGTCCCACCGGACAGAAGCACATACAGGAAAACAAAGATCCATTTTTAACTACAGAAGATTTATCCACGATAGGAGCTACCGATTCTAGAACTCTTGCATCAACAAACCACTTGTTAGCAACATTTTTAATGTTGGTTAAGTATGGAAGCTTAGATTTTTGTACTTGAACTTCAGGTGACAGTATTTATTCAAAAAGACCCTGTACAGTTCTTATTCCCCATCCGTAAGAGTTTTCTCCAATAAAAACACCTGCTTGCCATGTCTGGCTGTCCACCCAGGTGCACATCTGGCATTTCTAATGTTAAATGAGATAGCTTTAATTAAATGAGAAGTGTGGATTTTCAGACACCACCACAGTGCTGAACTTCAGGTCAGAATTCAGCCCAAATTACAAATGCTCAGCAACATATATATTAGGAAGTCAGAGGGGAGTGGTAATAATGGCAGAAGATACCCAAAGAGACCACAGTTTTTTTGAACTCCCGATGGTTCAGTAGCACACCAGCATTATACTGGTGTCCTGCCCCATCTACCTGCCACCAAAATTGTGCTCCCCAAATGCTGAAAAAGCAGAACTGAGAAATACTACCTTATAAATTTCAAATGTACAAGTGAATTCCTCTCCCTACTTCCTTACAAAACACAGAATTTCACCCCAACACGTATTATACAAGTTCAAGGGGATAAAACAAGGCAATATTAAACTACCTGTAACCTTAAGCAGAATATAAGTATACAAGTAGAGGAAAAAAATCTGCTGGTCTTTTAGTTTAACTTAAATCCTTAAATCTGTCAATCATTTCCCTAAAGTTTTTTCATGAAAGAAGACATTTCCCCATCAGCAACAAATACAGAGAAGTAACATTTTTACACAACCAAGCCTTGTTTGTCCATTTGTTCTTTCCTAGTCACTAGAAGTGATTTGTTTGTTGTAACCCCTAACACACACTGCTGAGTATGCACTAGCTCTCACTGCATTACAGCTCTGAACTCAGATCCCCAAACTTTTGTTTTTAAAAGAAGCCTTCTCTGAGAATGACCATACAGCTACGATAACACCCCAGTTCACATGCACCAGTAAAGATTTTTCAATACACCTTTGATTTCATAGTTACTTGAAACTAAGACATTGTGAAACACCCTGAAAAGCTTTGCATCCTAAATGAGCACTTAAGTTAGAAAACAGATGCTCTTGCAGGAGGCATTTTTAATAGTATTTGACTACTAACCCCAAAGCTTTGTGATTACACGTTACAGTACTAAGCAAAATCTTCTTTATTTTTGAGACTATTCTGTGACTACTTCTGGATTATTTTACAAAGGCAGCAGATGCCTTCTTAATACGGCATTAACTGTTTGGAAGAACACCTGTAAACATTAACACAGTTTCTCCAAATCCTCAGACCTTATCAAACAAACTTGTTGTTTGTCAATCTAGTTCAATGAGTACCTCCAAAAGATTACAGGAGAGAGGAGTATTTGCTTAAAAATGCTACACTTGAAAGTGAAAGTTTGCAGGAATTTACAAAATAAAAGGCTAAATGGTTGTCAGCTAAAAAACCCACTTTAAGAAATGCAGTAAGTTTATCATGCAAGACCACTGTAGTTCAAAAGCATTTTATCATGCCGTTCTACATAAAGCATGTCCAAAAGGTGACTGCATCCACTCTAGTGGAAGGCTTTGCCATACCTTCTCTGCTATTAATAGTTTGTCACAGGCTGAAAAGTATTTTCAGACGTACTAAAAATTCTTTCAATTTTCAAAACTGCTACAATCTGCTATATCTCTTAGAAGAGTTGTCTCTAAGGTGCAAATCCCGCATGCCTCACCTCAGAGCAATTCAGTTCCCTGTACGTGTTGGAGCCATGCCTGTACCTGCACACCTTCTCACGTGCCTAAGACTGGAGTCACAATAGCCACTATTCTTTCTGCTTGCCTGAAGCGCAAGATTCCAACAGGATCAAGAAGCATCACCGTTTTTCAGCATTTCTTTGCACTCTCAGTGACACAAGTGTCTGCAGCCTTTCTGTTAAGAACTCCAGGGACATCTTCCAGAGATCCAATGAAGGCGGGGAAAAAAATTAACGCTCCCCTGCTGCTACAGCAGACAGCCCCTCCTGCCATCCGCAAAAGCTACTCCAGGGTGAAAATCTGCAAACAGTACATGGCTGTTCACCTTCACAGAATTACATTCAAGGACGCCTGTTCAGTTTCAAAGGGACCTTCGAGGAGAGGAACTTCAAATTCCAAAAGGAAAGAGCTATAGAGCACAGCACTACCTACCAACATTGCTGGTGCTGCAGACTTCTAACAGCCAGGCTACCAGTTCAGCTAACCCAGACAGCAGCCTGTTACAGCAGTACCTGACAAGCGCTTGTGAGGAGCTTCACCAGCTGTCAGCACAGGAACTGAAGGAAACCAGTGATGTTACACTGCAATTACTCAGAGGTATTGCACTTAAACATCAAAGCATGCATTAAATTGGTTCTACCTGCTACAAGAGGGGGAGGAACAAATTTGTAGCCACTGGAAGGAGCAACACTTTCTATCTTCTTCCTTTGCTTCAGAGATTTGCAGGCAGCCTGTCAATAGCTCATGTACTCAGAGCGAATACACAGAGTAATGGCATTTCCTTGGTATCTGAGAGATTAATGTTCTGTTCAGATACAACACCAATGAGTGGTTTTGCCTTCATGAGCCAAAACAAGCTACAACAACCCATCAGTTAAAAAAAAAAGTTAAACCTAGAAGTACTTCACAGACTGAAAAGGACACAGCAGCCTGACTAGCAAAAAGAATCCACAGCCACTCCGTATCTTCTAAACTCACTGCCAGAATGTAGGTAAGGGAGGGCATGGCTCCAACACACCAACTGAAAAGACTCTGCATATACCACAGTTAGAATACAGGCAGATATATCACCAGCCTGGTTAGGAAGGGCAGCAAGATCAAGAGAGTTCTAATTTTTAAATAGTAAAAGACCATTTACACATCAAACCTGAGCAAAGGAAAAGAGGTAAATTCCTTCCTGCACTGAAGGTGCACATCAGTGGCAAAGAGAGAGGACATTTCCTTTGTACAGTTACACGAGAGTGGGTGAAAGAGGACACTTGGAAGCAGGAGGGTAAATTTGGAATAACCAACAAACAGGATTAAAGCTAGCACACACAGATTACTCACGCAATGCTGAGCAACTGCAAATCCCTCTAAATGCTCTGTTCCACCTAAAATTAAGCTTCTTTGATACAACATAAACTAGGAAATTTGTAGTTCAAGTTCCTCCAGTTAGCTTCACATCCAAGTATTAAAGTTTCAAGAAATGATCACAGGATGGCACTATGTTTTGGCATAGTCTACTACCTGTACAGGAAATTTTAATCTGAAAAAGCAAGGTAAGTACACTCCTCAGCTAAGAGAAAATAGAATCTGTACATTATTAGAACAGACACTACAGTGTTTGAACTATTTCATAAACTCGCGCTAAGACCTCTAAATAGTTAAGGGCTTAAGTTTAACAGAAGCCAAGACATAAGGATATAGAAACGCACAATCAGGATTCCCAAACATCAATGCTACCACATACCTGCAGCACAGAAATGACAAAAGAACCTGATCTTTTAAGATGTTAGTCCAACTTAATCCAGAATTACAAACATGAAATTATTCCCTGAAAACAAGCATTTGTTAATTTCACCATTCGTGTCCTAAAAATATTACACCCAGTCATTTAAAAATTATGATTTCAACTTTTTTTTTAGAAAATTGCTGTCAATCTCCAAAGCATAAGATCAAAACTGAGTCCAAAAGGGATAAAAATATGCATTCTCCCCCATGCTTAACATTGCAAGAACGCACAATTTTTGTTAGTGACACTCATACAAGCATGAAACACCGGGCATCAGTCACCTTAAGAAATGCATCAATACCAAGTATGAAAACAAAATTTGAACCTGTAGCAGCAGCAGGTTCTTGCGTTCTGACAGTAACGCTGGAAGACTCAACGTCTTCAACTTTTTCTTCCTGTAAATTGGCATCCGTACTGAGTGAAGTGCTATGTGATGTGTTTCCAGGAGATCCTTGTTCACTGAAACTTTGGTCAGATTCAACAGGAATTTCTAACGGGACTAGAATGGAGGAAAAAGTTTTCATTAAGTACAATGCACACAGAAGCACACTCCAGAACATCAATATGTGTGTTCATCACATTACAGTGGAGACAAATATCCATCCACGTTCAGACTGTTTGCTACTGTATTAACACAAAATTAAGTTTTTACAACACAGCTGCTTTTAGCAACCCTCTAAATTTAGAGCTGCTTAGAAACACACAGGCTGCTAACTCTTTATAGCCTAAAATGGGACAGGTCTCCTCAAACCATTATCAGAGCTCCCCATGAAAAGGAAGCGCAGTGAAGCGCGGGGCAGAAAAAGGGAGCGTTACCTACACCCAGACTAGGAATAAAAGCATCCCTTTTGGTGGTTTTAGCATTCAACAAGAGGATTAAACTGTAAATTCGGCATTTGGGTTACTTTTTCAATCCAACCGTTAAAACTTAAAACCAACCACAACATTTCCTTTAAGTTATTTTACAACCTATAGAGCTCTCCTTTGGCAAGGCCAGTTATCCCTCTACTGGAAAAGCTCCCACCACGCACGGGAAATGCTAGGGTTACTGATGGAGACGGAATCAAAAGCAAAAGGCAATCACGGCAGCAGAGAGAGATATAAACTTCCCTTGAGTCTTCTCTGCACTGCTGATGGAATCAGGTTTTAATTGCGGATATAGAGCCTGCAGGTTATGGAAGTGAAAATATAGTACTTGCAACAACTAGATGACTGCCAGGCCACCACACGCCAGAGTACACCAGGAAGCTGCTTACCCTTCTCAGACTCCTTTTGGTTAGATACTGCATCTTTCAAAGGCTGAATTTCTGTTGAAGTTGTGACATGATCTGTATTTAAAATCTCATGGCTAATACTAGACGAGAGCCTTGAAGACCGTCTCCTGATCTGGTCTCTTTCAGGGTTATCTGAAGAGTTCTTCAACTTTTCCTGAGCTGGAATAGACAAATTGAACAGTACCATGCAGTTACAGGATTACTAAATAGCTCACAAGCAAACTTGAAAGACTTCCCCTCCCAGTGACAGTTTGAAAGTGTTTTTTAAGGACTGAGGTTAATAGGAAAAGCTAGACAGCACTGGTGATTAGATCTCTCTGTAAAAGCTGCAATCATATTAACAGTTATAAACAAGCATAAAAATAGAGCAAAAGCCTATCTTATAGGCGTCTCAACTGCTTCTTTCAGAAACAGATTTGAAGTAAGAATACAGATCAGTATCTTACTGGTGAAACTTTGCTTTAAGCAGCAGCTGTCCCACAGACATAAGTAATACCAGAAGTTAGATGAGACAGCTTGGACACACAAACAACTTGGAACCTAAGCTGGATAACGTACGCGCACTGAAGTTTTAGGACTTTGCGGTCCTAAGGAAGGGAAAGACAGCCCTCTTCAGACCTTCATCTCTTTGTTCACGATACTACTATACAGAATATGATTTTATTTCCTCATCAACACACTCAACTTCAACATCACTACACAGTATACCAAGATAAAGCAGAAGCTATTAGACTGCAGTGAGATGAATATTTATCCAGTATTAAATTTTCTTTGCTAAGCAGTGCAGTAGATTCTCCATGTAGTAACTAAGGAGTTTCTACAACTAGAAAAAGGCTTTTATAACTTTCTACGTATTGGAAACAATGTGATCACTGCCTCCCCTATGTCTATGAACTTATGCATCCAGACTCACACTTCGATGCCTCCTTTATCCAAACCCCGCTTCCAAGATTTAGGTTGGAACTTCACCATGATGATGCTACATATGAATGGCCAATTTAAGAAAAACAAGTGCTGCATTTCCGCCGTTTCATGTATCACGGTTCAAAGTTAATACTACAGACTTTACCCCCCACCCCCTCCACTTAAGCTTCAAGAACTTTTATGTATATGTACTGTGAGAGTTGAATACCAAAAAATACTCACACAAGTTTTTTTCAACCTTGGGACGCTTTGATGGAACTTCACCTCCTTTAGGTATTTTCCGACGTCTTAACTCCAAAGTTATGGGCTGCAGCGTCTGAGAACTTGGCTCTGCATATTTAGATACAGGACAAAAATTGACTGGATATGAAGCCGTAAAACTCTAAAACATAAATTCCCAAGCCTCACAACTTAAAATACTCGACTTGCACAAACACAGTTTCACCTGGCTTTCCGAAGTCTACATGCTTTATAGTAGTATAGTGTGGTTTTACGTATTATTTACAGGACAACCAGACGATCAGGCCCAGTCAACACGGGTTCACGAAGGGCAGGTCCTGCTTAACGAACCTTCTATGACAAGGTGACCCACTTGGTGGACGAGGGAAAGGCTGTGGATGTTATTTACCCAGACTTCAGTAAAGCCTTTGATACTGTTCCCCACAGCGTTCTCATGAAAAAACTGGCTACTCAAGGCTTGGACAGGCATACGCTCTGCTGGATCACACACTGGCTGGATGGTTGAGCCCAAAGATCGGTGGAGTTAAATCCAGCTGCCAGCCGGTCACAAGTGGTGTTCCACAGGGCTCAGTGCTCCGGCCATTCCTGTTTAATATCTTTATTAGTGATCTGGACAAGGGGATTGAGAGCACGAGGGGATGACACCAAGTTAGGTGGGAGTCTTGATCTGCTTGAGGGTGGGAGGGCTCTTCAGAAGGACCTGGATAGACTGGATCGATGGGACAGACTGGATCTCACAATGGTGTGAGATTCAACAAGGCCAAGTGCTGGGTCCTGCACCTGGGTCA
>RSEF01000020.1:1198636-1213360 GCA_003993805.1 Himantopus leucocephalus
TCAGATGGCAGCTTGAAGCTTTCCTTGGATAAGTCCATTTAGAATGTATTTCTCAGTTGGGCACTGTTTCATGAAAGAAAATATGTGTGTGTTTCTATTTAAGCTTATATATGATTTGAAGCCAGTAGGAACAAAAGAAATGTTCAAGTGCTTTGTTGACTAACAAAAACATAAGCACATACTTAACAGTAAGAGCTTTACTAGATTGAAACTCTTATAATTTAAACGTTTTCTCCAATTGCAGTGAGAGTAGAGTGAAAGAAGAAGAGAAAAATTACCTTTGATCTCACCGAACCATTTAAATTATAGGCATGAATCTCTAGGAACCATTTGTACCAAATCAGGCCAATTCAGCAGACTGAAGCTTCAAACTACGTATTCTTATTACATGTAATGCTAATTTCGCAGGGTGTGAAATGGTTTTCTCCTAATCCAAAAGCATGAAATAAGCACAGAGCAATGAATACCTCATAAAAATCAAGTACCACACTGGTGGTTTCTGACAGTGGGTAATGATTTGACAAAGGGAAAAGGTGCACTCATGACGCAGGTTTGCTGGAAACTCAAAAATTCACTTTCAAGTATTTCTTCAGCACCCCAATTTACTCTTTTCCAAAGATGTACTAAATTTTAGTTTCACAAAGCAGTAAAAGCATCAAAAGTGGAACTATTGATGCAAAGGAAATATGATATTAGAAATGTACATTTTTCTGCTTTTATATATTTGCTGAAAATATGAAATCATTTATTGTCAAATGAACCCTACAGTGCAGTGCAGAAATAAAAGACTAGCAAATGATACATCATTGACACATGTAACTCTCTGTGCTGAGGCCTTCCAAAGAATTAAAATATTTTCCGTTTGTCCAGATGTGTTAATATAATCTAAAGAACTGGGTTCCCCCATATTACAGAAATACCATAAGTTGTCGTTAGAAGTGATTATGCATTAGGCATCTCAAAATAAAACTCCAGTGATATAAATATCCTGAAAAGATTAGTGTTTGCATGAGAGAAAGGTCTGCCTCTATTCTGAGAAGAGTTCCTGCTGAAGCTGTGATGATGATTCAAGGCCATGAGAATACCTCCTCTGCAGTGAAGCCTGGTAAGGTCTAAGTAGGGAACTATTTTAAGATGGGGAAAAGTATATGACCCCTGGAGCCCTTCAAGACCTCTTTATATACCACAGAAAGATTTCTGGTGCTATCTACTTGTCCTTACTTAGCAAAGTTTCATATCACTACAATTAGGAAGCGTTCATTTTTACGAGAATTTTATATGTTGCCTCCAAAAAACAACTCAAATTATTAAGTCTCTATTTTATTCTTTAGTTTTTGCTTTTGTAACATATAAACATGAACATAAAGTAGTCTACCACTTATTTCAGTCTATTTCAGTTTTCCTAGTTTTATCTAGGTTTATGCTTATANTACCACTTATTTCAGTCTACTTCAGTTTTCCTGGTTTTATCTAGGTTTATGCTTATGAAAATCACACATTTTCTGAGTAGTTCATTTACCTGATGCAGGGAACTTTAAAACCTCATTCGAATCAGAATTTATAATGCCATATTTTAGTTTGAAACAAAATGTTTCAAATTTAAACCAAACATTGCTTAAGGGTCTAACATTTTTGTTCTAGAGACACATTTGATAATTACTTAAGTGCCTCTATGACAGTTATGCTTTGCACTTTCCCAAAAGCGTATAATTACAATGTAAAATGCCATGCTGTATCTTTGGTTCTCTTTTAGAAATATCATTTAATATTGGTTTTTTTCACTGTTTAAATTTTGAAAACAGGCACATTTATTCAAGATGGCACACAGCTTTCTGAATAAAATTCTGTTTCTGTGAGTGCAAGGGAATTACCTGGTTTTTATTTTCACTCTGCAAAATTCTCTTTGTGTCTCCCTGAAGGACTAGATTATATCTGTGGCGTAAAAAGAAGAAAGAATGAGCAGTGCTAGGTCATGAAATACTGAAACCAGAGTTGCAGAGCCCAGTGCATTGAGAGAGGAACTAGTAGTCATCCATAAGTGTGTGCAGGCAAGAAGAGGCAAGGGCAAGTGTGGTGAGGGCAAAGCTAAGATTTTACCTTTGATATCCTGATTAGTAGTATATGAAATCAAGGTGGAAATGCAAGTGCCTTATCACCTCAGCCGTTGGGGCAAAATGGGATTCAGGCCAAGTTAAGCAGCCCTTAGCTGATTGTTTCTTTTTCCCCCAGACCTGTCCACTTGTGCCCTCAGTTGCACAACCGCCCAGTGAACTGTCCTGGCAAAGTCATTGGGCTGAAAACTGCTGTAATAAAAAGAGAGGGCTTTTTTCAGCCTCACCAGTTCCTTGGTTTGGATCACCACACAGTTGCAAAAATAGCTTCCCAGAAAAATGGAAGAGGTGGTCAGGAACAGAGGGTGTACGTGAGCCATGTGCAATGGTGCTGCAGCTGAAGAAACCCACATAATATGATGACCTCACAGACATATTTTTGTCAAACTATTTCTTGGCATTGACTCACTACAGAATATAGTGGAGTAACAACACCTGTCTTTCCTCCTGCATCTCTAGATATCATCTAAAGCTGTTTTATAAGACCGCTGTTCTTAAAAAAAAAAAAAACCAAAAACAACACAACAAAACAGTTTACATTTCCTAGGATTGTTATGGTTGGAAGAGACCTTTAAGATCTTTAAGATCAGCAAGTCCAACCGTTAACCTAACACTGCCAAGTTACCACTAAACCATGTCCCTCAGCACCACATCTACATGTCTTTTAAATACCTCCAGGTGTGGCAACGCAACCACTTCCCTGGGCAGTCTGTTCCAATGCTTGTGAAGCCTTTCAGTGAAGAAATTTTTCCTAATATCCAATCTAAACCTCCCCTGGTGCAACTTGAGGCCATTTCCTCTTGTCCTGTTGACTGTTACTTGGGAGAAGAGACCAACCCCAACCTCACTACAACCTGCTTTCAGGTGTAGAGAGCAATAAGGTCTCCCCTGAGCCTCCTTTTCTCCAAGCTAAACAACCCCAGTTCCCTCAGCTGCTCCTTACAGGACTTGTTCTCTAGACCCCTCACCAGCTTTGTTGTCCTTCTCTGGATGCATTCCAGAACCTCAATGTCTTTTTTGTAGTGAGGGGCCCCAAACTGAACACAGTATTCAAGGTGGGGCCTCACCAGTTCCGAGTACAGTGGACAATCACTTCCCTAGTCCTGCTGGCCACACTGTTTCTAATACAGGCCAGGATGCTACTGGCCTGCTTGGCTTATCTACAATTAATTGTGAAATTGGTGATTTTACCTAAGAAATAATCTGGTTCATCAAAAGTAATAAGAATAGTCAGAAAAGGCACAAAGATAGTGCAACCTGTCTTTAATGAATTCTAGCATTCTTTGGACTGCATTCACAGTTGAATCTTAAACTGTAGTCCTCCACAATACACTCCATGAGTTGATTCCAAGTGAAGTGATTTCTTTTGCATTCGTATTTCTTTTGCATTTCTATAGTGCATTATGTACCTTTTATAACATAGACATGTTATAACATAGACCTTTAAGACATAGACATGTCTTATGTTGTCTTTTTTTTTCTTATTTTGACCTTATCCTCACAAGTATTTGGGAAGAACCCATCTTCATGCACTTGAAAAAGAAATCTGACATTCTAATTTCTGTTTTGTTGTAATCTTATTACTGCAATCTCTCATCAGAGCCAAATTCAAACCAAGATCTTGCCAATCTTGACTTCTTTTTATCATTCATAGTTCCTTACTGTCTTCCTTTGAAACACATTGCCACAAATATTGGACAGGTCCCCATATGATTTTCTCAACAGTTATTATCAAGGTGCTATTATCTTTTCTGATTTTTGACATTTTTTCATTTCTTTTTCCATTATTTCACATCTCTGTTTTTTCTGTCTTTAACAGTCTCTTTTCTTTCTTCTGTAATTGCATCTCACCATTTATGATATAAAATATATGAAATCTGTCATGGCTGTTAGTTTGAAGACTAGACCCTGCACTACTGTAAAATACATCTTAACTTACCTTTTTAGGTTTTGTTCTTCCTCGTGACGTGTATAACATTTCTATTTCTCTGTATTTATCCCTATCTTTCATCTATTTCATCATTCTGGAGTACAAACGGTCTGTTTGGGAGCTATTGCTACTGTTTGTTGTTTAATAGCATACAAATTTACTTACCTTTCAGTCTATCTAATTTTCATTTCTGTAAAATGTAACAATTTCTGGCATATTTCACTCTTTCTCACTCACAACTGTCTTCACTTCTGCTGTTTTAGATTTACCTCACCTTCTGTAGTGGCATTTCTATCTGTTTATGTCTTGCATATGTGTCTTCAAAAATTTATTGATCCCTAGTAATTCAATTTTTTACTTATTTTGCAGGAATATAAATATTTAGCAGATTTTCTATGCCATTGTACTTCTCTCTCCTTCTCATCTATTTCACATATATTTATTTTATCAGCTGAACCCTTCATTTTTTTTCAAAATCTGTTTAGCAAAAATTCCCTTTGACTGATTAATGGGTTGATTAATTGTTGCTGTGATTGGTGATAAATAACCATAAGGTAAATACAGCAGCTGGATTTCCCTAGAAAGGATAGCAAATCAGGAAAAAAGTTAGAATTGGTTTTCAGTGTGGAGTGAAGGGTGGAACGGAGTCCATAGTTATCCTCACTCAGGATTTTGGAAACAGTGAAGTCGTGCAAGTACCCAGTTGAGAGGGCTGAGTTAAAAAACTGGGGTGCAATGATGGCTAATGCAGCAATGCTGTTTCTATGTTGTACCAGTTGAATATATTAACGCTATTGGGGCCTGTAGCTGAGACCTTAGCATGGGAACATTTTTACGAAAACATCAGTGAGGACCATGTGGAAATAAAAATTCAGCTGAAGAGGAGAAACATGCTGACAGAGTATGATATAAGCTATGTAAGTCATTATAAAGTCTGCTGCTTTAACTGCATCTTGCAGCCCGAGGTATCCATTTCCACCTCTGGCATTTCTGTGCTCTTCACAGCAATACTGGAGTTACTTCACTGCTAAGCTTTGTCTGGCAAAAGGCCCTGGCGAAAAGCCCTGCAGAGAAGGTGTAAAATATTAGCACAAAATGAAAAGAAATAGCTTCAGGCTTCCTAATCTTTTTTGAGGTTGAGAACAGCCCTGTTTTTGATCCCTGCATCACTAGCTCCAGAAAATGGGCTACTTGGTAACCATTTCTACTTCTCTGTGTGATTCCTCAGCCCATGACATTTCTGTACAGCTTAAGGAGGCTGGATGCTGCCAGAGGGGCAACCAAGCCAGGCTGATGTGCTGCAGGGGGAAGAACTGTACGGGCCGGGTCTCCTCTCAAGCTGGCTCTCAGAAGAAATCAGGCAGTTCTAGAGTTTCAGAAATAATCTCTGCCTCGAGGAATGGAAGAGTCACAGATGAAATGATGTAAGTCCCTATTCTATAAGTGCTCTTCAGAGTTTATGAGAACAGCTAATTGATAAGCAGAATTCAGCCTTTGTGTAAGACTTTCTGAAGCATCTTCCATAGGGCTAAACAGCACTGGACAGTTTAATGTTCTCTAGTGCATTCCAGGTCCTTATTAATATGAGAATGAAGCATGCTATGTGAAATTGTTCACCTGAGAACATGTCTTTTGATCTTGTTTAGCATTTATAACTAGAACTTAAAAGTCAAGCTGGTTTAGGCAGCTATAAAAATATAGTCCACACTCTTTCCATATTATTTCTTATTAGATGTTCTTTCTCCCACACTTTATTCTTTCTACTAGCATTTAACGTTTCCACTCTTCTAATGACATTCTGCTGATTGTATGCTCTGTTCCATTACCTCTCTTGCTCTATTTTTATGCCTGCTACAGAGTCTCTTGATTTTAAAGATAATTGTTATTGGTTTGGATTGCAGTAGAAATCAGATAGACATTGATAAATGAAGAAGTAGATATGGCCGTGGCTGTGCAAAGGTTCTCCTCTATTGCCCAGAAATTATCCACTCTTCTGGTTTTCTCAGAAAATAAATTATAATTGTTTTAAAATAATCATAATAAAATAGTGCTTTATGGTAATTTCTTCTGAGGGTTGTTTTTAAGGCTGTCTAAACTTAAGACTGAAATTTTACTTTTGGCTCCTAAATTAAGGTCCGAGTTTTATTAATGCTCGGTCTCTGATTGTTTCACCCAAGGCAGTTGCTGCATACCCTCCTGCATCAGAAAGTCATACTATTGATGTCCCTATGTGGACATTTGATTGAATTAGAAAATCTCATAAATTTTATTTTTACATTTTCAGGAAGAATTCATATAGGTTTTAAGTTCTTAAGGATGTGCTCTCATTTGAAGGACAGAGATCGTCCTATACATTGCTCACTGGAATTAATTAGGAGTGACAGTCACAAAAATACCATGTGTCCATCATACTGCTTAGGCTGTCAAATTTTCTTTGAACTGTCCTTTTTCCAAACTAGTGAAACTCATACAGACGTTTTTGTGGTCATGGCCGTTCAATAAATCATGAATAATATTTTCTACTAAATCTTGTGCTGATAATCTACTTTGTGGTTTTTCAAAAATATTACTTTGATGCCTTCTTTTTCATTATTTTGGAGAAATGGATAAATAATGAAAAATATTTTATTGTATTTTTATCCACGTTTGATCATGCATACAATTCTAGGACATGCTACACCTTTAATTTATGTACTTTTTGCCAGATGATTCCATCGTCATTAGCGTTTCTTCAGATTGCTACTATAATTAGTCACCATGTAATCTAGAGCCTAATAATCATATATAAATTCCCTACTAATTACCCTGTAATCTACTATTTGTTGATTAGAAGAGCATGGGATGAATATTTCTACTATTATTAATCTCAATTTACGTGATAATTATAGGGCTGTTACAGATTTTTGTTGTTTACTCGCTTGGCTGTGTTGTGTGGCATTTTGTTGTGTTAATAAAATACTGCCTTTTTATGTTCATCCATTTTAATCCCTACTCAGCCAGCTTCTCCTTACATGCACTTCTAGTCTGCATTGTTCTTGGGCTGGAACACATGCAGGTCACTACAACAGGTCATCCTTTGTTTTCTCTGAAAAGTACCCAGGCGAGTTTTGAGGCTTCAGGATATAAGTCAACGTTTATGTGAAATAGTTACAATGCTCATGTCTAGTTTAAATATAGGGTGAAACCCTGCCCATGCTGAAGGAAAAACACAGGGAACTGTTGCTGCGTGGATCAAGAACGTACACATACCTGCTCTGAAGTTCAGGAGGAGGCATTGCGGTTGGATACTTGGGTGAAGATGAAAGGGGAAAAGAATAAGGTTAATTTAATGGTAAGGATTTACTATAAACTGCCAAACAGAAGGAGTAGGTGGATGAGGCTATTTTTGTGTAGGTATGTAATGCATTGAAATAGCAGGGTTGTAGTAGATGGTTTTAATTAACTTTGTATCTTTGGAAGAGTAATTTTGCTTTTCACACTAGGAATAACAACTTCTCAGATGGACACAATATTTTTATTTGAATAAATGGTTAGTACTAGGAATTTTAGATACGATTCCAACTAACCAGACAATACCACTTGAAAATCCAAAGACAGAAGATGTGTTGAGATAAGTGTCAAGATTATGATGCATCTGGGATGCATGGATGGAAGAGGAAGATGAAGACTGACAAAAGTATATTTCAACAAAGGAGATGTAGCAAATTCAAAGTGCTGTTAGGTAGGGTCTCTTGGGAAGAGAGAAAGAAAGGATAACTATCAGGGTAGAAAGCTATAACTCACTTCATTCTAGGGGGGTATTAGCAGCTGTGTTATACATAACACAGGTAGTAATTGTTCTGCTTTTTCCAGATCTAGTGAGGCCTCAGCTAAAATGATGTGTCTAATTTTAGGAATCACTCTCTGTGAAAGATGTAGGCAAGTTAGAATGAGTACAGAGTAGAGCTAAAAGCGCTAAAAGATTTAGACAATATGATCTCTGAGGACAATTTGAAAGCACTGAGTTACCTTAGTCTGGAAAAATAAGATTGTTAAAGGATACATCCTCCAGTACATGCAAGCTGTATTCAGTTATCTTCCATGTCCACTGGAGGACAAAGGCAACATTGGCTGAATTTGCAACATGAGAGGCTGAAGTTGAATGGAAAAAGATAATATTCAAAACACATCGATAATTAATAACAGGAACAAGCTGCCTAGTGTAAAAATAGGATTTCTATTATTAGAGGCTTTGAAAGAGACTAGGTGAACATCTACGAAGAATGGTCTAGCCTGCTTCGGTAGAGGGAGATGGTACCAGTAACATTTTGTTCTTATGCCATTCTGACATTCCCAGGGTTCTTCTAAATCCATAGCAGTAACACCTTGCACTTTGGACTGGATTTTACCCCCTGAATGAATTGGATGTGGCTAAAAGTGGAGCTACAAACTGGTATAAAACTGGTATCCTACAGCTGGACCCTGTGGGGACTAGGAAGCTAGGGATTTGGTTCAATACATGGAAAATGTAATGGCAGAATACATGAGTGAATTTTATGCCTCCTTACCTCTTACCAGTTGTTATACTGGATCACAGGATTTAGTGTATGATCCCCAGAAATTAGATAATTAGATGGAAAATATTCCCAGCGTGTAGTATGAAATCAAATAGCTCAGCTACATCATGGTATTTGAAAATTTTCGTAATTATAGGAGTTCAGATTGGTGCTAACAATTTAAAATAAAATCATTTCCACTTGAGTGCCTTCTTTCAGATTCAAATTATAAATTCTCATTATAACTGACTCATTCTAATAAGCTTTTATTCTTGTGGGTGATATGTTATCAATCTTATTTGAATCACTGACAACAAATGCAGAAATGAACATAAATGAATAAATCCAAATTAAACTATACCTTTGGTAATCAGATAATGTTCTAAACAAAAAAACACCCTCAACCACCTTAAATATTGAAGCAAGATTGACTTTCAAGAAAATGCTTGGAGAATTCGTATGCTAGAGCCTTCCTCATCTTATATTTTTTTCAGTGTAAAAAGAAAAATTTACTTACCTATCAAATCAATGTCAGTCATGAATTACAGAGAAGTCAAGAGCTAGCCTTGTACAATGGAAGCCACCAGCACATAACCAGTGTTATAATTAATGCAGTGATTTAATAGCCCATTCAGATCATCATCTGCTTTTAGAAAGGGTCAGAGCTGCAACCCAGGAATTTTCTGTTAGCAAATTTTATGGTTCTGAGATTGAGTGTCCAGCGATGCTGTCCGAGTAGAAGATATTTTAGAACTTTGCGCCTGAAAAATAGGTGTCACCCAAATGCATTTCAAATTACAACCCTTCTTATGAAAAGAAAAAGCCAACATAAAACAACAGTAAAAATTGCATTACTAACGGAAAACAAAACCACAGTGTAATGCCACAAAAATTGTTGATTTGCTCTCAATAAATAGAAAAATAATAATTCAACACAGTGGCAGTCTTTATGCAAGTAGTGATACATTAATGTACTCTTATTGTATAAGATGTTGTGAATGATCACACTAAGATACCTGTCTAGAATAGGTTTCCCATTAACTTCTGTTACGTAGAAGAAAACATTAGGGATATTTATTTTTATGATAACATAACTGAGTCTCTTTAAAAGAAACACACTTGTTGATACTAAGGTGTGAAAGGCGTAAGAAGAGATGTATCCTTAAATTGCTGCAAAATCTATTTCTTACAGGCAACTCAATCCGTATGTATGGTTGATTGTCCAGATATAACAGCCACATTCAGAACGTTCCTTCTTTTTGAATATCTGGTCATGAAAATAGAGACAGTCCACTGTGCTAAGTTTCCGTCATCTTTTGCTATCCCTTTCGAAATCCAGCTGTTCTGGCTTTTGAAGAACTGTCATATACAACCACGGGGTGGATTTCTTAATTTCCATCAGTAAAAAACTTAAGATTACATCCCAGGACAAATAAGGGAACTCCCATCACTGCTGTCACTGCCCAGGCACTATAGGTGATGTATGTACCACCTAATATTAGGTCTGCAAGTTACAAAGCCATTTTGCTTTAAAATCCTGTAGAGTTCATGAAGAGAGAGAGAGATACTTGTAAATTGGGCCTCTGCTCTTAACCAGAGGATCATTTTATGAAAATCTCTCTGAGTGCCTGCCTCAAATATAGAGGTGGAAAGTCCTGGAGAGTTGGAAGCGTGAAGGAGGAGGCTGTGATACACCACCCAGTAGAACTGGAACAGGGCAGGGAGTAACCCAAGCGTGGCAGCTGGGATCATCATGGACAAATTTGGTTATTAATGAAGTATTGAGACAAGATGGACAAACTGTGGGAGTGAGATGCTGAAAGGGGGAAATCACCATTGTACAGTCAAGAAGAATGTAAAAGGGAAAAAACCAGGTAACCCATGAGGAAAAATCTGGCACAGAACAAATTGGAGAAGGTGGAAAAGAGTGGGTAAAGACTGCAAAGGGCTCTGCAACCACAGTCACATTCTTCTATTCAGAAATTAGAGTTGAAGTAGATACTCCTTGAGTGTCATCAATCCTCTGTTGTAGTTCCCGGTTCTACTGATGACCTGCACAGACCATCACCATGATGCAACAGTTTCTGGTTTATTTTGTTTTACATCAGTTTGCATTTTAGAAAATACGTACAGAGAAGGACAAGTTAAGGAAATATAAAGTTTCCAGGTACTCAAAAATAAGAAATGCCAGACAGATGCTTGCCTCTCATGCTACAGTAGTACCTTTATTTGCATGATCACAGACCTGGTCCCCTGGGCCTGCTCTTATAATGGAGGTGATTATCATCACAGCACCTTAAGTCTCATTTTCACTGCAGCTGTAGGCTTTGAAAAAATAGTGTCTCACTTTCTATTGAATAAACACCATCTACTCTGTGGAATGCAATTATTCACTGAATGTAGCAAAAGAATAATGAACATCTAATAACATCCATGCTAATGCAGATTATATAGTTGGAGCCTGAATCAAGGTGGCATAGGTGACCTTAATTTAGTTGCTTGATTTTTTTCTGAGAGCTTGATTTTTTCCATTGAGTTCTTCTAGTCTGCACAGTTCTTTGCCTTGACCTTAAATGCAGCACTCTAAAATTGCCTGTGAAAAGTATGAGTTATCATGGGTAAATATCTCTCTGCAATCTAACTGTTTTTTGTTTATCCCGAAGAGGAAAATTTGCTTTTAAAAGATGCTTTCTCATCCAAGTTTCACTGGAGCTTGTTATACTCCTCCTCATTTCTAGACAGTTTTATACCAACATTTTTCATCTATTTGTGATTATTTCTTTCTCTGTTTGTGTTCATCTGTTCTTGATAGTAGATGGTTCTAGACAGTTCTATTTT
Organism: Himantopus leucocephalus; assembly: GCA_003993805.1. NCBI lineage: Eukaryota > Metazoa > Chordata > Aves > Charadriiformes > Recurvirostridae > Himantopus > Himantopus leucocephalus. The sequence continues at coordinate 1,210,051 of RSEF01000020.1, forward strand.
TATGATATATGTATTTTTTTCAGTCAGCATTTCAGATTTCTTTTGAAGTGCATTGTCTCCTTGGTATTGTGACATGAGAAAATTTTTCTCCAAATACAAAAAGTTTTATTTATTTCTCTTTTGATACTCTTAGCTATTTCCCTTCTCTCTATTCCAAACCAACCTACAGTAAAGCTTTTCAAGAAAGCTATAAACACTTTGTCTGGCAGAGTCATTTTGCCTTGCTGCCTGATTTGTTTTGTTCTTGCAGCTTTATTGCTGTGGCCATAGAGTTTTTACTAGTTGTACTTGGGATGTGCATCTTGATTGTAACGAGACAATCAGTGGCAAGATTTTATTCTTACAAACACTTCATGAATGCAAAGCAGAATTTTTGATTCAATTGTGTTCTTTATCCTTTATCTTTCTAACATCATGGGAGTGAGAAGCAATCTATTTGTACATTTAGGGAAAAAAGTCCCTCACAATTCCCCCCCCCAAAAAAAATTTGAAAAAAATATGGTTGATTGAAGTAAGAAGTAGCAGCGATTGAATGAAAATTTCCTTAAAATGTAAGAACAAGCAGAAAGAGTATAGATGAAGAAAAGAATATGAAAGAAACCTGGTGAAACGACGTTTCATGAAGAAGGGAGAAAAAGGGGAAGAGCATGAAGGACTCTGTCTCAGTGTCTGGAGGCTTCAACATTTGCAGCATTCAACTTTACCTTTTCTTGAACGTTTCTTTTGTACACCAGTGGGGGAAAATCTGTCATGACTTGTGTCCTTGGAGCTGTTATGACAGTACAGGTAAATCAGAAACACAGTCTAGCAAAAAAGAACTGGTCTCTTGAAGATGTATAAAGCCAACCTCTCCAAGGCTCATGGCTCTCCTCTTTTATCTGAATGTCTCTCTGCCCTCTGGGAATGCTGCTGCCCTGGGACTGTAACTGTAATCCCAGAAATTTGCTCCCATCATGAGCTAGTCCTTCATTTAGTGATGCCTATATCTTGCTTGTAAACCACTTTGTTCAACTCATCCTCCACAAGTATGACTTGCAAAGGATGTGACAGGGCGAGAGTTCAAAAATGCTCTGTGTAGTGCAGTTTCACTCATGATACAAAAATAGCTACATGTAAACCCTGTGGACAATAAAAAAAAAAAAAAAGAATTATTAAATAGTGCCAGAATAACTCATCTGCCGCTATATTTGCTGTGTGGGAAGAAAGAAGACTGGAACTACTGTGATAGCAAAACACAACTGAACAGGAGATACACAAACAGACAGAAGCTGACTTGCTAATTATCACTACTAAGAAACTGTTAGTGAGTTGTCTGTGTGCCAGATCCTGCTTTCAGAGGGTAGGGTACAGTTTATTCTACATTGCTTGCTCCCTTCTTTCCCCACTCTTTCCCTTATGCTCACCAAATGAAACCAAATGATCTTGCAGAAAAAGGCAGCATATGTTTTTAGTAAATAACACTGTTTCTGGCTTTTTTTTTTTTTCTCCCACAGGCATGGTAAGACATTATGGAGTAACCTATTCAACTGTTCTTGAGGAAAATGTGGTCGTAAATTTGTCAGAAAACAGAAAGGTGACTGTGGCACATTCATTGCATGCTGCAGTATTTGCTGCATATTAGAAAGCTGGAAAGTTTTCTGGGGAGGTGAGGAAAGTTTACATGCTGTCTCTGTGGACCCAGCAATAACCTCTCCTTGGAGCAGTATCTATCTATGGGTATCACTGACAATTTAGATACAACAGATAAACAGTGACTTCTGACACATGTTGGATTTGAAATGTATGGTAGGCACCATGAAATTAAGTAGCTGGATCACTCGGTGTGCTTGCTTTCTTGCTTTCCACTTTCTTGCACAGCTTTGTTGAGTAGGTATCTGTTCCTCTAGTATTACGTTTATATTAAACATCAATTAATTAAATTCAGCATCACAAGACATTTGAGAAGCTAAAAGAAAATAGAAGGTTGGCAGTTAGAGAAAGGGTAATTGGGTCCTCGGGCACCTAAAGCAGCATAAGACAATGTTTGGGTTACAGCATTGAGAGACCATTTTGATTTGGAAGAGACATATTTCTTCATTCGATGACTTTGCTGGACAGGTAGGGAATTATTTTAAACATGCAGTGAAAAGATGTGATTGTCTTTGACCTTGCGCAGCAAACATTTGCCAAAAGCTGTAGGTACGTCCAGTGTGGGCGATTACCTAGTAGTGATGTAGTAGCATCAATTGTGAAATAATTGACATTAAGAGAATTGTCACCAGACTTCAGCAATAACATCCTGCCAGGAAGTAGGAGGCAATTTATGCCATTTCAAGCCATTGTTCCAGACTGTAAACTCAGAAAGACATTGCTGCATTGATTACACACTCATTTTATGTTTTAAAGCACTGGGGCTAGAGACATTTTAAATATAAATAATGAATCTGGAAGATGGCAGTTTAAAAAATCATCTGACATAGTACAGCAATGTGCCCAGGTCCATAATCATATTATACACATTCCCTGGCAGTAAAACCTAGGCAAAGTGGATGGGATATATCTGGCAGTCATTACCCTTGGCTTTATGTAGGCAATAGAAAAATGAATGTCATTATGACCGGTCTCTCTGGTCCTAATGACATTGTGGGTCTTGTGGCTAATTATTGTCAGGCTACTGATGACTTTTTTAATAAACTATATAATGTTTGGAAAACTTTACATTTGGACAGTGCCCTGGCAACCAGAAACCAAATCTGCAAAATCAGACGCTTGTCTCAGTGGAGGTCCTGTGACTTCAGTAACTGGTGATCAGGTTTGTTACCTGTCTAAGCATGGATTTAAGTCACTAGTGTTAGATGTACAAGCTTGTCATTTTAGAGCTGCTATTTTTTCTCCTGACTTTGCATTTCATAGAATCATAGAATGCTTTGGGTTGGAAGGGACCTTAAAGATCATCTAGTTCCAACCCCCCTGCCATGGGCAGGGACACCTCCCACTAGACCATGCTGCTCAAAGCCCCGTCCAACCTGGCCTTGAACACCACCAGGGATGGGGCATCCACAGCTTCTCTGGGCAACCTGTTCCAGTGTCTCACCACCCTCACAGTAAAGAATTTCTTCCTAATATCTAATCTAAATCTACCCTCTTTCAGTGTGAAGCCATTACCCCTTGTCCTATCACTAGGGTCTCTCTCCAGCCTTCTTGTAGGCACCCTTCAGATACTGGAAGGCTCCTATAAGGTCTCCCCGGAGCCTGCTCTTCTACAGGCTGAACAACCCCAACTCTCTGAGCCTGTTCTCATAGGAGAGGTGCTCCAGCCCTCTGATCATCT
>RSEF01000020.1:1245294-1294788 GCA_003993805.1 Himantopus leucocephalus
CTCCCCTCCCCTGCCCGGCCCGCCCGGCGCCATGGCCGCCACCAAGCGGCGACGGCGGCGCGGCCCGCTCCTCCCGCCCCCTCAGCGTGGCGCATGCGCAGCCGGCGGGCGGAAGGGGCGGTGCCGGGCTGCCCCCCCCCACCGGAAGCGGCGCCGAGGACCCATGGCGGCGCTGGTGCGAGCCGTGGTGAGTGGCGGCGGCGGCCGCCGCCGGGGTCGCCTTCTCCGCCCAGGGAACGAGCGGCGTGTGCGCGGCCGGGCGCGTCCCCGCGGGGTTGTCCCGGCGTCAGCCCTGTGGTGGCTGGGCTGCCCCGCACGGTCCCGCCGGTTCCCGCGACTCTTCTGCGGCCTGGCCTCTCCCCTGAGGGAGTTCGGCGGTGTGCCTGAACCGCGGGGGTGTCTGCGGGGCGCCGCGGCACCCACCGGTGTTCCTGCCTCCCCCGGCAGCCGTCTCTGGTGAAGGAACGGGTCGAGCTTTTCCTCCAGAGTTTGTGTTTACATAAGAATTTTGAAGGCTTTAGTCCCCCTGATTGGGGCTTGAGAAACTTTTTTTTTTTTCCAGTCTGGTACTTTTCTTGTTGCTCTGGGCGCAGTGTGTGTGCCCTGTGGGGTGGGGACTGCCATTCTTAGGCATTCCCATCTCACTTTAGAGGTGTTTGATAGCAAGGATAATACAGAGATTCCCATTTCTGTGTTAACTGGAAGAGACTGGGTTCCTATGAATGAGAGTGGATTACTAATCATGTGACTCTTTCTTTCTCATGCGTTTGTGTACTTTCTTTATGTTAGCCTTTCAAGCCTTTGCAGCAGAGTACCACTTTTTAGCATGTGGTCTAGAAAAGGGAAGTTTGTGCCTGGGTCTGATGTTCTGTCACAACACAAATACAGGGCTGGCCAGCGCTACTAGGTGGAGATGGGTTCCTCAGGAAGGTGAAAGGCCTTTAGTTAGAGGGCAATACCCACTTACGAAATTAATCCATTAAGTGCTTGGAACTGATGTCTCAGGGTGTGGTTTTTACAAGCACGGTGAGCCCTGTTCTTTCACCTCTCAAGCTGAAAGCAACTGAAACTCAGTGAGCTGGAGTTCCTGCTTCCTCCTCCCATTCCTACTCTTTCTCCTTGCTCATGTCTTTGCACTGTTCCCTACCATTGCCTCCTCCAGCATTTTTCTTGGCCCCTGTGCTCCAAATGCTGGAGCAGCAGAACCATGGCAACGTAAAAATACTTTCCTGCAGTTTTAACGTGTTAAAAAGGCAATCACTATCTAAAAGGCAGGGGAAAGCCAGGCAGGAGGGGAGCAGGGAGAGTGGTAGAGGAGTGAGTCACCAGATGGGTTCAGCTCTTTGTGGAGCTGTACCCCAGGGTGTGGTTTGCAATGAAAACCTGCTTGCAGAAGGTGAAGGACTTGTCTCCTGGGCTTACCTGTGCCCGGGCAACTCCTCCTCTCCCAGCTGCTTCTGACATTCATGTGGCAAAGTAAGCTGATTCAGCTTTTCAGCCTGTCCAGGAAAATCTCCCTTTGGAAGGAAGGAGATGTAGTTGTTTGCCATTTTTGTGATCTGAAGTGCTTTACTTTGTAATCAGAGAAGCACCTGAGCTGTAGTAGGTGGTGGGAGTACACAATTGGGAAGCGGGGGACTTCTCACAGCAGCAATGTGTTTCAACTCAAGGTTGGTGACCCTTGGCATTTCCCAGCATCTGCTTTTGCATTAGAATTTAATAGTTGCCTAACCGTATGAAAATATGTCTTCAAACTTTCAGTATCTCTTCTTTGTACTGGAGATAAGAAAGCAAATTTTTTTTTCTTCTGTCTTCAACCCTTCTAAGGAGCTCACAGCATATGATACAGTCCTGATTATTGTCCAAATATTTCAGCTCTACTGGTTAATACTGCCATTATGATAAAGCTGTTCTTTACCGAAGAATCTTGATGAATAGTTTGTCTGCTACCTAAGGGTTTCCTAATGGTTGCCAGGAGGATTTAGAAGACCATAGTGGTACTCTTTCATCTGTATCTTGACAAGGCAGCTAGCTGCAGGAGGTGCTTGCACTGTCTGCAGACTATTCCTGAGTAATCTGGTCCAGTTTATACTTGGTACATTTTCTTTCAGCCAAATGGAGATGTAAAAGTAGCACTTGAAAGGAGGGTTATGTTCTGCAAACAGTGATGCTGGCTTAGGGAAGATTTCTTAGCTCATTGTGTTCCCTTTCTGTTGCTCTGTCACTTTCTGCTGTTGTCTTTATTACTTGATTGTTTATCATGTCTCACCTTTTAAGTGTGTGTATGCTTATTTTATGTTTTCCTATGTCTCTGTCCAGTTTTGTTGCAGTAGTGCTTTTCAACAGCTCTAAACCCCAGTATATTCAAGCTCTAAGACATATTGCAAGCTAGGCATGTTTTCCTTCTTATTACGATGCAAAAGCCTCCAAAAATTCTGCCTTGGAATCTTGTAGTAATTATTTATAAAAAAATGGCGAATTTTCTTTCTCACTTCAGTGTTTGTTAAACTGTTTATGTCAGAACACTTGATTACCTGAAGAAGTACTTTGTGGTACTCAGCTGAAATATCTTTATGGATAGAACTGTATTGTTTTTGTAATTTTACTTGCTGGGTGGTGATGAGTGAGAAAGAGCAGAAACTAAGTAGTCTCACTACAGTAGAAGCAGGAAGGTGTAATAGTAGTGGACACTAATCACATTTGTTATGGTAGTGCATCTCTCCCCTTGCAGTTTTTAAAAACCCAAATTAATTCCCTTAATGGATTCAAAGTGCAGCTCTGTGAGGAGCTGACAAGGGACAGTCTGAGGAGACCATACACTGTACCTGAGAGACAGCAGTGACTGTGCAGGTACAGGGAACAGGAACTTAAGGTGGTTTTGCGTCTGTTCCTCCTAATCTTTGGGCAGATCTGCTAGTCTCATAGTAGTCTTTTCCCTAAGAAGAGTTGGACTGCCCACTCCATCAGGTATTTATACAAATTGATAAGATTTCTCTGGAGTCGTCTTTGTCTCATATGTTGGATGCTTCAATCTCTTAATCATCTTTATGGCTAATTGAAAATGAAGCTATTTTTATTAGAAAAAAAGCATATACATTCTAATAATATATACATTGTTTCCAATGTTAATGTAGAACATGTATGAAGGAGGCAAATATTGTACTAACTTGAATATTGCTGAAGATAAAAAGTGCTAAGAAAACCCTGCCTCTTTTCCATATTACCTGACATTTTCATTACAGGAAATAATTATCTTCACTGAAATTTATTGGCACAGTATACGCTTTTGAAATACTAAGATTCTTAGCTGTGCCTGAGTAAAGTAAAACAAAGATGCTTAAAAGCTGAGAGTTGGATGAGGGCTTTTTAGAGATTGCTCAGTTAATTGAAGAATGCTTCTTAAGTATTTGAATTTATTGTATAGATATAAAAACTGTGGTGTAGTTTTATGATGTAGACAGCCGGCTGTTTCCTTTGACTGATCTGTTTCTGCCATCAAACTTGGGTTGCATGCCTGTATTGGAAGGCAAGATTTCTTTAAAATCAAAATTTCTACTTCTGTCAAGCGCAAGTTGGGAGTTTAATCTGAGGATTGTTGTATAATTGAATAAAACTTGTGGAAGCAGGAAGACAATTAAACTGTTTCTGAGTATTAGGGTCCCTTTTCTTCATTGCTAGTCTCTCTGTTCCAGAGCTGCCAGACTGGAGCAACTCAATGGATAGCAGCATGCAGTGGATTATTACAGACAACCACAGCCCAAGGCCAATGTAGACGGATGCTCTACAGTATTTTCCAGGTAGGATATCAGCGTATGTTAAAGTTGTAGGAAAAAAAAAAAAAAAAAAAGGGAGAAAGTTTAAATTAGTAAGAAAAAGTCATCGGTTTTAAATGAAGAGGCTTCCAAAAGTGATGTCTTCACTTCTGTGTATTGCCGAAATATCAAGTCACCTTAAAAGCTTTCTGCTGCTGAAAGGGTGAGCTCCCTCTCTTTGTTGCACAGTTGTCTTCATTCCAGCTGTGTAGTCTTTTAAAGGATCCAAATGATCTGTTGTGAGTAGATTAAATGCAGAAGTCCAAATGTAGGTATCATTTTTCCAAAGCAGCTATTACAAGCTAGTCACGATTGAATGTAATTTTCAGCACTTTATTTCCTAGAACGGCTCCACTGTAGAGTAGCCTTGGAGTTTCTTGCACTGGTGGTATGTTTACCTATCACAGCACAACATTAAGTAGTGTTGTTTCAGTGGAAAGCAGTGCTTTGCAGTTTTGCTTACAGTTCTGTAATGGTGTGCATAGTGTCAGATTGTGTCTATCCATAGCAAATTAACTAGAACATCATGTAACAGCCGTTACTAAAGAGATGAAAAATGTGTAGAAAATGGGAATAGATGCAGGCTATCTGAACAGAGTTAGAGTATATCTCTTGGTGTTTCCTTCTTGCATACAATGAAGTGAGAGGAGATTGAGCCTCTTCTTTGTCCTCCTGTATATTACAACTTGTATCGCAGAGCTATGACTTACAGAATTAGCAACTTCCCTGTAAGCTCTTTGGCTTGGATGTCTTTTCTCAGATGAGAGCTTCCAGTCCTGGGAAAATTGTCCGTGCTTTTGTGGCACAACTATACTGTTAAAGCACCAGACCATATTAAGTAGCATATGATGTTGGGAGTAGAGAGGCAAATGAGCAGTTGTGAAGTTGATTGATAAAGTTGGGCTTACTCTGAGCCACAAGTAGCCACAAGACTTCTGGGGATGACTACTCTGAACAAACCAGCATATTTACTTTGTCTGAATTTATTCATAAACAAGGTACTGCTAATCTGGGCATGCTGGGAGGCTCTGATCGGTGTTCTGTTCAGCATGCAGCTCCTACCTGGAGGTCCTGCTCACTCCTACTTGATAGTTTTCTTTTCTTTGTGCGGTAGCTCTGTAACACAAATCATGGTTGTAGTGATAGCTTTTACCCTGTAATTTGTTTTGCTCAAGTCCTGGTCACAAAGACAGTTGAATGGACTATAAAGTAGTAGATAAAAATAGCATAAACTCTGTTTCTCTGCAAGGCCAGGAAAAAGAATTATTCTTTATTAAGAGACAAACCCCATAATTAGAAGTAGTGTGTGAGAAAATCAAAGCAGATGGGCTGTGAGTGTTCTGCCAGTCCTTTCCAACAGTACGTTTACAGAACACTAAAAAATACATGGTGCGGAGCATTAAGCGTGGACAACCTTTTTGTTTGTAAGTTATGATAATATATATGTGCTTTTTGTGATATAAAGTTTTTCAGGATTATGCTGAACTGTAATTGACTTGGAAGCAAACTAAGAGTAATTGGTGTAAAATTAAGTGTTTACTAGTCAATGGTTTCTTCATTTTTTAATTTTCTTTTATTTTCTTTTATCATTTTTACTAGAGACGCAAGGCTGGCCAGTTCCGACTGTCTAAATCCTGTGGTGGATTGATTCCAGCCAATGGAGCCATTACACAGCAAAACAGATCGTTTTACAATACAAATAAGGTTAGAAGAGTTTGGTGTTTTTATTGTCGAAGGGCACATTGTGCTAGGGGTTATACAGATACAGGTAACAAAACACTTTTCAAAACATGTAGAAGATGATTCAGCTTCTATATAAAACGTTTTAGTATAGCGTGAACAATGGGTCCAATGATTTGAGAAGTGCTCTCTGATCCTTTCCAGGAAATGAAGTGCTAGCACAGGAAGGTGCGGTTACAGTTGGGTTACCTGGGGTGAAGGTTCCACTAAGCCTCAGGACTTCTTTCCAATGAGGAAAGAAACTAAGTTAAGGAGAGTAGTTATTGGGGTGGGGGGCAGATGTTCCTTTCTTACCTTTAAAAAAGGAAACACAGAAGTTGCCTATACATATTAGAAGTGAGAAAATGTCTCCTGATTCTTTAGCTTGGGAATAATGTGTGACGATAGTTCTGCTATCTGCTACACACTGAAAACTGTCATGCAATATACTAATAATGACTAATTATTGCATAATAATTTACTTACTGTTCAGCTGCACTATTTTCCTAATTTGTGATCTCTGCATCTCTTACATTTATTGTCTTTTGTCTTAGAATAGAAATTTTCTGGAGCATGAATCATCTACGTAAGATTAGTTTAACACTTAATCCAAGGGAGTCAGTGTCTCTCAACTAATAATTATCCTGATCCTGCTCTTGTTAATGCAGTGTGAAGAAAATGGCAAAATGGAGTGTTTGCATGAGAAGTGAGAGGACAGAAGGAAAAAGAAAGTTAGGGATTGATGGGTAAAACTTGAATAAAAGTGGCAATCCCAGTTTGCTATGTGCCTAGTTGTGTATGTTGCTGGTGTAGAGTTAGAGGTAAATACTAAGAAGTATTTTAAGTTGGTTATTTTGACATGGATGGACAAAATGAAGGAAAACCAGGAGATGTGTGGAAGGAAAGAACCCCTGGCTGCTCTTTGCATCTGGTTCTTAACTAGAGGTTTTCCTTTTTTTAGACAATTTTTCAGTGCTTTTCAGCTGGTGAGGTGAACCACATGTTCTGCAGACAGAGATTGAAGCATACAAAATGGCTTGCACAATTTACCATGGCCAGAGCTAAGACTAGAACCCAGGCGCTCAAACGTGGTGCGTACCTCTAGTCTCTATGCCCGCCTGCGCCACCCCTCTTATCCCCGCATGAGCATCATTTGCAGAGCACATCTGGGAGAGCGATGGGTTGCAGGATGGCAGATCTAACAAGCCAGGAGTGGCATGAAGATCTTCAAGGCAGGGGTCAGAGACTTGCTTTTGATGTATAGGAAAGTGTTAGGCAAGGGGTATGAAGGTTGAAAGGTGTATGGGGAAAATTCCTGGTTAAAATAGCCTTGGTGTAAAACGCAAGGCAGGATTTATGACCAGAGAGGAGGCAGTTTACAACAGTGTAGTAAGATTTGGGGTAGGTTTTTGGACTGCAACCTCGTTATCTTGAATAGAGAACTCATCTCCGAAATGTGAACTTGACTATGCATTCCTGGTGGGGAAGTGGTTTAGAATTAATGGTGACCTCCAATTGTTTCATTTTTATATTTGGTGTCAAAATTAAGAGGATTGTACGCTTTGAGCATTGAATTTCAGGCACTGAGCAGGAAAGTCAGCCTGAGGTGGGCTTATGTCCCTTTCAGTGTCTTGAGGAGCTTGTTTTGAGTGAGTTATAAAGCATATTTTTGAAGTTTTCTCTATATGTTTTCTAGAGCAGATTTTACATATGCTTGTAGCACTGTTTAGTTGCATTTGGCTGCAGTCCTAGCGCTGGCAGGCTGAACTGCATACCTCTATCCATAGGTTGAACCAAACACTCACTGCTTAAATCCCCTCTCCATCTCCTGAGCTAGTCCAGGCAGACTTGCAGAAGAATGAAGTAAGAATCATGGCATTTCTTAGAAAAAGACTGTTTTCCAGGCAATCATTTTTTTGGTGATGAGCTAACAACAGTTGAATCGAGATAATTTTGGTTTTTAACTTAACTTTCTCTGCATAATGAAAAATCCATACTGAGGGAGACTTCATAATGCGTTGTAGATAAGAGGCACATAGTAAAATTAATCTGCTTAAGATTCACTAGGGGTTTAGTATGNGTATAATTTTAATTCCTGTGAAGGAGATTAAAGTTGATTAAGTGAGTTTGGTAGGGCTGTGGTTATTGGGACACAAGTTGTGCATTGAGCGTATCCTATCATTGCCTGGCTGGAGGGGGGCTTATGGAGTTATCTTATGATGTAAGGTTAGGTGTCATTTTTAGTGTAGAGAAGAATATTGCATGGGATAATCTTGAAGAGAAAGTACTAAAATTTGCTTTAAATATTCACGTAGATGTCGGTAGACTTAATGGGTCCATTACATGTGGCAGAGGGTGGGAGAGATGCTTTCATTCTGGATGATAATAGGGGACTTGGTGAACAGGTTGAATGGCCAACATTCAAAGCAAGGATCTGAGTGTTAGAGGAGGTCCTGGACAGCGTTATGCTTTCTTACTGGGTGACTGATAGATACTGAAATGGCACTGAGCATGTTTCTTCCTGTTTACCTGAGTACGAGGCATGATGGGGCTCAAGACATTAATAGCCATCTATGGATAGTACACAAGTGCAAAGCATTTTATCTCAAATGCTAAAGCTTGTGGGTGGATATACATAGGGATTGATTATGTCTCGAAGCTACAATTTTTGTGACCTTTACAGTTAGTTTTTAATTAAATATAGAGACTTGTGCTGGATGTGTGTCTGTATTTTAATATATATTTATTTATCATTCATGCCATTTCAAAAATTAATATGTTAGTGCTAGGAAAGCTATAGAGAATACAGCCAGAATAATCAAGAGGCTATTTTAGGACCCTTCTAAACTAAGGAGAGATAACTGATGGGCATATGCATGATACTGGCCTACAAAAGTCATAAAATAAACAGAAAAAGGGAATAGGAAATGGTTGGGTTTGACTTCTTACAGGAAAATTGGAACCATCCAATGAAATGGCAAGGTTGGGTTTTAAACAGGCACGTAACTGTGAAACTCGTGTACCACAACTCTGTGTTACGGAGGTTAAATAGTTTCAAACACTGGGGTGCTGAAGGTGCATGCAATTGTAGCTGTCAGAAATAACTGTGTGGATACATTTCCTAGTGCAGGAATGGCTGTCAAAAGCCGGGCAGGTCCACCCCAGGAAGCTGCGCTTTGTGTGCGCCGTATGTTTCTGCTTTTGTGTCTCGCCCCAAGTATCTGCTACTCGTCCCTGTTGGAGACAGTGTTCTGGCCATGTATGGCAGTCCATATGTTGCTAAATTGCTTCCCTACATGTCTTAGGAGGAAGTGTTTAGAGTAAAATTCCAGTAACTTAAAGCAATTTAACATTTCTTTGGTCAGGGAACTTTCTGAGATTATAATGGCTCTCAGCTGTATTCCTCAAGTATATGTAGGAGATTCACGTGCATTAGATTTTGGTTAGATGGGTTAAAAGCTAATTTGTTGATAACAAAATGTTTATATTGCATACTTGATTCATTAGAGATTATTTGCTGGAGTACAAATGGTAATTGCTGATGTCTGATTGCTACTGTCAGGGTGCTTGGAGGCAGAGTGCCAGAAAGATTTCTTTCTTATCAGTCCAATGGTGTTTAAGGTGTGTAGTTAATCTGGAAGAGACCATTTATCTTCATGTTTGCAAATCATTGAGGACTAAATACTTTTCTGATCTAGTTTTTCTGCCAGTACCATTTAGATTAACTGTAAGGGGAATAACAATCTGGGGGAACTTTTCAGTAAGAACGGTGGGTTCACATAGCTTCGTTTGTTTTAGGATGGAGCTGATTGGTTTATATAATACATAATTACTTTAGAATATGATATGCCTGTGAGAGTAAGAGAGGGGAATGTGAAAGGTCAGCTTTCTTTACTCTGTTTCTGTGATTTGTTTGCTTGTTTTATCTGCAAGAGATTTAAACCCAGACACACATCTAGAAGGAATATGGGAATCCACAATGGGAACCACATTTTGGAAAGCAGGTTTCTGTACAAACTGTTTGAGTCTGAGCTTCCAATGGGATGCTTTTATCAAAACAGTTATGCAGTGTTTGCATTCATAAACAGAAGAATGTCACACAGGAAAAAAAAGTGTAATATTTTGCAGAGAAGATGTAAATATGTATTTATTCTGTTGAACAAAGAAAGCAAACAAAAACCCCTAAAATTCTCTATTAAACTCATAGCTTTTCTAACAGAAATGATTTGTCAGATTTAATTGCTAAGGCTGAAATATGCAATATTTCAATTTTACAGCATCTTTCTGCAAAAGATTCCTTGCAGCCATCTGAAGAGAAAGTGGGTGCTTTCACGAGGATAATAGAAGCAATGGGTTTCACAGGACCACTGAAGTATAGCAGATGGGTAAAGCATTCATTTAATCATTCTTTCCGTTGTTTGATACTTTCAGAGCTCTAAAAAGCAAACAAAAAAACTCACCCCTTTTTTTCTCATGATAGGAGCAGTACTTAATGGAAAAGTTCTAATTATTACCCATGTAAATTCCAGTTTTGTGATGTGAAAAATAATAATCCACAGCTTGAACCTCCCTTGATCTATGCATTGCCATCGTTGACTTAGTATGAATATTGTATTTGGTTTGTGAGTCTTAAGCCTTCTTTAATTTCTTCAGATATCTTCTTTTTCACTTCGTTTGTGCACCAAAGAGCACAATAACAGCCATACTATCTAATTCAAACACCCACATAGACCATCATCTTGTCTCTAATAATAACCAATTGCAGTTATCTATAAAGAATTTAGTTAAAGGAAAAGCATATTATGATACTTGTCTTACGTGCTCCTCCAACCTACAGCAGTCTGTTTCAGGACTTCCTGCATGAAACCACACATTTTTCTGCAATATCTGTTGATAGATTTTTCTTCTGTAAATTTGTCCAGTTGTACTTTGAACCCTTGTAAGGTTATAGCATCCATAGCATTCAATATCGGGGAGTTCCATAGCTGAAGTAGCCACTGGGGCAAAGAAGTACAGTTGTTTTCATTTGGTGCCTTTTAATTTTGTACTTAAAAAAAAAATGGTGAGTATTCTTTCCTTAGAGTGTACGTTCACATTCTCCATTCCACTGATGATTTTATAGACTCAGATATTCCGTAATTTCTTAGTCTTTCTCTGGACTGACGAGACTTGATCTAACTTGTTTCTGTTATTGAGGCTCTTTCATGTTTTGATTTTTGTTGCCCTTCTCTGAATCTCTTTCAGTGTTTTGTATTTCTGTGACAGGAGGGTCTCCCAAACAGACAATAGTGAGATATGTTATGATTGCTGTTTGAGTCGCTGTTCGGTAGTAGCTGACTAGGGCAGAGTCACAAATAGGTCCTCCTCTTTCGCATTTTTTAAATAGTCCTTTCATAAGGCAGTTGTTAACATTGATTAAATGAGAGCAGTTCTGTAAGAGACACCTTCAGTTCCTTATGCAGAAGGAAAAGGAGAGAGATGAAATTCATTATTTCTTTGCTCTGAAGTAGGAGACAGTATAAAGGAGTGAGAGGAAAAGGCAGCTTGAAGGAAGGGCTGAGCCCAACCGTGCAGGAAATAAAACCTGTAAGGTGCTTTGAATATCTGCAAGGCAGAGTGCACCTCTTCCCAGACTGATCTGAAACTGTTGCTGATTGCGTCTCGCTCCTCAGAAAGAAAATATAAAGAAAAGATAACTGGCATGTAAGGGGGTTGGGTGTTTTGGTTAAAATCAATTGCTTTTAATCAGGTGATGCTAAACCTCAGGAGAGAGTAGTTTCTCTTCCATGTGCTTGTGTACATATTGTTGTAATAAAGATTCTTGTTAGCTCTAAGTGTTGATTCAGAGTTCTCCTTAATTGCTACCCTTTACTGCCTGCTTTTGGCTGGGGAACTTGGGTTTGGAGAGAGTTATTTTGTGGTTAGGGCCCAAGAGACCCAACTTCATTTTTGGCCTTGCCAGTGCTCTCTCTTGAGATCTTAGGGAAATTTCGTAATATTTCTCTGCTTTTTTCCATTTTCTTCTCATTTCCCCCACGCCTCTTCTACACCCTAAAACTTCCATAATTAAATTTCACCAGTTTCTCCAGCGTTACCTGCCTTATTTAAGGGCTGGATTGCAGGGACTGTTCTTTACAATATGTTTTTAATGTCTAGTAATGCCTGGTCTGAGGCTTTCACCGGGGAGAGCTCTACTCCCAGGCCAGGCAGCGTTTCCTTTAAAAAGGAAACCTTCAGAACTCCAGTAAGCAGTGTGAATTATTTTACTGCAAGAAATTTAGATGTATACTTGATTTTTGACAGAAGCCTGAGATTATTGAATACAAGAAATAATGGCTCCTGTGTTTCCACAGCAGGTCAGTTGCAGCTTCCTTATTTTTCTTTTGGTTGGAGGAGACACAAATACTTATTTCGGTAATTTGAAGTGCCATTTGACAGGCATAGTGCTTAGCCCTAGTATAGTGAGCACTGACATGATCCCTAGTATATGTCAATAAAAAATAATAAACCCAAAAGATAAAAAACCAAACCAAAACAACCGAAACCCAATGCTGCTTCTTGGCTTAGGTAGGCGAGTGGGCTCTGGAGTTTTCAAATGTTTTAATTTTTCTCCCCTTGTTGTTAGTAAACAGGAATGGCTGACAGCTCTTCTGTTGAAGATCTTTGCTGTCAGTTATTGTGCTCTATGAAGCTTCAGCACATGTATCTTTGTTATAGGTGTTGCAGTGAAGGTGTTTCTGGTGCAGTGGCAGGCCAAGAACAAAATTAGAAGTGCCAAAGCACCTTGAGTATGCCTTGTGTCATTCATCATTTGGGATTCCTTTCTCACTTGTGAAGCTTAGTTGGTCAATTTTCATTTTTGTAGGAAAAAAGATATTTTTAGGACATGTCTGGTATGTCACTTCTTTAATACTTAAATTATACAAAGCACTTTGAGTGGTATACATCAATTAAAGTTACTAGAGGAAACCAGGAATTGTGAATTGGGATCCTTGGAGTCTCCGTAAGGAAAGCCATTTCATTTCTTTTTCTGTAATGACAGTATTATAGGAAACTAGATTTGGAATGCTATTTAAGAAGCCATTTAATCATTTTTTTGTCTCAAGGCATGATTGATTATATTTGTGTCATTCCTAGGAGATATAATAGTTTAATGTGCTCCCGAAAGTCTCAAGTGATTGTGATTCTCAAAATAACTCTTTTCAGAAAAGGATAGTGTATGTATTTAGCAAAAACAGTGTTCACTAGCTCTCATGATGAATAGTTGAAGTACTGTCTTTTCTTTTTCTTTAGAAAATTAAGGTAGCAGCTTTGCGCATGTACACATGCTGTGTGGAGAAAACTGACTACGAGGAATTTTTTAACAGTAAGTACTGAACTTGATGGTGTTTGGACTACAGCCCTGATGAGAAAACTTACGATGAAAATTCGGTAGATATATGTATACCAATAAACATGACAGCAGAAAGACTTGTCAGACCCTAACAGTGCGTGGTCAACTAGAAGCTGACTGGACTACTACATTCCCTTAAGCTCTGAAATGGCAAGGGTTCAAGGGCAGACTCTGGAGTCTGGGATTGTTATGTTTTGCAGCAGAGAACAAGAACAAGGGTGGGATAGGTAAAACCCAGAATATCCTGGACTTTGAAGGATATTGCCTTTTTTATTACCAGGGGTGCGATAAACTAAGAATCCAGATACCTCTTCCCTTTTCACTGTGGTGAGATGGTCTGTGTCCTACCCTGACCCATGACCAGTTGTGAGACGGTCCACTATAACTGGGATGCAGGTATGAGAAGCATCCTCATCCACTGATGCACAACATTTTTATGATACAGGGTCAGATCACATACCTGTCTCTCTTCTTCATGGCTGGGGCAGGTTTGGCTAGAACTTAGATACCTTCTACGTTTTACTGACTGTGACAGCATTAAACCAGGACACATCTCTTGACTGAGGCACAAGTCCCTCCTTTAAGTATATAGGAATAATATTGGCTTGAATTGGGATGGCTTTTCCATGTTGTACACAGTTTTTTAGCTATTAGCTAAAAAATCTGTTGCTGGTTTTATTAGGATCAAATCTGGCTGGTGAATGGAGAAGATGTGTTTTTGAGACTTATGTAAGCTTCAATAATATTTCATTTTTATGTGAATTATTTCCTGTGTCAGTGTGATTTAGCTGGTAGTAAACCCATTGCCTGGATCTGGCCTGTCACCTGAATTCCCAAGCTACCAAATGCTTTCTTACGGCTTTACAATACACCAGCACAGGTTGGGGCTGCTGCTGCTGCCTCTTGAGGGACCAGCTGAAGGGACATCTTTGTGTGTTCATCTAGTGCAGAGCGTATTGAGGTTGGTTTGGTACATGGTGTTGCTGCTGCAAGATTTTCCAATCGTTTTCAGAAGGTTTTCCAAAACTGTGATGTGGTTTCAGTGGTTGCAGGAGTGAGAGAACTCTCTGAGCAGTAGGATTCATCATTAGTGATTAAAAAATTAGAACCTCATTTTTCCTGTGCACACACCTCTCCCCAGCTGTGTGCCCTCTCAGGCTTTCTCAGTTAAGGTCTCTTCTGTTTGTCATATTTGCCTCTTAAATAGAGGCTTTGCTATTTTCAACTAGCGTTTCACTATCTCTGTTTAACAGGTTAATTGTACAAAGATACATAAATGTTGCCCTCGATTCAAATTTAAAGGAATTTCAAAACACGTCTGTGAAAGATACTGGCACAGATTTTCAGGCTCAATGCTTAGTAGAATGATTTCAGTTGTATTCTTGATATTGTCTTACTATTTTAAAGAGCAAATTCCCTGAGCTCCCCCTCACTTTAAACGTATCGCAACCAGCAGGCAGCCTTTCCTTCAAGTTTTGCCGTTTTCTCCAGAATGTCCTTGTTTCTCCATTTGTCTTTTTGCTTGCTAGTACAAGTTGCAGCCAGTCCACCTCTGAATTTACACCCAGGGAAACCTCTGTTAGCATTGACCTGAGACCGTTGTTACCTAAGGAATGGGATAGTGTGTTTTGCTGAGATTGACAGAGTGCGTGCTGCACCCGTTGGTGTTACAAGAACTCCTGTGGCGTTGGGGTCTATGGTTGCGGTTCCAAAGAAATCATTGCTTTCGTACAAAAACAGATATAAGAAGTTTCTGCTACTTCTATCTACTTACGGCTGCAGCTGTTTGGGGGATTAGCTCTAAAATTTACCAGGCATGTGATCCATGTTTAAAAAGTGGTTCCCCTAAAACACAGACTGGGTGGGGTGGGCAGAAGCCTTTTAAATTGATTTGACAATGAAGAAGCCTTAGGCTTTGGTTCCTTGGGCAGCTGAGTCGAAGTCGTGGCCAAAGGGACAAGGCTTACTTCTCCATTTTCCACTGCCTGTGTTCTGGACTGGACAATTATCCTCTCCTCCAGTGAACTGTTTAGGTCACTGAAAGAAAGTGGCTTGTTTTCTTTTCTAACTTGCTGTTTTGCTGTGTTAGTGAATTAAAGTGACACGTGGGAAGGGTCTGATGGACAGCAGCTGTGGCATAAAGTAGGTGGGGAGGAGTACATGATTAAAAGAGGGGAATATAGTTTGAAGCAAGATACCCAACTTTCAGTTCAATTCACCATGTCTTCATCAAACTAGGTCAGTCAGGAGCTGTTTTTTTTCTGTTCCGAATTGCTCTTTTTTAAAATAAAGGTGGGCATCACTTAAGCCAGGACTGCAGCTCGCTCCCAGAAGAGCAACCTGGGGGACTAGTAGGAACAGGGAGCAACTAACTGTGAACTCTTTCCCTTGGTGATGCAGCAAGCACAGGTGTGCCTGGGATTATGTTGATGTGGGTGCTGCCCACCCGCATGATGAATTGCACCGCTTAGGAGCCCTCAGAGCCGTGCTGGTGCTGCGTGGGGCTCAGCTCGGGTCTGCCTGAGCCAAAGCTGACTGTGTGTAGACCTCGTGTTGTATTCGTGCTTTGCTGCCCCCAGCACTTCTGGCTGTAGCTGCATGGTGTTGAGATAGCCAAGTGAACTGCTTGAAGTCGGTTCTGGTCTCTGGAGAGCTTATTAGCTTTTTCCCTGCCACTTGTGAGAGTTGTTAACCTACTGAGCTGGCCTTGGAAACCGTATCCACGCACGTGGAAAACTATTTGTGGGCTTATTAACCCTGTGTGATCAGAACCAGTTCTTCATAGAGTNCTTGTGAGAGTTGTTAACCTACTGAGCTGGCCTTGGAAACCGTACGTCCACGCACGTGGAAAACTATTTGTGGGCTCATTAAACCTGTGTGATCAGAACCAGTTCTTCATAGAGCCTTCTTCAGTGTTTCTGGATGTGCTTTTGGGATGTGGTTATGTTGTGGCATGGGTAACAACTGCAATGTGACCTTATGGAACTTGGTATGTGGATTTTGTCAGGTAGCTCTCTGACAAAGGTGACATAGAGTGTAGAGACTGGATAGTATGGTGTTGAGGACTAGGACAATGGTAGCATTTCATGTCTTGCACTGAGATAGCCTCAGACAGCCTGTATTTCTGTTGATGCCTAGTGAAATTTCTGAGACTTTCTGTTAGGCGGTATGAGCCCTTTGAACTTCCTTTCCCTGTATTATGCTCTAGAACAGCAGTTTCCAAAATGCAGACTATGGATGTGCAAGTCATGAGGCCGCTGTAGTATATAAAGGAGGTGTTTTAATTGAGACTCTCTAGTATTACACTGCAGTTAATTTTATTATGCCCGCCATTCTGTTGTCTCTTTGTTTTGTGATCATCCATGGAGAAAACTTTGGGAACTCTGCTTTAGGGCCTACATCCCAAATGTCTGTACTGTGCTGCTTGTGTGGGAAGTTTTAGGACTTCAGCTGTTTCTTGTTTAAAGGAGAACAGAGAAGTATTAGAGGGAGTAGCAGGATTACCGGTGCCAGGCTTTCTGTGCGCAAAGCTTGCAGAGCTTGGGTAGTTCTAACAAAATGAAGGAGGTAGCCACCTGTGCGGGGAGTGTTTCATGCCTAACCTTATACTTGAAAGGTGAAAAGAGCTTTTAGGATCAGGCAGGTGATACTGAGGGCTGAGCTGAAGTTTGTCTGATGAACATGGAGTGTAGGGTTACCTTGAATTCATCTTGAACCGTTAATACTGTTAATTGCTCCACTGTCATACAGCTGCGGTAGCAAAGAGCTGGCCCTATCAAAAAAGAGCCTTTCAGGTGGCTCCTAGTGGGGGCTACCAAGCAGCTCGAAAGCGCTGGAGTTTGCCTACAGGACTGGATTTTTCTGTCTCCTGTAGCCCATCAGGTGCCTTTAGGCACTTGTTGCTATCTGTAATGCTCTGGGGAACACTGACATAGTGCACCTGTTTTTTTGCAGGATATGGGGATATTATCCCATTATGTCCTTCCTAAAATTGTGGTAGTGGCAAAGATGAACGTGGACTTTCTTGCATGAGAGATCAAGTTTTGCATCTCTTACCTGATGAATTTTTAGTGCAGAATATGATTGGAGGAAGAGGTATGTCCTCATAATCCTGAGCATTCTTGTCTCTTACCGTACGCAGACCTGTGAAGAGGATGTGTTCTATGGGCAGAATAGATTTATTCCCCAGCAGATAATAATCACAGTAATTTCATAGGTTGTTTTACCATCACACATTTTTTCTGTACCTAACTGTATTCTGCGGGGAATAATTTTCTGTTTAATTATAGGATGGTTCTTTCTGCCCAGTTAGTTTCCCAGAACCAGGTGTTCCAAACGCCCAAATTTTAGAATTGCATTCTTTGTAAAAAGCTGATATGTGAGGGCAAGTGTGTTGCTTTAAAGGAGCCATCCCTCTTTTAAATTTACGATGTAGACGGTCCTAATATAGAAGTTAAAAAATGAATTATAAAAATAGAAGTACAACACTTGGAAAGTTAGAGAAAAAATTCTTCCCTCCTGGGCACTGAGTAGGTCTTTAAAAATTTTCCGTATTTCCAGTAGTAGAGGTGTGAGCTTTGCTTTCCACTGAAGAGTGATTTCTGTGGTGGCAGACTGATACATGGTAGTGTCTACTTCAGAAACCTCTGTCTGTTGAACTAAGTGTTTTACCCTGAATCTCGCCTGTGGAAAGATTTAATGAAATGGTTTGATTAATGCAAGCATTGTGTGCTCTTTCCCTGTTTAGAGATGTCTTGGCATGCCTTTAGGTCAAAGTAGTCATTTCTAGGGACATGAACTATTTCTAATAGGAATGAGAGAGCCAAAAGGGGAGAAGGGTGAAGGAAACTTGTGTTTAATCTCCAAACACAGACTGTTAGCGTCTTTATGCTGTCTTAGTGGTGGCATAGGTGATGTATGGGCACTGATGCTGAAGCTTGGCAGCTCTTAGGCACTGATGGAGTCACCTCTCTAAGGAGGGAGGAATAGTGATGATTTGCTTGGTTCTTCTGGTGGTTGCCTGACCGTAGTTGGCATATAAAAAGAAAGAGGCTGTGAAAAGTACTGCTTCATGATACAGGTGAATCTCCGTGTTAATACTTGAAAGCCAAGAAGTATGGGAGTCAGGAAGGGATATATTCAACACAGAAAAGATAAGGTTGACTTCCTTGGGGCACACTGGACTGGAAAGTCCATTTCTGAATACTCTCTGGCCTTCTTACAGCTAGGTTTGGACAGTCCAGAAGACAAGACCCACTGCTGGATAGGCCAAGGTGACTGTGCCAGATCCTTCTCACTAGGTACTCCTCTTAAAATCTTCTCCAGGAAACAGATGAAGAGATGACTTCCTAGGAGGAAGGTTTAAGATTGATGGGAACCAAAGGACTTAATGTGCACATAACCAATAGGTCCACGCCTTTCAAGCATGAGGAAGAGAAATATGGTATCTTTGCCACATAGCCTAAATCTCCAGCCTCACATCCTAATGGCACATGCAGATCCGTAGCGTGAATATGGATATGGACCAACCATCTCTGGGAAACCCAGTGGCTATCGGAGTAGTGCTAAATCTGGAAAGAGAAATTGTTTCTATGGTTGGTTGGTGGTTTTAATCCTAATGTAGAATGGCTAGAGGCAAGGTACGCCGGCTACTGTGGGTTGTGCAGCCGTGTTGTACATCAGAACAGCAGAGTCGGAGCAAAGACCCAGCTAGCACAGTATTCTGCCCCTGGCAGACGGCAACAGCACGTGTAAAGGAAGAGTGTAAGAACGGAGCAAAGCATCCATTAATACTTCTCTTTTATTCTCTACTGCTTTGGGGCTTCTGGAGCTAGAAGCCGCTTGTTTGTCTAATTCTTCATTTTGGAATTTTTCCCCCTCTTTGTAAATGTTTTCTAAGTGAGTTCTAAACACATGAAATCTTGTGGAATCTACAGCGTCCTGTGGCTGTGTTTTCTAGAGTTAAAGCACAAGCATGGCAGTAAATGATGTTTGCTTCTGATATGTATGTGCTGTTTAGGGCCAGAAATTAAAATTACTAAAATGTATTTAGATTTTGGTGTAGTGAATTTTTGTTAGGCGCAAAATGTGATGAAATTCATATTAATATTTAGTTTTGTTTTTGTGTTTTTCCTCTTCCCATTAAGGGTGCCAAATGCCTGACACTTTGAATTCATGGTTTCTTGTAGCCCAGCTTCATGTCTGGTAAGTGAAAAGTAAAATAGTAATACAGCTATTTTCAGGAAATAGTGTGTTATGTACCTTAATGTGAGCAAAAGCTGGCTCCGTGGTTACTGATAATGGTTGTTATATTCAATTTACTAATTACTGAATTTTAGCAGTTTTCCACTAAAGAACAAAAAGTCCCACAGAAGCTGACATCTTTTATGTCTCTAAATTCCTCAGTAGTGGAATGATCTTTGCCATGAGTTTTCTAAAAGCCTTGCTCAGCCTATGTGGAAAAATCTTACTTGGGTGTTTTAGGAAAAGTTTAAATTTATGTAGAAGTGGTTTAAATTGGGAGAATTTGTGGTGATTGAAGTTGCTGCTCGTCAGAAGCATTTAACAAATTATAGCATTGGCATTTATTCTTGCGCCTCTGAAACGTACACGCAAGTTGGTGAATGCCAGCTTGGCTACATGTAAAAATATTTAACACCTTAGACATTAAGTTTTTTCCTTTTTTCATTTGTGAAAATAGTCGCCAAAAAAATCAGGTTTTCATCTAGCATTACATACTTGTAAAGGTCAGAGGGATGCACAAGGGAGTACAGTAATTTTTGTTAAGTGCCAGATCTTTCAGGAAACTGAAATCCATGGACTTATGTTCAGCTATTCAAAGGCTGAAAGGAAATTTGTACTGAAATAGCTGCACTTAAGCATAGGCCCCTTATTTCCTTGACTCCTATATTTCCGCTTCCCTCCTTTTAATTTCCTGTCTCCTCGATATATTGAAAGATGGGGCAGCTCATTTCACTAAAAAATCAATAAATTAGAAGAACCATTGACATTATAATCAATTAATTAAATCAGTGGAATCAAGTAAGGAAGACCCTTGAGATTTGCAGTTTGTTTATTTCTTACTGTTCCCTGTGGAAAAAAAGGCTTAAAAATATTAATTGATATGCTAATCATTCATGTTGATATTTGGAAAACTACTGCAATAAATACTCAAAACCAAATTGTTTGTAAGTATCTGGGGAAAAACAAAGAGGGGTAACATGAATCTGCAAGGAACACACTTCTTTTCACATCACCTCAATTTTGCATTTACAGGAAAATGTACCCTGTGATACACAGCTTTGAATTCAAGATACATAATCTTCTTTCATGACAGGCATAAAAATAAATAAGGGGGCTATGATAGAGGCAAAACTAGTATGGGATACACACAAAAATTCTAAGATCGAAGCTACGCTGGAGAAGGCCAAGGGTTGCCACACTTTGAGCCAGTGATGTTAAGGAGGCATTTAATGAGGGAAATTGAAGTACTCTTACGTTTAACATATGGTGGACAAGTTGACAGCAATACGCTACACAAGCAGGAAGGAACCAAATCCCTCTACTTTGTGTGACAGCAAAGAAAGTTCGAGTGTGGAGATTACCACTAGAGGCTAATTTTTTCCAAGTTTTATGTGCCTGGCTCCTCCAGCTTGACCTAAGGAGCCGCTGTCATTCTGGACCACAAATGAGAGATCCAGTTTGATATCCCAGGATACAGAGAAGCCCATGACAGGCCTGCTCACTACCTGGGTCATCGGGAAATGCTGCAGGCTTTGCTTGTGATTAGCTCAGTGACCACGATCCTGCCATGACATAATTTTGCTTTCACAGACAGGTTTATCACTATGATCTCTGTGATTCTCTTTCTTTGCTCAGTTTGACCTCAGTAAAGTGGGAACAGATCATTATTGATTCTGCTAGCCCTGGCAAGGTCAAGGACACCCTACCCCTGTCTGAAGGCTCTGGTACCTGTCTGTCCTGCTGGACCTTTTGCCTCAGAGGCTAGAAACCTTCCAGATCTGGTGGCCGACGACCTGACTGTGTAGATTCTGATCACCATCTGTTAAAGTGTTCCTGTTCCCCCTCGCAATGCAATCTAGACCACTTTCTGGTGTACTTACTTGTTCCTCCTTCTTCAGAGTTTTAGTTTCAACTGATTTAGCGTGTTTTCTGGAGCTGGAGAATATGAGAATTTTTCCTAGTTTGGTAAACTCTGCCTCCTCTCTTGCTGTTGTCATTGCTCAGCATGTTTTAGTCAACTGTGTTTCTGTGCTTTTTGCGTCCCACCTTTTATAGACTTAAGCTGCTTATCAGAGCATACATTCTTGTGTTACAGATTCTGGTGGGTCCTCTGTTTGAATCTCTGGCTCTTATTCCTTCCTGTGAATAGAGTTTTCCTACTTGCCTCCAGTCAGAAAGGGGGGAAATTCAGGCTCTCGTGTTTAGCCTCTGCTTTTGCTAACTTCTTTCAAGATAACATTCCTTTAGATACACTCCAGTGCCTTCCAGCGCAGTGCTAAAATTATACTTCAGAAAAACAACCTATCAATATTCTTTCCTGAATGTCATGTTTTTATAGGCTGTTTCTGTTACTTCACACCTTTGATGTCAGGAGGACTCTTTTCATTATGTTTAGAAGTCCAGACCATTTGGAGAACCTCAAGCTGTTCATCTCCACTGCTGGCTTTGCCTTTTCCCATGCGGTGGCAGTCTAAATGGAGTATTGGCGGTGTCCAGAGCTGTTATGAAACTACCAAAGAGATGACTTTGGTGACCGTACTAAGAGATGTCTCAGAGCAGGATGTACCACCTAGAGTTCCCTTCGTATTTTCACTACACCAAATACGGTGACATCTCTGAAATATTTAGGATCAAAATGGAGTGGTGCTACAATTCCTGTTGGGAAAGACTCAAAGACCTGTTGCAAGAGTTCACCTGAGCATTGTTTTTTGTAAGGAAATCAGCACTTGAGAAAGTGTTGATCAGTCTGAGAGAGTCTAGAGGAGAACGAGAACCACTGAGTATGTAGAAAACAGTTCCTGCAGGAAAGGATTTCCCAGATTTTTGTAGAGAAGACAGAATATCGTACCATTTTGAAATGAGTTGCTTCAGAAGAAAGGAAATAAACTGTCTGTGTTTCATGGCAGAGAGGGCAGGGAGAAAGGGGTTTAAATTGCATCAGAAGAGTCTTGTTTGAGGGCGGTTTTAAGAACAAGTTTATCTGGAACGTTTTGGGCATTTAGTTGATGGTGCCTTAACATGAGGGAATCGGCTACATGGCCAAAGCAAAGGCACCAGGGGAGAGGAAGACTGCACAGCCAGGCTCGGGTCTGTTAGCTTGTGCCCCAGCAAAGTCCTGCATGTGGCTGTAAATCCAGTAGTTGGTGAACTTGCTAGCCTGGGGCACAGGATAACACACAGACCTAACTAGGAAGAGTTCAGAATTCTGCTCGTTACCATTATTCATGGAAGTGTATGTCACAACATATAGCTGATGACAAAGTCAATTCGGGAGCTTCCTTCTCCCGTCCCCCAAGTTGCTGGCCATTTGTGAATGGGTTAAACAGAATAAAGCCTTCCAAAATTGCTATTGGTACTTGTGGTGTTAAGCCAGAGTAAGTTCTCTGAACAGCTCCAGAAATAGTTGCTCTGGAGGACCTGAAGAAGCAGGAATGAGTGGCCAGGCGCAGGGGACAGCGGGAAGCTCCGAGTGGGCTTTGCCCTTAGCAGCGTAGTGCATCATCCCACCTTGATTGCATGGCACTGAGCCACCTCACAACAGTCGACAGGGTGGTGTCGACTACCACTTCTGGTGTTTAAGCCACTCTGTTGGCACGACGGGAATACTGACAGAAGGAGTTGTAGCTGAGTCTGTTGTGGGAAACTGCTACATCTCATCTAAGATGGGTCGACTGGTAGGTGCTCCTGTTCCTTTTCAGCCATCCTTTCATACAATTTTCTTCTAATGTAATCTCTCCGCATAACTTAAATACAGCATAAATTATCCAACCCAACCAATGTCAGGTAGACAGCTTTCTAAAGTTAGTTTGGAATAATTTTGCTTTCATGGTTTGAGGAAGATTAGTCAGTATTTGACTAAACTACAGAACAGATTCTGTAGTGAAACGATAAAATGTTTCACACTGTGTTGATCTAGTTAGAAGGTTTATAGTCTTTAAAGAGTCTGTGTCTTTTAAACCTCAGATGGCAGGTGTAGTAACAAACTACCAAATTTTCAAATAAACTGCAAAATTCCATGATCTCACTCGTGGTGCTGCAGAACAGCTCTGTGACAGCACTATGCATCCAAACACAGAGCCGCCTTTTAGGCTTCGTGGGTAGCAGGTTTTACTCTGAACGCCACTCCAGTCCTGCTCATCAGTGACCAATTGTTGGCTGTTGGGCTGTGCACTGCTCTCTCCTCCTGCTTCGCCACCACTGAAGACAGACTGGATAGGAACCAGTATTTATGCTCGGGAGGAGGTTTTCTTGCCAAGCCACTCTTACTTTTTTTTTCCCCCTGAGCTTGCGTATTCAGCAAGAGAAATATAAAAATGCTTTTTTAAGCCCAAAATTAGTCTTTTAAACTGAGTCTTTTTCTCTTTGACTTGTTAGGAGTGGGTAAAAATTTGAGATACAGTAACTCTTACTAATTAACTTTTTCATACAGGAACAAAGGTTTTTGAAACTGGTGGAAGTAAGACACAAGTTTTAAGCTCTTGCTGCATTTGTTTTGTGGAAGGACAGGTACCTGGACAGCTGCTCTCTGAGTCCTGAACCATTGCTTTAGCAGAAAGCTTTGGCATCTTTCTATGAGCAAGATGAGGATTCATTTCTTGATACTGTCTGAATTGCATTTGTTTGCTGAGAGAGCGATGCTGTTGGACAGATACCGAGTTGTCACTGCCACAATATAAACCTTGAGAATCCTTACACAGCTCTGTTTCCTGAGCCAGAAATTGCCGCAGTCTTCCCAATGTTCCCTTCGCTGACTGCTGCCCTTCCCCTTCTCTACCCACCCTCTACCCACATTCTCTCGGTCACTCTGCCCTTTGATCATTGTGCTGTTTGTCATGCCTCAGTCCCTCTCTCCAGTCTTCTGACCTCGTTCTACCTGCCTTGTGTTGGACACTGAGCTGTCTCTTGTATGGCCACTGTCATTTTCAGAAGTTCTCCATCTAGAAATCAGATTCTGGTCCATGGGCTTTTCTTCTTTCAGTTTTGGTGTCTCAGTTGAAAGGTCCTTGCGTGGGACTTAAATCTATGGCTCTAATAAGAAAAAAAGAATATAGGACTAATGCAGTTTTTGTTACCTTCCGTTTGCTTTGTCTCTGTGACTCATCGCCGGCAATAAGTTTTGCTTCCTTTGCCAGTTAAGAAATACCTTCCCTTTACTAGTCAGTAGACAAGATAGAATCCTTCATAAAGATTGGCATCTGTCCTTTTACAGGTCAGCGCAACAGACAAGCTTCAAGTGTTCATGATTCTCCCTGTTGAGCTGGCATTCACAGACCACCAAATAGCTTTAATGCCTGTAGGGAGGCACAGATCTTATGTCCACTGAAGAAATGAACAGATTAATAATAAAATCATCATTTTTACCTCTTAACTCTTGTGACACATTCATTATTGTTTGTATGCAACTGCATCAAAGTGGCCTCCAGCAGCTTGGCTCTGTTGCTTTAACATAAGCTGTGAGCAGAATTTCCTGTGAGTGGTCTCCCACCTGTAGCACATTTCTGGAAAGCAGTGACTTCTTTCAGCTCCCGTGTTTGAGCATGACCTAGTCTACAGCAACTCAGTCAATCCTGGACAGGCACTTCTCACCCGTAACACAGGAGCAGAGCTGATCGGCGAGGTAGAGAAGTTGGGACTGGTGATGGGACTGGCCTCTTAGCTTAGTGAGGGATTAGCCTGTATTTCAGTTCATGCTCTTTACAGATGTTGTACAAGAGGCTAAATGAAATTTTTGTTCTTATGATTTATTTTTTTAGACAGAACAGCAGCAGTGAAGTTCAAGTGGCTTTAATGTTTTTTTAAAAAAAAAAAGTAAAACAACTCAACCTGGTATTCTCATTAAGATCCCACAATGCACTTACAAACTTGTGAGTTCTTCTGGCACGTACTGCATGTAGGGGTTTTGCCAAGCAGTTGGACATGTACCCAAAGACTTCTGTAGTTGAAATAATTTAGGACATTGCTAATGTGAATCTGGGTGAAGTCTGTAACTTGCTTAAGCTTTCACAGCTTGGCTAGTTCGGACTCTTACAGCGCTTTAGTATACCAAGCTGAATTACAGCTGGCTTGTAGCCTAGGATTAGACAAGACATTTGTTCCTGCTCCAAAGGGTGATACGTTCTTAAGGCTGAGGAATTTAGGTTGCAGTACCATTTAACAAGATTATAGTGCTGTCAGCCAGAATAGAGTCACCTGTCACTCTTCCATAGCTGGATTGGCCAAAATCCAGCAGATACAGCTCTTGAGTACAGCATAGAAAAGTTTGTGATTGTTTATTTTAAAAAAATAAAATAAAATCTTTGTATCTGTTTTTTTCCTGATCATAAAAATACATACTGTAAGGAGAATCTTAAATGAGCTGAAACATATTTAATTTACTTTTTACATTTGAAGAAAAGCTAGAAACTATGAATTTGGTTTTTGTGTTCTTTCAGGATGTGTCTGGTACGAATGAAGCAGGAGGGTCGCACAGGAAAATATATGTGTCGCTATATAGTTCATTGCATGTGGGAGGATGTTGAACAGCGTGGTAAGGTGATGGGGGTAAGTCATCTTTGGTTTTGATAATCTTGATGAGTCACACCTTTTGATGCTTTTGTAACTTTGTGTATCTTAGAAGAATCCCTAAGAATCAACCTGTAGCTGCTTGTTTATTTCTTTATTAGCTTAAGCTGGTATGCGTAGCCCTTACTCCTGACCATTCATTCCCACAGCTGTACTGCCTGTTGTATTGAGCCACTGACCTTGTTTTTGAAACCGCACTGTGACCTGGATGAAGATATTGAGGTGTCTGGAAGTAATTAATTTTCCATGTGGTTTGCCATGTGATTGCAGAAATGGATGCTGCTGTAACAGAATGGGCATTCGTGGATAGGAATAAGCAGCTGAGGTAGGGAGAAACATGACTGGTGCCAAATGACTAATGACAACAGAAGTAATTCTGGCAGAGCTTTGAGTTTTCTCTGTATCTAGGATGGTGAGTAAAAGGAAAGTTAAGCGACAAGGTTTTTGTGTTAAGTTCCTGTACATGACTACAACTAGTCTTTAGTTTATTTTTCATTTTGAATTCTTAGTATACCCAGTCTTTATCACAAAAGAACTGTTGTAAGGAGAGAGTAGCTCCAAGGATAGTTCATTTGCAAGTTTGAAGGAAAAAACAAGGTTGGATCTTTTTGGTCTATTCTGAGGAAGGTTATGCTAGTTAGTTGCAATGGTCATTTCTGGCCTTAAAGTCTGCAAGTGCATTTCTCCAGGCTTGTGTCGGTGATAGTCTCCAGAGAAGGTAGTGCAGAAGCAGTAGAAGTAGGAGATGGTTTTCATAACCCCAGGATCGCAGTGGTGATAGGAGACCTGATACAGATGCCTATGTTCAGGACACTTTTAGTGGAAGAATAGGGCTAGGAAAGATCTCCTGTGTTGTGGAAAAAGAAAAAAAAAATTGTTGTATGATTAAATACAGGTTTGTCTGTGATGAAAATAAATCAGATTGTAAGAGAAGTGACAGTTTTCAGATAGCAGTCATGGCATGTTGTCAAGTCTTCGCTGTCAGCCAAATAACCAAGGGAGAGGCTGCTGGGGTATTCCTATTCGTGACAAACAAGAGCATTAACCAGGGAGTTACGATTTGATATGTGATCGCATTAGTAATTTGAGAAGTTTCTCTCTGATCTTTTATTTTGTATGTGGTTTTAGAAAGCATTGATTCTGGTGTAACTTCAGTTGTTCCATCAGCAATGGCTTTTTTTTCCTAGTTGTTGGGAATTTCGTAGCTTTACTATGTTACAGCTTGCTTCTAAAGACAAGTCATCCTCTTAAGCTTCTTTTGGATTAAATCTAAATTCAGGCATCTTAGAATTTCTTGCTACATTAATGGGCTTCATAAATTCCAGTATGGGAATCTCCACTTTCCTGGTCAGATGCCGTAAGGCAGCATGAGTAAGCCTAGATAAATTAGATAATCGTACCAGAGGAAAAGATTGAATTAAATAGCTTATGCATTTTTGTCCTTCTGCAATGCCTTCCATGTCATGTCAGTGGTTGATTCTGCTTTCTGTACGAACTGGAGGCAGCTCAGGTCTTGCTGCTCTTCTTGAAAAGCAAAAAAAAAAACCCCAAACCCCAGCTAAGCACCCCACCTCCCAAAGCCCCCCAAAATCTCTTCTGGGATCCTTAGATTCCATCTATGCACAGAGAGAATGCTGCTTTGGAACAGAAAATTATTTCTCTGTTCCTTCTGACCCTAGTTTTGCCGTATATGAACTAACCTCAAATGCTATCTTGTAGTTTTCCTTGCAGGATTTGAAGCAGCAGCAAACAGCAAAGAGAAGCAAAGCTAGCTGTTTGCTACCCTTACAAGCACACAGAACTCAAAAGTGAAGCATGGTGTAAGTTAGACCTGTATTGAGATTTTTGTCTGTAAACTTTAAGGGTAAAAAAAAAAAAAAAGATAGTGCTTGCAGTCAGTTCTTTGTAAAGGCAAGCACAGGGTTTCCATTTCTGCCAACTAAACTATTCCATTGGTCCCTGCAAATTCCCCAAAGTGTAAAAAAACCCACCGGTGTCCTTATGTTTTCATCCAGTGTGGAACCTCAAATGTTAATACATGCATATTATAATGGTATGGTGGCTGTATGATGCAACCGTAAGGAGATCTTAAGTTGTTTGAATGCCATTCATTCTCTGCCTTGGCAGGCTAGGCATCTTTTCAGTTTATCCTTGAATTCAAATTTTGCAATCTTTGTTTGTAATAATGATCATGCAATGTAGTAATGAACATGCTTAGTTTGCAATAATATGATTCCTATAATACACTTTTGACTGTAACCTAGTGTTAACATAGCTTTTATGTGGCAATAGCTCATGCTTAAACGAAGTAAGTACACATTTAAAGGCTTGATCTCAAAAACAGTTACATCTGTGTGTATATTTAATATAGTTTAGCTGCACAGAGGCCCATTGATTTTAATGAGACTCCTTGTTAGAGAACGTGAACTCTTGAGGTAACAGCTAACTAGACCAGGCACTAAGGGTGTGTAAGAAAGCGTAGTGAACTCTCCTAGATTGTAAACTTGGAAATTAGGACTGTTCTCTTCTCTGTAGTGTTTGTGAAGGCATAAGGCTTTCATAATCTTCTAGCGTGTTTTTTTTTTCTTTAATCGTTTAATTATTCCTAATCTTTCAGACATTATTTTGTCAAGATGAATGAACTTTTTAGTCTCTTCTGGTAGTATTTATTGTATGTTTAATGAAAGTAATTTATGCATTGATGCTTGAAGAGGTTAGCTGTTCCTTTGCTCCTTGTCATTGCTTTATTTTCCTTCCTTGTTGCTAGTGATCCGAGCTTGGTACCCCACTTCCCCCGTGCCCCTGCATGGGCAGTTCCTGCTTCTTCCGTGCAGCTTCACTCTTCTGCACTTATTTTCCTCCCTTTCACATAGATGTACCCCGATTGAACTCTCTTCTCGCATCTCAGCTTTAGCAATTGCAAGGAGTTTTAAGTGATAAATAAAGGGCAGCTACCCTAGGTGTTAGGTCCTACTTATTAATCCTGATGTATTTATACATAATGGCTCTCTTAAAACAAAGCTGATGTAATGACAAAGGGTTTGTGAGCTGATGGTGGAATACGTGTAACAGCTATTTATTGTCAGGTAATTTAGTCCTGCAATCAGTATATATTCTGTCTCCAAACGAAGATAGTTAAATGTATCAAGATAAGAATGGTAGATGAAGGTGACATTAATGTTCCTCTGTTGATGCGTTCAAATTTCAGAATCTGAGCCTTTCTCAGAAGTAAGTTAAGTGAAAAGAAACTTTATTGAATACTTTTAGGGCACTAAGTTGTCATCTGCATAGCTCCTAGGAGGTTAGGAAATTCCATTCCCTGCTTTTTCTCTCCTGCAGGGTATCAAAGGTCAGTGTTTAACTCCGATTGGTACATTCCTGTATTGTGTTATAAGTGACAGAGCACCTGTGTGAAATTGCTAGTTTGGATGCAATTAGTTTAACTTGTTGACAGACAAAGCTGCAGTTCTTCACCGCGTTTCCCTATCTAGCAACAATTCCAACATTTGATGCAGAAAATGGATACTATATTCCTGAATTGATATTGGTGGTTTATTAAAATATGCCATCTGCTCTCTAATGTACAAGTTCATTGGAGCCGAAAGTGATAGAATGTAAGGCATTTAAACTACTAATTTACATCAGCTCCAACTCCAAATGGAGTTTGTATTATTTCAAAAACCTGGTTGTTAAAATTGCTGAGATCTAAATCTCAGCTACAAAGTTTTGGGACCTGTTAGCCTGAGCTCCTTCAGCACTCCTGAATGTCGGCAAGAGTCAGAAACCCAAACTTGACACAGCTGTAAAAACACAGGGAGAGCCTGTGGCCTCAGCAAATTCTACTGGTGCAGGCATATTTCAGGTATAAATTTTACTCTGCTGTCCCTAGTACTAATGAAGTCAGTTTCTTTTGGTGGGTTTGCACGCAGGTGTGTCCAGTTCTGTGGCTAACCAGTGCTCTTTACTTAATTTTTCCACTAGTGACATTTCTATCAAACTTTAAAAACAAACAGAAAAATTGGCTTGATGCAATGGCTCAAAGTGTTAATAGTAACATTAGGCTGGGTAAAAGGCTTCCTTTGGATCCTGCTCTGCCAGAGATCTCCACCTTGTGGCTTGCAGTGAATAGATTTATACTATGCAAACTGGCAGCTGCCTAATCAGTGTGTAAGGGGAATTCAGTCAGTACTAGAAATTGCTGTTACTTGTCTTCCTAACAGAGCTCTTTAACGACCTGAATATTAACCTTACTGAGCCGAGTATTGTGTTTTAGTAACTGTGTGTGTATAAAAGTGGTTGCTGTAAGTTTATTTTCATTCTCTTAGATGAAGCTGCAGAGTTTATCTTCTGTAGATGCTGAAGTTCCCTGGAATGGGATTTCAGCTGATAATTGGACAATAGATGTGAGGTTAAAAAAAAAAAAAAGGGACCACTCTCCTCTCCCCAAAAAACCCCAAACCACCAAACACCCCAAAAACCCAACACCCCTTCCCCACCCCCATCCTCCAAGAAGCCCATACTGATACTTCTGGGTGCAAATTGCATGCTGTCTTAGGAAGATCCATCAGGCTTTAATCAAATACCTGTAAATTTTTGTAGGCTCGTTTTAACAGTGTTAGTCTTGTGTGTTGTGGTGGCATTCTGCTTCTGAAATGAATCAGTTTTTTTCAGTGCAAAATAACAATTCATTTTATAACCATACATGTTCTAAAAGCTGCAAAAGAGATAAGAATAGGAGGGGCTGTCAAGCCCAGCGTGCCAAACCTGTTTTAATTTATCTTAATCTCACTTTCCTGTTTTCCCACCAGACCACTTAGACCCCTGCCCCCTTTTTTTCCAGGAACACATCTAGGTGTCTTTTGAGTTCGTTTATTGGCTCTGCTGTGCATAGCACAATACAGTCTTTGTTATACGTTTAGCTAGAGCTGTTTATATACAGTGACCCATAATTTACTCTCAGTTCCATTGGTGTACATCTGAAGTGACGCCATCAGAATCAATAACATGGTTCACGTCAGTGTAACCGAGAGCAGAATTTACCTTTGTGAACTTGAACACCATTTTCTGTCTTGATACTCTTTTCACAATTAGAAGACTTCAGATGATTGAAAATGCCATTTTACCTTACAGTAGCTACCAAACTTCCTAAACTTTATACAATTCAGTTTAAATTATAGTTTCTGTGGAGAACAAAAAGTCTGACACTTCTACAGACTCAGAAATCATGGTCAGAGTGAGCCAAGTAAGATTCTAGAATGGCTTTAGGAGATGAGAGGGCGTAAAATTGATAGAATTTTAAAATAGAACTTGATCTTTGTATGAATTGAAGTGTTGCAGTTGATTCACGGGCAGTGGGAAGCTACTGTACTTGAATTCTCAAGGGGCCTGTCTCTAAAATCTGATGGGAAGTCATGGAGTCAATTTGGGATGCACAGAACAGCAACTACATTATCGTGGGAGAAAGAGGGGCAGAGCTGGGGCAGAAGGAAAGTGTGTGCAGTATTCTGGCTGTGCAGTGGAGGGGGGAGTTGAGATGGAGAAAGTCTACTGAAGCAAAATATTATGGTGATTTTTTTTTTGAGGAAATGGATTGGGATATGAGACAGAGGATAGTGTTTAGTACAGTTGAAAAAGGTTTTTAAAAACCTGTAAAACTAAAAAGGAAAAGTTTTAGTTTCAAATGGTCTCTGTATATTTTGAAATGTATAACTTTACTAGGACATTTTCAGGAGAAAAATGTTAGGAGTTTTTTAATGACTGTTTAGAAAACATAATATAGAAAATCTTACCTGTTTCTAGTGTTCCCTTTTTTTTTTAAAAAAAAAAAACAAACACCAAAACTTGCCAAAGTAGTGAGATACAAAATTGCTGTGTGTGGGTTTTTGTGCTCTTTTTGTTTAATAGGATACCAGGCATTGTATGATATGTTTTAACTGAACTTAGTGTTTTAAGAACATCACAAAAGAAATAGTTCATCAACCCTTGATCCTTTCTCAAAGAGCTCAAAAGCTCACAGTACGTTTCCGGTATGTTGTAATTTCATAAATGAATAATAGCGTCGGGTACTGTTCCAGAGTAAATTCAGTAAATCTGATTCTGGAAATCTTAAATATGCAGGAAAATGCATGTGGACAGAATGATACCTTGAAAATATCTCGACCATGATGAGGTCTGGAACAAACAGTATGAGTAGTGATGCAAATTTAGCTTTATCAGGTCATGGAGTTTTGAAATAGGAGTCTCTTTTGCATACTGTTTTTAATGTAATTGTTCTAGAACCAGCGCCCATGGAACTAACACACCTGGCTGTCTGAAATACAGGCATGTTTGGGGCATGCCAAGGATACCTGGTGTTGAAATCAAGGTATAATATATGCTTGGGTTCTTTTCAACTGGCCTGCCCCAGTTTTCTGTAGAGTCTGGCATAAAAAAAATCAATTTAAGTTTTCTAGATGTGTTGAATCCTGTTACTGTAAGGTAGTGTCCGTGGTCTGTTTTGTGCCTCCCTCTGATGCTTGGAAGGAGGACACTGGAAGCTGCCTTACAGCACCTTTTCTAGAAATACCTTTCTCGTTATTCCCCACGTTCTGCCCCAGTGGGACTCACATGCCAAAACTGACTTTACCATGCAGTGCTTGGAGGTGTTAAGTGCTGCCCCGCGTTCCTCAAACTCTCCAGAACATAGTGTAGTTGCCAAAATTCAGACGTCAAGCAATGAAATTACTGCTCACCACAACTGCCTAATTTTTATTTTGACAGTGTAGAGATGATGGTGGAAAGAGGAAAACGGTCCTTACAGAACCTGCCGCAGTCTCCAGGCTCAGCAGGACGGGTAGCAGAGATGTTGTCACTGTTGCCTGGCTCCTGCCCGTGCTTTGTGTATCACTCATGATCCAGTTTGTGATTTGCCTGTGATCAGTGCAGGGTTAAGTAAGATGCTGTTATGCTACGTATTTTGGACATTTATATTATCAGTTTCCTATCCTTTTGGAGTTTCCCCCAGAATTCCTCAACTGAGATCAGCTGGTGTGCTTAGCTAAGCCTTTTGAGACTCCTGGGAGCAAGGTATCTCGTGTTGTGGTTGTAATTCTTTTTCTTAACAGCTCTAAGCTGCAGTGAAAACATGAATGCACTTTCAAGCTCCTTTGTAAATACAGAAAAATACCAAGCACAATGTCTCTTCTAAATCAGTGTAATCAAACAAACCATTGAGAGGTTCTGTGTTGTTCCAAATACATTTTAATCATGTTGTCGCTTGTGCTTCTTGCTGCTGGTAGAATGTCACTGATGTCGGCTTCCTCTTCAGGAATGAATGACTTAACTTTTCCTTATGTTTTTGGTGCCTGCCTTTCTTGAAAGACAGTAAGATACGCATCAGTTAAGGTCCTCATATGGTGTAGGAGTGCTGCAGGGGTTTGAGAGGCTGCTTATTCCCTTCCCCTCGCACAACTTCTTTTCGTGTCTCTGGCAGACTCAACAGCACCCATGTGTTGTGGCTTTGATTAAAACAGTATGCAGCTGCTGTTGGCTCTCCCAGCTCACCGGTTGCCTCTGCCACTTTCTGTAGTGTCTCTGGCTGTTCCCTTCCTCCTGTTTCAGGAGGGTCCTGTTGCAGGTCCTGGATGGTGTTTGGTAACTGCTGCTGACAAGGAGAGGTTGGTTGGTTTTCTGGAAGCACATGCAGCTTCCAAATGCTCGTTCTGGCTAAACTAAGGAGTGGTTGAGTGCTGGGTTTTGCACAAATTCTGGACTTGTCTTCACAGGGCACAGCTGGCACATGTGAAGTCTGTTCGGTACTTGGGATCTCCTCTCTAACTTCTATTTTGGGAAAGAATTAGTAACTTTGTTGTATTGCTTTGTTTCCTAGAGCAAAATGTGAGTGCAGCTTTACAGATTACAGGGATTGTTTCCAGGAGAGAGAGAGGCACGGTGTGCAAGAGATTCTTTTCTCGGTTTTCTCTGTGACAGCCAATGCATTCAGGCTAATGGGATCTTCATCAAGCTTGTATCTGTACAGCTGTGATAATCCGTCTTGCTCTCTGTCAGTCCGGCTATCCTGGTAGAAGAGCATGGTCCCGTTCTCTGGGTGCGTTCCTTGCTTGACGCTCGTTTTGTCAGGTGCAGTGGAAGTTTACTTCCCCGTTGGTTGCTTTGCTCTGTGGTACACTGACTGTATTACTGTTTTCAGGTATGCCTAATTTTGGCATTTACTTGCAGTACATAAGCAATTACTTAAGGTCTTCATTCATGGCACCCATTCTGAATAGGGTTTTTTTCCCCTCCTTGTCCTTGGTCATTTTTGTGTTACCCTAATGCTGGAATTCACTGGATCTGGTATCTGATTCCCTTTTCAGGGTACGCACCCGGTTCCGCATTTGCCCTCTGTCAGTATGTCATATGCTTCTCCCTTCCTACTTCTTCTCTTGTAGAGGTACTAATTTCTCTCTCTACCTTTTCTTCCTTGTTAATTCTCTTTGTTTCCTTGCAGGACCCCTTTCTGTATGTCAGACTGGCACCACTACCTCTCTCCCTTCCCTTGTGATCCTTCATGTTCAACTAATCCTTTTATAACCATCAGTGCCAGTTGTGCCTGCTCTCTGTCCCTGGCTTGCAGCTTCACTGATTCAATGGCCACGGGATGCCTTTATTCAACATGCTCGTCCAGCAACCTCCTCTTGCAAAGGGCCACCATGGAAGCTCAGGATCTGTCCTCTTGTCTGCTTGTTTCAAACCCACCCTTGCATGTTGAAGTGTCTTCATGACTTTGACTTCTTTCAACTCTAGATCTTCCTTTTCTTCTTCAATTCCTTTATTTCTTTATGTGAACACTTGCTTTCCCATCCTAAATCCCAGTTGCGTGTTTGCCATCGTCAATGCTCTCGTGCTTCATCTTTTTCTCTCTCTGAGCTAGACATTACTCATATGATGCAAGGACCATCTCTCCAGCTTGTTGCTCGCTATGACATTCCATCTCCTGACTGTCTCTGCTAGTGGGGTTTGGTTTTTTTTTTGCTTCAATAGCCTGTAGTGTGTGCTGGGGGAGCGGGCTGGCGACCTGCCAGCGCCGGCAGGCTGGATCAGCTTCTCCGGCAAGCAGCTCTGTGCCACTTAATTGTCGGACTCCTTCAAAGGCCAGTCTTAAATTCTGCTGCAGACACAATGTCTTCATGTTTACAACACACGTACTGCAGTGCCCTGTAGCCTGGCTGGGGGAGTGGGTTGCAAATGTTTGTATTTTCCTGTTAGAACTCAAGTCTATTTTGTTACTTCATTTTCTGACTTCTCTGGCCCGTTTTATCCATTTACAAAACTGGCAGCTCTACGAAGCCCTTATTTTTGACTGCTTTTGCTAAAAACGCCAGCAGTAGAATAGATGATAAAGATCAGGAAGTGCAAATGCAATACATTTAATAATTCCAATGCTCGCTTTCATGCTTGCTTGCTTCTTTGATTTGTTTTACTACTTAGTATAAGGAACGGCATAGGATACTTTCGTACAGGTCCAGGCACACTGATGTGTTTTTCGATTTCCCGTGCTGATTTGGAAATCTCAATAGATTCTTTCTATCCCCTTGTCTGTCCTCAGTTGTGTGTTTCTCTTCTGTTTCTGGTCATATGCAGCACTTGCTGTATCTATATTGAGGTTAGTTAATTATCGTTACTCTTCTGCAAGAACTTGAACGTTGTTGTTTCCATATTCAAAGGCCAGGAAATAATGCAAAAGGTTAAAAGATTTGACCAAAATACCGGCGTATCTGATCTTAGAGATCTCTAGTTGTTGCTAGCAAAACATACATCATGTTGATTTTCAAGTTAGTCAGATGGCCCCGTGCCCACAGCCCCATGGCTGCCCCCGAAAAAGGAGACTGAGCTAGTGGTACGGGTATCATGGATGGAAGATGGGGTCGATGCAATCTTGGTCTGTGTGAAAGGAGCAACACTGATCTGAATTGGTTTTCAGATGGCTTGGGCGTGGATTCCATAACTCCAAATATATTTGGTAGGTAACAGAAGGCTGGCAGGCCTGTCAATGACCAGTGGTTTTACGGGGTGTCACCTGAACATGAAACATAGTCATTTGTCTCACTCATGCCGAAAGTGCTAGCAGTTCCTCCTCTTTGTAGATGCTATTTGAAGACTTCATTTTTTTAAAAAGTGAAGAAACGGCAGAGATCCTGTAGTTGATGGAAATCCATGGCTAAAGCCCCAGGGGACAGAGCTATGTATTGAGGAGCTTGAAAATAATGTGTGTTATTGAGAGCATCCTAAATTTGCCCTTTTGTATTTCCTGTTTTATTATGTACTTGCAAGAGGGAAGATGGCCCATATGTAGGTTTAATCTGCGTTATTCAGGAAACAGCATGTAAGGAGATTTTTGGCTTCTTAAAATCCTTGCTCATGCTTTTAGGATCTTCTGGAAGTTTATTTATTCACAGCAGCATCAAGTCTGAATGAAATATAGAAGTAAGATGGAAAACTCACAGTATCTTACCATGCAGCTTTTTCATGGTTCGCTTTCCTCCTTTGCCTTTTACTTGAGGGCAGAACTAGGGTAGAGAAATAATTTTTGTTCACTTCTGAAAGGTTACAGTAATAAAGAAACTCTTGTTAACATCAGAGTATATGGCAGGCAGGAGTTTTCACAGTCTGGCATTGTTTATTTTACCAGCAATTTGGAACCTTCTGCACTCTTAAAATATTGGCAAGAAAATATTTAACTGTTAACTATTCTGTGGCGTGCGTGTGTTTGAAGCCCTGGGGAGGAGGAGTGCTTGGGGAAATCGGGTTTTTCTCAGCTTATGATTGAAACCAGAAGGTGCAGAATATTGGTAGAAGGTGAAAGCAATGTGACTTCAAATTAGAATTTTACCCAAATGTGGAACTGATGGGAGAATGTCAAACAGGTCATGTATAAACAGGGCTGTGCTCGGAAATAGTGGGAAGTCTGACGGAGCAAACACAAATAAGCCAGTCTGCTAGGCACTACAAAATGAATTTGAAAGAGAGATAGCAAGAGTGAGTTTTTCTATTTGTCCTGGCCTCAATCACTGGGTGAAGGTTGTGGCAGTACTAGGTGTTAGCATCAAGGATTTGGCTTGTCGATTGTATGTACTTTAGCATTGTCATTCCATTTTGACATGAAAGAAACTTTGTTTGTGCAGAGTTTTTTTAGGAGAGGTGACGTGACTTGCTTTTTTGGAGAACAGATGAGTGACTTGCCATTCCTATCCAATAGAAACTTGTTCTGGTCCTAAATTCTTGGAGAAAGAATGTTGGTTTTATTATTTTTCCCCCTAGGGGAGGATGATCTGTTTGGTATTTCTACATAAAATGTAGCCTCTTCCCATGAGGTTACTAAAAGCTTTATGGTAAAGGTAGCAATTTTGTTTTAATTGCCCCAGCATATTTCAGGTGAAATTCCCACCAAGTCAGCAAGTGACCTGATGACTGGTATCCAGGATCGTCTAATGAGCTGCGGCTGTCTTGCTACTAGTCAGGGCAGGAAGAGGTACACAGACAGAAGAGACACCGGTCGGTATCTGCACAGATCATCAAAAAAGGAACAAAACGAGCATACTAAGGAGTCGTTCTTCTAAGGGCAGATGAAGATCCAGCATACTATTTGTAGCAATGACCAGAGATGCTTGGGAAAAAGTATAAGAAACAACTGTGTATCAGTATTTCTTCTGGTATGTTTTCTCAGCATTCACTCACGAGTAATAGGAGAGTCGCGCGGGGACCGTCATATTGAGTATCTGCTAACAGAAATCCTCTATGAATGTGCAGTCCCCTTTTTACCCCTTCTGTAGTTTTTGCTCTTTAATGTCCTGTGGCAATGACTTCTGCCACTTAATTGTGTTGCATGAGAATGTACTTTTATTTTATATTTAAAGTATTACTTGGTCATTTCGTCAGCTTCTTTTCTACATTTTTTTTTTATGAGGAACAGTGAACAGTAATTCCTTGTTTACCTGCCTGATACCACTGGTGATTTTGCCTCTCCATCGTCTTCCTCCTCATTTCTTCCTGAATATAACTAGTGTTTCCTCATATGTCTCATCACCTTGGTCTTTTCTGTGTGTTTTCTGTTTCTTTTAGATCTGTTTTGAGATGAAAAGGTAATAAATCTGTGCAGCATTTTATATGTAGGCACACTATGGATTTATCGCGGAATAGGGTTCCTCTTTTCTTCTGTATTCCTTTCATAATAATTTCTAAAATTTACTTGTCTTTCCTATACTATTGAATTGTTGAACTGAAATTTTTTTGAGATTTCTCCACAAACCCTCAGTTTCCAGAATTGTAGCTGCTAAACCTGCACACAGTTATATAAATTTTATTTTATTTTTTTTAACAACTGCTACTAGTACCATTATCAGCATTGAATATCACTGGTCATAATTATCTGTGATTGTTATTTTCATTTATTACTGTGTTTTCTACTACTTTGTACTTACCTGGTTCTGCTGAAATACTTTTCAAAATGGATGTCACCTTTCATGGCACTGCAGCCCTATTAAATGTTATTTAATTTTATGTTAACCTTTCATTTAGTTTAGTACTTCATGGTCCCAGGGATTTTGTTGCTCTTGACTTTTATTAAGTTAGCTTAAGTCTTTTTCTATGGGCAGATCATATCACCTGGAATATGATGGACTCTCAGAATCCTGAGTGCTTTGACAAGAAGATGATGGAGCAATGTGTATTCACTGTCTCATCCAGTGACAAAGCTGGGCCACCACATGAAACTAGGGGGAAACAAACAGGAGGTGTTGGATTCTCATCATGGGTGGTAGACCAGGGTATTTCTTGCTGAAGCATATTGCGGATGCAGAAAGTTTACTCGACAAGTTGCTTGACGTAGAGACCTTTAGAAGGTTACTATATCAACCAATATCAAGGGTTGAGAATTGTTCTGAGCTGAAGTTGGTTGGGAGAAGACTTGGCAGAAGCTTGTAGGCTTTTCAGTTTTCTCAGTGTATCTGGCGACTGTTGATGGCAAGATACTGTGTTAGGTGGACCCTTGGTGTGATCCAGCGCGATGTCTCTTGTGTGTGACTCTTTCTGACAGTTACTGAGGTTTGTCTCAGTAAAGACATTGAGTTTTACAGGATCACTGTAAGTGCTCGTGGTGAACATCTACCTTAATAATTTACCTTTACTACTGTCTTACCCAAGTGCCTCTTTTAAGCTTGGTCATGTAACTTCCTTTCAGTTTATCAGACTGAATTCTTGATTCTGGTGCATTCAGAAACATGTTCATGATCTGTTTGAGGCTTTTAGCAAGTAGGTTTTTCAGAGGCATTACAGGAAAACCCCTCTACGACTGTTCGCCCGTCCAGAGAACCAGCACGAGCAGACCGAGAGCACAGCGATGGGACCTCTTTTCTCTTGAGAGGTTGTCAGTGAGCTCCGCCAGCCCCGTACTACAGAGACAAAGGAATTTGGAATAAGCCCCCATATATTTAATACAGTTAAGATTGTACTATGATCTTTAACTGTTACCATGGCAGAATTTCCAAATCAATAGACTGCACGACAGAAACATGCCTCGTTTTCCTGACACTAGACAGCTAAGGGTGTCCATCTGTTTTTGCTGAAATATGTAGATAATGTTGTATAACTTGCTTTTCTACGTCTGCTTGAAATAAACAAGCTGTAAGGAGTGGTATTGATGATTATGCAATTGTTAGGAAGGTAGCACAGCAAGCAAAAGTCTTTTTCCATTAACGTGTTGTTTTTATGGATTGAAGAGTTTGGCAGGAACTGGTTCTGATACAATCTGGCGTTAAACTTTTGTCTAGGTTAGTACAATATTGAAGTAGGTTGTCACTGAACATTGAAGAAGGCTTTAAAGACTATTCTCTGAAGTTAATTATCTACTGAGGTGCATTACAAAATTACTTACTTTTAATTAGAAAATTAGAGAATTTGTATCAGAAAAGTTAATATTTTAAAGTATATGGGGACTCACAGCTGTAGCTAATTACAAGCCAGTAAGCTTCCTTGCAGACAAAGTAACAGAGTGGTTAATAAAAGACTCAAAAAATGAAGATTGGAAAAATAATTTCTGCACTATCTTTGTCATTTCACAACTATGTGAAATTGCCTGAAGGAACTGGCCTTTTTGGCCCCTTGCTACAGAGATATTTTTAATCTGTTTTATTAATTTAATCTTTTTGATCCTAGCTACATTCTCAGTCATTTTCAAAATTACTGTCCTAGAAGTAATAGTTATGTTATTGGAGGAAATAAAAGGGCTGTATGCAGGTTTTCCAATTTAATGGCATGTGCATTTATTAAAAGGGCAGCAAACACTTAAAAAGCCCATATATAACTATATGTGGTTATATATTATTTATAACTAATGTAAACTATACATTATAAGTCAGTCTTTCCAAATGCAACTTGAGAGGAGGCGCATAAAAACGCGTAAATGTTTGAGGAGTGACCTTTTTTTATCAGGAAAGCTTTATCCTTTATCTCCTTCAGGAACTTCTGCCAATATTGAATGCTCCAATAATCAAAAGTGTCGATGGGAATCGATTGATATTTACGGCGGCGTGGCTAGCAGAAGTCCCCAGAGTAGACTCGGTCGTAACAGCAGAAGTGTACTCAGACCTGCGTAACTTGTTTTGCACAAGAGATGGATTGATTTTTACTGTATCAGCATAAAACACTACTTTGCTATTACAACTTTGACCACTCCAAGAGCGCGCTGATGATGTAGTGTATCAGCGCACCTAGTGTAATCATTACCTTAAGGAGCCTAATCTTAGTTTGAAAAGATGACTATGCTGACACATCTATGGCGTACAGGTACAGGAGTAAATACATTCTACAGAAGAGGCTTTTTATTCTAGCAGGAATGGTATAATGAGAATGAGGAGGTAGAACTTAAGCCAGAAAATTCAAATATGAAATGAGATACACATGTTCAACTGTGAGGGTGATATTTAGCCAAACACAACTTACTGAGCTTAGTACAGAGGGAACTCAGTGAAATGTAATGGTCTGTGATATGCAGAGGGTCAGGTTCTATGATCTAATCGCTTCTTCTGGCTGAAATATCTTCATAAAAAAATCTAGTTCGACCATAACTTATGGCCTAAAGAGAGGAATTGCTGCATGAAATTCAATGACTAGCACTTGTACAAGGTGCAGTTGGAAGTGTCCCTTCTGGCTTTATAGTCTATGGATGGATTAATGTGTTAAAGTAGCTTAAGGGTGCAACACATGCTGGCAA
Source organism: Himantopus leucocephalus (assembly GCA_003993805.1). Lineage (NCBI taxonomy): Eukaryota > Metazoa > Chordata > Aves > Charadriiformes > Recurvirostridae > Himantopus > Himantopus leucocephalus. The sequence continues at coordinate 1,286,270 of RSEF01000020.1, forward strand.
AAGCCGTAACAGAAAGAAACTCCTGTTAAAGTGCTTTCAAATAGTGTAGCCGGTGGATATCATGGCTATGTCTGCACGAGCATTTAGTGTGGTCTGAGGGGAACACATTTGTCGAGTGAAAGAGTCGGTGATCCAGCGTCCCTGCTCCGGGGGGATGATCGTTGCCTGTCGCTGGTTCTGGGCTGATCCCGTGGGCTGGGTGCCTCTTGGCAGGTAGAGCATGTTAGAGCACCTTTCCCAGTTTGAGCACACTGAGACTTGTCTGCAGTGCAAACCAAGGCTTGGTAAGTGGGGATGAGGAGGAGATTCATTATGAAAGAATGCTCTTGATCCAACAAAAGACATTCATATGGACTAATCCTATAGCAGCTTTCACTTAAAAAGCTGTGCCCATACATGAGATATTTTTATACATGACTGGCATATACAATAAAGCAGTGTGCTCTTACTTTCCTGGAAATTTTGTTAGAATACAAAACCTTAAGTGAGACTTGATATTGTAAAATGCCTGCTATAGCAGTATGCCTCACCAGCGGGCTCTTCAGTGATGCATATTGACCTCGTTGAGGGTGAAGACAAGGTTTCTTACCACATTATGATAATGAAAATGCGGTAGTCCGATGCTGTAGTCATCTTGCAGGCAGAATGTGGGATCACGGAGTCTTTAAATGAAAAGTTGTGACATGTAGTAGGAAGATATGTTAGCTGTACTTTTCTTTTTTTTTTTTTTTTAAAGGTCTTGTAAATGTGAGAGATGTACCAAAAATGTATTCCGTGTTTTGAACTAAGATAGTTCTGTGCGTCAATTTAGGCAGTGGTATATAAATTTATTCTGGTGACAGCTCTGCAGTGGGTTGTTCCAAAGAAGGCAAAGGGGCTGAGTCCCTAGAAGAGCTCCAGATGTTACTGATTTTTCTCCTGTTATTAGCAATTACTCACTTGGAATTGTCTAGCAGTTTTTCTTCTTAGCAACAAACTGTGGAAAAGTCAGCAGAATCATGACCAACCAGATCATGAAACTTGCCAGTGCTAAGAACATGTACAAGCTTAAAAAGAGGAAGCATCTCCAACAAATGCTGGTTTGGATTTACTCATTTTTCTTGTTTTATAAAGAAGGATTTTTTCCTACGGTGTTTGTACTTAACCAGTGCCATTTGTGTTCTTCAGAAAATGCAGTATTCCTTTAAATGTAATTTTATTGCCTAAGATACTGCTCCATCCCCAAAGTCATATTTTATATTTTAAACTGTTTGTTTTTTAAGATGTATTTATTGCCATGTTTGTTTAACTTGGTTATCTCCTTCGTCAATCTATTTCTTGCTAACTTAAGGCTGCTGCTCTTTGTTTTTAGTATAGAAAGCTGCTTCCCCAGGGATGTATAGTCCAGGACTTGTCTCTGTAATGGGACTATTTGTTTTCTTTGCCCCTTGCAGTTGCCTGCTGTAACATTTGTAGTATGTGTTAAGTAATCCTTGAGGTAACATTTTTATTATGTCATAAAAAGTGCGTGGCAAATATATAATAACTCATGGAATTTGTTTGTTTAAAATGGAAGGATAATTTATTGAGTGTGTTACATGAGACCTGCTCCCCCTTATTAGAGCTGTAGAAGTGCAGCTTATTTAGAAGTATGTTCTATTGAGAAAAACCACGATCTCTGACATGCATAGAAAGTTTGAGCATGGTTGGGTAGAAATGACATCATAGTTTATGTACTCAATAAAAATTTAATTAAGTCATTACAGAAGTTGCAGTCATCATTTAACCCTCTGATTTCTTACGTTTAGTTCTTTTTTTAAACATTCAGTAATAACCAGTCTCCAAATCTTGATAGCCTATAAAATATCTGCATGAATTTTAATAGTTTATATTAATGGAAAACTATGAGTAACTGACATAAAAGGCATTTTCCTTGTGTTTGCACTATATGCACTTCTATAAAAATCAACAGATGAAAAAAGATACTGGTTTAGTGGCAGAATATTTGAACTGGAGATTTGCTAGCGTGGCAAAAACTAATTCATATTCTTATAGAAAAGCTGTTGTATAATTACCAAGGTGAGTACTCTTAAGGATACTAAGAAAGTATTTAGGACATGTGGTTCGCACTGCCATAAGTATTAAGATTTTAGATACGTGAGTTTTCACAGCTTTTCTTTAGCCTCGTGATAAGCTGTACATCAAAGACAGCAGTGCTTATTCCGTAGCAGACCTGATGTCCTACCCTGTATTCCTGGTTGCAGTTTCTTTTTTGTAAAACCTGTCTCCAAGATGCAGCCTCGTACGTAAGTCTTCTCCTGGTATGTAGGGATGAAGGTAATTATCCTTGGCATTTGCACTGACGTTGTATGCCGGATCTGTGGAAGAGAAATGCCTGGTATCTCTTCGATCTCTCGTGAGAGTCAATACAAAGAAGCAGCTTTACCAACTGAAGTGTAGCTTAGCCCTCGGGAGAGGAACTGTTCATTAAATCATTTTGTTGCTAGAAGTAAAAAGTACAGGCAAAAGGAAGAAGCAGTTTGTATGAGGGAGATGCACGGCGAGGTATTTCAGCCATCACTCCGGACCGAGCCGGTGATCTCTTTTGGTTCCGTCTTAAGCTGACATGGGGTCAGTTCTGCAAGCCAAACTGGCTTCGGCCAAACCAGCAAATGTTTAAGCAACTGCTAAATTTAGTGAAAAGTCAGTGCGGAACTGGGACTGAGTCACACTTACGGCATAGGGGGAAGTAGCTGGATCATCACAAACTCTGACAGAAATTTAGTCATAGTCAAAAACTAGTGAGTCTGGGCTTCTAGTGAGATGCTGTAGAAACAGAATTCATGTGATTCCTGAATGAGAAAGTCAGTATTGACAAGTAAGGAAGGAGTAGTGGCAGGGACGGTGCCTCTATCGTTAGTGTTACAGTGCTTTCGCTGTAATAGCACATCCAGCTCGGGAGTCTGCTTTAGAAAAAATGTTGAAAAACCTCCGAGTTTCTGAAAGGCCTGGGTGAATGAATCAAGGTCTGGAAAACCTGCTTAGTAGTTAAAATATAGAGGAGTCTTCATTATCTTAGCCTGTGCTGCCACTGAAAGGACAGCCTTGCCTTCACTCTTTCCTCAGCTGCACTTTTTCTCCGCTCATGTAACTATACATCAGTTCTGTTGGCTGAGAATTTTTCTGCTGTTCGTATGTTCGGAGTAACACTGACTTTCATTTGTGTACAGAATTAACGGAGCTGTATTGCATGTTCTAAAATGTTTGACTGCACTGACGTCGTTACTTACAGCCAAATCCGAACCCGTGGAGGCCAAGGCACTCTTTCCTCTTTGCCTACTCGGAGTGAAATGGGTAATATTTTCTTATCACCTCCTCTTTAGAGCCTATACAGATGGTTTTCTGCTTTATTTTTCAGATTAATTCTGTTGTTCTAAAAGAAGATTTGAGAAGTATGGTAGAAAATTTCTATGCAGCTCTATTTGGATATGATGAGGTAAGAAGGGTGTTTTCAGAGAACATGCAAGAACAAATAGACCATCTAATTAATGAACACGGAATACTCCAGATGGGTAAAACATTTGCGGTACATATCTTTGGAGAAATGTTATGTTATGGAAGCAGACTTAGTTATTGCGATCATCTCATGCCTTGAATTAAAGTGCTTTTAAGAAAAAAGAAAGCAGACAGCATATTTATTTAAACCATGGGACATGGAAGGAGGGATGTTCTTTGTACTGCTTCACCATCGCTGCTTGACCATCAAGAAATCATTTCTTCCCTCTGAACCCAGGCATACTCAGGCATACTTTGAAATCGAAGAGATTATTTGTAGGGAGTCTGTGTGAGAGGGTATTTATAGGAAATATCTAATAATATGGGGAGGCAAAAGCACCACTGTGCCCAAGTGTCTGCAGGACTTTCAAGAAGAAAATACAATTACATCATTTCTTTTTAGTAGTTATTTTTTTTCTCTAGTGGATGTTGCTCTTCAGATGCTCTTCTTATTCACATGGTGATATTGGTTTTTGCATGGTGATTGCGTCATTAATATCTTGTAAATGTAAACTTCATAGAGTTGTGGGCAGCGTTATGCATGCGAGTCTTTAATCTAGTTTTAAGTATAGCCAGGCTGGGTCTGCCTGCGTCTGTCTTTTTTTTTTTTCTTTTCTCTTTTTGTTGACACTCTTTTTGGAAACAAAATGTCTCGTTAAATTAAAGACAAATGTTGACCTTTTTTATTTTGAACGGAATATTTTAAAGTCCTCTCTTGCCTTTGGCAAACGTGTGAGCAGAAGACAGGAGTTATGTGGTGATAACACCACATAATCTAAAAAGACAATAAAAGCCGGAGAGAACTTAGACAAAAAGTGCTCATGGATGGGATTCTTGTATAAGCCAAATTTAATATTAGATTTAACTGGAAAAATCTAGATAGTTCTCTCTCTCTCTCATTTAGAATGAAAAATAGAAAAGCAAAGCAAAATAGCAAAGTCCTGACTACAATTGTGCAACTTTGTATTAAAGATCCTTTAATTTTTCTTTTCCAAGTGTCATGGGCTTCACACACAATTCTGTGCTGTCTTCTCTGTAAGGCCAAAAATTTTATGGTAAAGGTCTCATAATGTAGAAATGTAATTATCAGCTTCTACATTGGGAATACCCTGACCCAGTTTTTTTCCAAATTAACTTGCCGGAATATTTGTTAGAGGCTGCTCTGTAAATTAATTTAAGGCCAGGGTTGTTCTTCCATTCTGGGAAAGAGTGATGTTGATGCCTTTTCATGTATGGGCTTCGAGACAGCTAATATTGTCAGTTGCTAAGCAGAGTGATGTGCTTGTCTTGTCTTCAGACCCTCTTCATGGGCAGTTTTTAATCCGCCTCTGTACTTCCCGTAGGGAATCTTGTCTGATGATCATGTTCTGGCAGCAGCTCTTTGGAGAAACCTTTTTAACAGGAACTGTGAGGACCCTCGGCATCTGGAGTTACTCGTAGAGTACGTGCGCAAACAGGTACAATACAGCTCACAGGGCGACTTCTCTTCATTCTCTCGTTTAGAATATGAAATACTTATTTTTATTGCTTGCATACTATGTAGCTCAGTCCCCTCAGTTCTCCTCATAAATATAACTGACTTTTATATTCAGTGATTATTTTTAAGGCAAAAAAGGTAAAAATATAAAAACTGGCTGTTATTTATTGCAGTTTGAAAAATGACTGTAGAAAAATTAACAGAATATCGAAAGCAATTCTGTTCGTCTTTTTCTGGACCTGTGCTACAGAGGGGCTTTTCAAGATGTGTCAGAAATGGGCTGGAACTTGTAGAATTATAATTGATGTTGTGCAGTTGGGATCCTCTTCATAATGAAATAGCCCACAGAGCTTGAAAGTCTCCTGATGATCTTTGTGGGAAAGAAGTAAAAGATTTTGTTTTCCAGAACTATTTCTTTTTCTTTCAGTTATTACCTGGAGGAAACAATATTAAGTAGTGTTTGTCCTCTCAACCCTTAGGAGGTTTGTGAACCAGGTTTCTAGGAAATGTTGGTAGGATATAGTCCAGGTGGGTACCGAAGACAGAAAAGGGGTGAGGGAGGTTCTGGTGGAAGAGCGTAAGCTATTGGGCAGGGAATTGAAGAGCAGAACCTCCACGTCAGCATTCTCTGCAATGTTTCCAATACTATATTTGGGACCAGATAGAGATTTGGAGCTATCAGGACCAGAGAGAGATTTGGAGCAACACTGTTTCAGTGTGTCTCTGAGAAAATGGTGTGGGAAGTAAAGGGCTGAACTTTCTAAGGGACTGAGGACACTTTTGGAATGCTAGAGGGCTTCTCAGGAGGGACAGACTTAATTTAGTGGTTAAGGTTGCTGATGCTTAACATCAGTGAGGCTGTAGGACGGTTTAAAACTGAAGATTGGCAGGGAGCAAACACTTATAAAAAGTGTGTAATTTGGGACAATTTGCTGCCAAGCAGGGAATTTGTTGCGCTTCTGTATATTCGAGCAATAGGACAGAGGCTATCAGCACTTGAATAGGAAATGGTGATCACACAGGTAAATGTGGCACACTGGGGAAGAATCAGCACAGCTTCTGTGAAGGCAGCTCACTCCTGTAGACAGCTCTGAAGTGGTGCACTTGAGAAAACCAGTCCCAGCTTTACCATTTATATTGATGAGCTCTAAACTGTCTCTTACCACACAGGAATGAGTCCTTGAGATTATGATTGGATTATCAAAATGTCAGCTCAGCACTCTGTAGTGTTTAAAAAAAGGTAAAACAAATGCTCAGAACTACTAAGGAAGGAATAGAGAATAAAATAGTGTTGTCATGCCACCTTTTAAATCCATGGTACCCTTGTGATCTTGATTAACGTGTATGGTTTGGGTTGTGACCATCAAGAAAGATAAAAACCAAACTGAAGAAGACTCGGAGAAGAGCTGTAAGGATGACATGAAACAGCTCCTTTGTTTGCAATGAGTAGGATGCCCTGCCTGAAAAACAGCTGACAAAGAAGATGAGACGGCTCCGGGAAATCTTGAAGGCATATGAAAGTTGAGCAAGGAAAGGCTGTTCACTGATACAAGAATGTGGGGACATAATGTTGCCACAGGTTGTTTGGGATGCTGCAATTGCACGTGGGTCCCAAAGCCACTGGCAAGGTTCATGCAAGAGAAGTCAGTCCAGGGCTATTAAATCCACAACTACCACTTCAGGCTCAAAATCCCCGAACTAACAAATTTTGAGAAGGAGGGAAACTAAACGAGGAAAATAACATTGTATACATGCATTGCACTTAACTCCTCCTGGGGAATCTGCTGTTGGTGACTGTCAGAAACAGGACATTGTGCTTAGGTGGCTCTTTGGTCTGACCCTCTGTGGATCATTGGTGTATTATTTCCTCTGTTGAGAAACTCCTTGTCAAATTACCTTTTGTTTCCAGTAAGCATTGTGTACAAGGTCTTTCCCACAATTTCTTGCTGATCCTGTCTTTAACAGGGACTATTAGTGGATGCCAGAGAAGAATATAGTAACAGGGCAAGCATGTGTACTATTTCCCTGGTCAACTCTCCTAGCAATCTTTGTTCACAAACTTCCTGAGCCAGAGGTAGTGGTTTTGTCTTTTACTGACCCTTGATGGACTTTTTCCCCCTCCCCACCCTCACCCTCTTGACAGTGTCCTGCAGCAGCAAGTTAACCCTACATTGTGTGACAAGAGTTTATTTTGCTTACCTTGCACCTTAAAATTTCATTTGATCCCAAGTGTTTCCTGTACTGCGAGAATGAGTGTTCATTCCATCTTTATCTCCTCCAGCTCATGTGCTTTTATATTAGAACTCTTATGTGTTCCCTGCTGGTCAGGCACTTTTTCTGTAGTGAAAAGCCTTGGTCTATGTGAAACCACTTTTATGAGAGCACTCCGCGTAGATGATGGTACTAGCAGTGTGTCATCTGAATTAACTGCCGGGAAGATAAAATGACTCATGTTAGCTTTGCGTGGCTCTTCTTTGTCCTGTTGCCAAACTTTCAGAGGAAGCATTAGCTAAGGTGTTAGTAGAAGACCTTACGCAGTTAACTCCAGTGGATCTGCAGATACTTATCTCCCAGCCTTTCCATGACGCTTAAGGAGTCTTCAATTATTGTTTTAGGTCTACCTCACAAAAATGGCAAAGTATGCTAAAATCTCCCTGTTCTGCTTTCTTTCTGGTTCGTGTAGATCTTGAGGAACTTGAATGGGTGATGGAACACCTTGCACTAACCCCCTGTCCTTGCAGGTGCAGCACCTGGACGCGCTGAGCGGGGAGGACCTGCTGCTGACGGGCGAGGTGAGCTGGCGGCCACTGGTGGAGAGCAACGCCCGCAGCATCCTCAAGCCCCATTCCCCTGTTTACAATGACGAAGGACTCTGAGAGTGCCGGCGCCTGACGTTTCTATCAGTTTGTCAGATCAGCTTGGGAAGCGTGCCTGAAAATGAACTGGGCTGAGGCTGTGGGGTCAGGAAGGAAAATCTGCTGTTGAAAAGAAAATATTTAATTAGATACCCTATCCGTGGTGACTCAGTAGCAAATTGGACAGCCATACTCTTCTGAATATTCACCCGCAAATAAATACTAGTTGGTTTGAGAACCTCTGTCCTTTTTATGGCACTGAGTGGTCCTTGCTGACAAATTGAAAGACCTGCCTTCTGTCTTTAGGAAACCAGGTATTTTACCATGACTTAGAGTTATCTCAAGAATACGTTTCTGTCCTTTGCCTCGTTTGGAGAGCTGCTACCTAGAGACACAGCGATATTCCTCTGCTCGCTGAATGGTTGTGAATGCAAATCTGAGCTTTGCATATTAGATGTTAATGTATTTTAAAAGCCTGATATCAAGATGGAATGGTCTGGTTTTGCTTTAGTGGCGTTAAGAATTGCTTTAACAGATTCTGAAGGGTTTTCTGTGAAAATCCTTTTTAGGAACTCTGTGTTCTGTTGCACAAGGATAGGAGGATGCAAAGAATAATGCACAGTCCCCAGTAATCCTCTATGACTCTTGCCATT
>RSEF01000020.1:1294888-1332863 GCA_003993805.1 Himantopus leucocephalus
GCCAACATAGTAATTACGGGAGCAAGAGCTCCACTGATGAAGTCAGCAGAGGCTGAGGTGCACTGTGTAGGTGGATGGTTCACCAGGCTATTTCCAGGTCAGTGACAAAAACAGTTTTCATTTCTCTCCTGTCTAAAATCCTAGTCAATAATAAATGTCAGTCTGGATAAAATTGATGTGTGTGTGTTTTCTGTGCCATGTGCCCTTTTGATAAGAATAAGCCCTATAGTAGCAGGATTTATTCCTAATAAAACTATTAAACGAAAGGCAAAGGTGATAATCCTTAATTTGTGAATCTTTAATCCAGTGAAAGTGTGACTGTGCCTGGCTGTGACCGTTCTTCCTTCTGAAGTTGCTTTCTTCATATTGTGTGTTTTGGGGAATATTTGACATCCCTTCGCTGTAAAGAGCAGTGGGATGCAGAATATAGTCTCCCAAACACTGGTTTGCATTTTTTTTTTAAATCTTCTCTTAGGGAGCCTTCTGTGTATAAAAAAGGCATTTTGTTATTTTTTTTCCGAGGCGAACTTCCTCAGTTTAACTTGTTATAAAATGAGTCATGTAAAGAAACCCTCTATGTGTGAGGTGTATCCCTTCTCTGTGAAAACATTACAGACCAAACAACTTGCTTGCAGTTTATTTAAGATGCTTTTGTTGAAAGCTGAGCTAAGCAGAGAAACCTCTTATGTGTGAAGTATTATACAGTGTGTGTGAGATAATAACACCTTGTAATTCATTACAGCTGGGTTGTATTTACATAAAAGAAGACTGAGCTGCGTAGGAATTTGCTGATTAATTTATTTTTAATGAGAGTGAAGTATACCAAGTACCAAAATAAACTTTACTTTGTGTATCTTACTGCTCCTGAAATAGGTGGAAAAATTAATGGTAGATATTTTGGCTCAAAGCTACGTACATTAATTCATATACAAAACAGTCATTTAAACTTTAACCCCTTTCCTGCTATGTAATTTAAACCTGGGCTTATGCCCATGCCATGGGAACACAGGACCGGGAGTACACCGCCGTCCAACCCGGTGCGGCGCACAGGTCCGTGATGGTGCAGTGTCTGCGGTGCTGGTGCTGTGACGCCAAGCGAGCTACCAGGATTCCTGGGACCGCTCCTCCGGAGGTGCCAATGCCTTTTGTACTCTGCATATGGGACAGCCACGTGGTCACAACTCAATCCTTCCCTATATTTATGGGCAGGAGCCTCCAGAAATCATGGTGCCAGGTTGTGGTCATTGGCATCTGCTTTTGCACTTTTTTATTAATATGAGAATAAAGACCTATAATCATGGCGCTCTGCTTGTTCCATAAAATGCCTTCAGCCACCCCGCTGTTACAGAGCTGAGCCAGCAGCCAGGGTGTGTTTTGGCCAGAAGTGTGTGGGGCCTGTTAAGAGAATAAGGCAGAAACTGTCTATGAATTAAAAGGGTAATCTGTTAGAGAGGAAAAATACACCCGAGGCTACGTAGGACAAGAGAAGACTTTGCTTCCCAGCCATTAGTTACCTGGAGACAGGGTTTGGATGTAGAATAGGTCCCCTCTTCCTCCTGAGCGTTGCATGCCAATAGGCTAGAAGCGTGCCTTTGCCAATATCTTATTTATAAGACATCTTTACAACCGGAATTTAGAGTCCTTGAGAGAGAATACATTTCCAGTAGCAAAATCTGCACCTTGCAAGCATTACAGCAGCAGTGGTTGGCAGTTAAAAGTGATCCCTATGCACAGTGCTGCCTCAAGTGCAGCAGAATGTGGGGTTTTGACCAAACCTTGCAAAGCCCATCTTTTCCCATTTTTGGGGTTTTGCAGAGGGAATGATTGAAGGTATTTTGGTTACGGACAGTTCTTTCTTTGTGCCACTGGGTTTTTTGAAAGTGCATTGGCTTGAGGACACTCACTGTATTTTAAGTGAATATATGCATGTGCGTTTCTTCTGGAAGGAGCCGCGTTGAGCACTGTGACATCCAACCCCATCTCCTCATATACGGAATTTGGACATTGCTCCGTATTCCAAAGGACTTGTTCCCCCAACTTTCCCAGGTATCTTAAAATCAAGAGACAGGAGCCTGTAGGAAGCACTCATTATTTCAGCTAGATCTTGCCTTTCTTGTTTCTGTGAGCAGAAAAGCGGGGCCAAGGCTCAATGTCTTCCCTTCCTTCTCTGCTGTTTGGCACCAGTGGGAGAGTCAGTGCGGGTTTTGCCCACAGGGTCAAACTTGGGAAGTCTCTTGTGTCAGACTAATATTCTGAGACATTTTGGCGTATGTGTGGGGGATTCATCTGATACCCTTCGATGCCTACTCTGTATTTTAGGTGGTCAAACGTTTTTCTGTGTCATCTCAGCTTCTGTGTCTGCACCGCCTTTTGGTATCATATCTAACGGTTTTCTCCTGCTTCTTTGAACAGTTAAAGTGCTAAGAGCACAGCTGTCCTTCATGATGTCCACGTTTCCTGTACTGCCCTGTTACCGGCCCTGTTAAAGTGCAGTTGCCACTTCCCAAATTGCCGACTCCTCTCCTCGCCTTCCACAAAGTGAAGTTTTTAGTCGTGCTTCTGCCCCGCCAAGCCCTCAGGTCAGAACTGCTGCTCCTGAGCCAGCGGTTGGGCTTACCCACTGACCTGTCTCGCTTACTCTGCCTTTGGCTTGGCAAATAAGGTAAGCAGAGACTGGAATAAGAGCAAATTTTTCCACCAGAGCTTTAAATTAACTGAATGTAGAGCAGACGAAGAATAGCAAAGCCGTGGGAGGGTAAGCATCAGCTGGGAGGGGATGGTGACCGGTTCTGCAGGCATGGTCCCTGTGATGTATGCCACTGCGTGGCACCACTTTGAGGAGCAGTGGGAGCCATGCCCTGCCCTGTGACCCGCTCTCATATTTTTCCACACTCTGCTACTTCCAAAACCCTGCAGAGGAGGTCTTCCTTCAGAAATTCGAATCAACATAGACCTGGTGCAGTCTACTTGTAGCGTTTCTGTGGGACCAGTTTAATCCTGAGCACGTAGCAAAGGTTGTCCGCATCCCAGAGAGGTGCCAAAGTAGCGCTTGAGCATTTAGAGACGTTTGCTGATCCCCTCTGCAGGTGTGCTGAACAATTCATTGCCTGTCGAGCTCCAAAACTGGCCTGTGTGTGCTTACTTCCAAGCAGATGAAAGTACCAATGTTGGGGAGTCACAAATGTTTACCTTAATACCTTGAAATTACTGAATGTCTTTCTTACTCTTCTGCTATTAGAGCTGTGCCACGAATACAGCGGTCATCTGTTGTGATGTTCTCCAGCTTCTCAGGTCCCAGTGCGGATGTTTGGTTGTGGTCTTGGCCTAGTACATGGGGCTTTTGGGGATGATGCTGGTGGTAGCTAATTTCTTAGTAGACACCCCCCCTGTATAGGCTCCTGCCCTCCCCATCTGCTTCTTGACATCGGCCCCGCTTTGATCTCTGTGGTCTTCTTGTGTAATAAACTCTAATCAAGACTTCTTTGCTCTTTTCTCTGCGAGCGGCTGCGATAAACCTGTGCCCCATTCTTTGCTGCCGAACAGGCTCGACTGGGCCTTTGGTGTCCTACGGCTAGATTAATGCCTCCTCCAGCAGCCTGGGTGATGGTACTGCCGCCCCTCTGCGGCATGCCTTCGGGAGCAATATCTCCATCTTTTGGGCGTATTGTGTCCACACAGCCTGGCCCTCAGCGCTGTCAGTCCTTTCCCGAAGGTCTGAGAAGTCAAGGAGAGGGCAGAAGCTTATGCGGGAGCCTGGGAAAGTTGGCGAGGATGTAGGAAAGACCCCGCAGCTCAACATGAGCGAGCAGTAGGCTCTGCTGCTTCCACAGTTGTGCTGTGCAGGTGAAGTACTCTCTCCTCTGCCTGCAAAGGGAGTATCACCCACTGGTGCTGTGGGCTGCCTGGCCTCCCGCACTGGGATGGGGCAGTGCCATATTAATAGTCTTGTGATCCTTCCCAGACTCCTCTCGTGAGCTTTTTTTTTTTTTTTTTTNNTTTTTTTTTTTTTTTTTTACCGCTGCCCCTTCCTCAGGTGTTTAGGGCTGTCCTGTGCATCGTACGTGTGTTCTTCCTGAAGTTGCTGAACATGTTGAGGGAGTACTCGTTCTGCTTACAGTCATTCAACCTGCTTAACAGCTTGCTCTGCTCGTTTGTGGGACGGAAGAGATGTTTGGGCCTCATCCTTCCCCTGGGAGTGCAGAGCAGGAGCTTGCACGAGCATGATTCCACCTTCTGCTGTTGCATTTCAGCGGCTGCTCCAGATGTGATGTGCTGGGAGCAGCCAGGGAGCGGAGGTCAAGCGGCAATAGCTCTCCTCGAGGGGCCTGGGGCAGGCTGGCGTAAACCAGAAATATCTACTGTCCTGTTCTTGCTGCCCAGTGCCGGTATGTGTGTTTCTGTAGGAGGACGCTGTAACACGTCGCTGAGGCTGGATCCTGTTGGTGTTGGTGTGCTACTGCAGCTCTCCCAGGAGGTAAGAGCTCCTTCATGCTTATTTAGGAAGCAAGGAGTCTTGCACATGCAAAGCCTTCATTAATGATTATGTCAGTGACTAAAAGAGTGAGCTGGGCTCCTTCATTCCTCATCCCACCTGCCGGTCTCCTGGGCTGCTCCACATCCTGTCAAAGCCAGGCATCTTAGGAGGATTTGCTCATTGTCCCACATCCTTCCCTTCATACCCTCTTCCTGCTGGTAACTATACCCATTGGCATGACGATGCCTGGTTGTATTTCTGTGTATTTCCTTTGGAAGGAGAGAAGGAAGAGGTGCCTGAAAGTGGTTTTTCACCAGTTCAGTACAGGGCAGCAGCCTGGGGAAGAGGCACACCCTGGTCCTTCTCACGACAGCTGTGAATCGGCACCCTGAGCAGCTCAGGGCTGGACCTCGAAGGGCCACCAGAGCCACTCCACGCTGGCTTCCCTGCATGGTGCGTGGGTGCTAGGCACCTCAGCGCGGCAACTGGAAAGAACCTATATGCAGGGCACAGCCCTGAGCAGGGAGCCGGCGAGGAGGTAGGGCTGTCTACCTTCCCTGCCTTCACCAGCAGTTCGATCATTTGGCCCACAGTTGGCAACTGGTGTCCAGTGCCCTCCTTCAGCTGGGTGGGAGCAAAGCTGTCTCTCCCCTGATTTGGAAGAGTCTTAACATATGAGCGGGGAAAAAATGAAAGAAGGAATTTGTGTGCTGCCGCTGTGTTTGGAAGAATGGTTCTGTAATGCCATGGTCAGGAACCTCGGACGAAAGACTGGGAGACTCGTCACTGCACTGCTCTGTCTGCGAGTTCAGCGCTGACACATCACAGCGCAATAACTAAAATTTGGACTTTCCTCATCTAGCTGTGCTTGCTGTTTACATCTAGGCAGTGAATTCTGCACATTGCTGTGCAGGTGCCTTCCAGAAATGCCTACAGATACGCGTGTTTGAGCAGTGTGATGCTTTGTGGTGGAAGATGGGGATTGCAGTCTGAAATAAAGAGAGGGGTGAAAGGCAAATCTGGCTTCTTGTGCTCCCGGGTGAGTGCTCTCCAAGAACTGTGCTACCGTGAAACAAGTTGGCAGGCTGCCTTCCATTTGCGCTTGAAGAGGAAGCAGCAGGTACATTTTGTGGAAAGCCCGGGTAAGGTGGTTGCGTTTGGTGAGCTCCAAGAACGTCTGTAGTGGGACAGAGGAATGAAGTATTGCCTAATGCCGGGATCCGGACTGAGCTGGGGTATCAGCCAGAGTGTAGCTGCCTGGGGACACTGACTTGGAAGTGGGACTTGGGGTGTGTGTTTAGCCAGAGGGAATTTTCCCCTTGTCTTTCTCTGTCGATTGCTGAAGGTGTGTAGACAACACTTGCAGATAAGATCCTCGTTTTTAGCTGGCAAAAACTGGCTGATGCGATTCCCACATCCTGTGCTGGCAATCAGTCTGCGGGGTGCCAATTACAGACACTTATCTCTTTGCCAGACAGCAGGGACGGGGTACCTCTCATCTAATTTTAGATGTCTGGTAAACCTCTGTCACTGACTTGGGCAGCCTGAGCTCTCCTCCTGCTCAGGGGAGAGAGATAAGCGCTTTCATGGCACATTTCTTCTGCCCTCTTTCAGATGTCTGCTGCGGGGTGAGGTAACTGACTCCCTAGAAATCTCTGCCTCTCCCCACCAACGGCGAAGGAGCCTGACAAGCTTGGCTGGAGAGGTCTGCGTCGTCTGCGCTTTCATGTGCTGAGGTCCATGAGAAATTACTGGAAGGAGCGTAGATCATTACCAAACACCAGCTGGAGACAGTGGGAATCCCTTTGCTTTACGGAATCGGCAGCAGTTGTTTATCTGGCAGAAAATACGCGTTCGATGACTTTTTTTAAAATTCACACTTTTCAGCTCTTTAGAAAGGCAGAAAGTAGGGTGATGTTACCCTTTGTGTTATCACCAAGGTGACATTGTCACCCTGGCAAAGCAGCTCCAGAGAAAGGCCCATCATGTTATAGCCCCTTCCTTTTGTTTTCTCCCCAAATTTCCTTACATTGTGTTTAGCTCTTCACCTCGCATTTTAAGTTAATGTTATTCTTTAAGCTGCTCTAACACTGATTTACACCTGTGACACTCCTATGCCAGCAGCTTTATTATAATTTTGTCCCATATCTACTGCGCACGGCTGCCTACTCTGCGCTGGCTTGCTGCGTTTGCAGCACAGCTCCGGCAGGAAACTTCCATTTTCTGATTAAATGTACCTTTGCTTCTGTTCTTGCCGTTTGCACAGCCCCAGTCAGAGTTCGTTTTACTTCAGGGATCTAAAGACTAGACAGCTAATCTAAACTAATCACCCCACTCCAGCTGTAGTCCCTGGAGAGGGATCGTCCCTTGGGGACGTGATTCATCCCAGCTGACTTAACGTCGTGTCTGAATGTGCTGGTTCACACCTGGGCACGGCTGGCTCTCTGCACTGACTACAGCCCGCTGATTATCAGAGAGCAGACATTGAGCTTGTAGACGACTTAATTTAGCCTGGATGAGTTTAATCTACAGGGGTTTTGTAACTTGTAGACAAAAGGCTAGCTGATTAGATCAGCTCTCTGGCCAGTGTTTCATTCCCTGCTTGGCCTCTGTGGAGTTCGGCAGCTCCAGGGTGAGAGAGCTGAAGGGGGTGGGGGAGGTCCACGTGGCATTCTGGGGACTCCTATGCACAATTTTTCATGTACTGCGTTGCGTTCTGGGTGGTGCGTTCCGAACGCAGCGCTTGAAATCACATATTAATGTCTGCCTGTATTGTTTCTCCAAAAATCGCGATGCTATTGGGAAGCTGGAGTTAACGCATCCCAGAACACCCAGCACGTGGGTGGTATCGTCACTCACACAGCACCAGACTCCTAAGTTTGAATGTCCCTTCCGTGACGGATTTCCGGGGAGATGGTAAAAGACCACATGAGCTATTGCTCTTGTAGCCTGTGTAGAAGCCATGAGCTGTGCTAAGATTCCTGCCGTGCTTCACACAAACACTGTGACCATGTGATATCAAAAAAGATGCTGTTTTGGCTTCTCTGCTGGATGCCAGTCTAGCAGAGCTCGGGCTCCCAAGAAATGCTACGGAGGAGCGTTAGCTGTGGTTCGGGGAGGAATCAGTTTCTTGGCCGGGTCTGATTATCCACTTGGGATATTTGTATTTCATTATAACTGACACTGAGGAGCATGTTTGATTTGGAACAAATTTCAAGCAGGAACAAGTTTCAGCATCTGCATTTCCACTGTGAGCACAATGAGGGACAAAACAGGTTAGAGCCTGCTTGGCCGAGGGTGGGGACCTCTCAGGAGGGAAGGGGAGGGCAGGACGTGAATCGGATACAAGGAAAGGGAAGGAGCAGCAGCCTGAAGACCTGATCATCCTCCCCTTGCAAAAGGGATACTCCGAGCACCAAGGATCAGGTGTGTGTCTGAGGAAGCCAAGTGAGGGAAAGCTGGCTCCTCCCCCAGAGTGGGAGGCAGTACCTGGTGATTAACTCCCAAGCGGAGGAGTGGAGCTCATGCTGAGTCCTGAAGGAACCTGTTGGGAGGAGCTCAGGAGTGTGAGAGGGCCAGAAAAGACCTGGAGTCGGACAGAGGACTAATCCAGCTGGAGAGGCACTTCTTAGCATCAACAGCTCCGGTCATGTTCAACTACCTAGCAGTAGAGGTGAGACCCCAGTTCCACCGCAGCTATGGGGGCCAGCAAGGGGTGTCTGGGCCACTGAAGAGCCGCCTTGAGCAGCTGAAGAAGCCGTGGTGGAGGGAGGCCACCCCACTGGTGCTCCAGCACAGTGAAACAGCCCGGCTTGCCATAGACGCCTTTCTCGAGCAGGGGGAACGCGGCTACCTGAGTGCCATCGCTGAGGAACGGGAGCTGCCTTTTCTTTCCACCCTGGACATGGAATATATGAGCCATCAGAGAAACCAAAGCATTCCAGATCCCAGTGCAATGAAAGACAAAGAGGCTGACCCTGGCGATGTGGACACTGGAGACAGGTCCTCCCTCAACTCTGAGCTAACGTCTGGCACCTACTTCCCGCTGATGTCTGATGTGCACCCTCCAGAGCTGGAGCTGGGGTGGCCAGGGACGCCACTCCTCACGGTGTCAGGCCAGACTCAAGCCACTGTGATTTTCCAAAGAAACAAAGCTAACAGCATTAAGGATTTGCTCCGGTCTCTGATCAGCCGGGCACGGACGGTATGTATAGAGCTGCGTCCCTGGAGCGGGGTCTTGTGCCAGAGCACCCGCGTCCTGGTGGCTGGTCCCACAACTGCCCACCACGCGCTCCAAGCTCTTGCTGCTCTCTACATGTCTGGCATGATGTGATTGCTTTTTCTCTAGCAAATCTGTAACTGTTCCTGCTCCTCTCCTTTCCTGTATTTTCTTTCCACCTGGGAAAATGTCACCCAGGCAGCGCCCTTTAAGGCACTCTGCCTCTCTATTTGCGGGCACCAGAGCGGGGTACCAAAGCCTGGAGCAGTGAGTGGCAGGGCGTGCAGCGTTAACGCTTGGCTGTCCTCCGCCGGCAAGTGCGCACCAGCCCGCCCGCCTGCCCTCTGCCAGGGAGTTTGCACGGCCAGGGCTTTTCTTGAGCCCCGGACACCGTGTTAAGCAGGACAAGAGGATGCCACTGGTGAGCTGCTGTGGGAGAGCTTAAGACCTGAGTATACCTGTGGGACTGAAAATCCCTGCCTGTGGTTTGGAGTAGGTTAGAGTACATCATCGTACCTTCTAGCCTTGATGTCTGTGTCTCTCTGAGGGTGAGTAAGATCAGCCCGTTTTGCCCCATCGCACAGTTTCTGCTGGGTGGAGATTGCCAACCCTCAGATGTACTAACAACTGGGCGACTACGGTACTTGCCTACCAAGCACAATCCTGGCATGAATTTACTCGTTAAATTATGCTCCTGCTTCTTTCTTTTTACTTTCCCCCTATAGTGTGTACTAAAGCAGCAGCTCGGACAACTGTATCTCGGACATGTTTTCAGCTTTTATTGTCTTTGTCCTCTTTATAGTTCTTTTCATCTGTTCCATGTTATTTTTCTTTTGTAGTACTTCATTTCAGTAGCATGGAGATACTGAGTAAACTTTTTAGTGCAAAGTTCACTTTTAACCAGTCAGCTTCTAGGCAATTTCTTTTATCGCTCCAGTAATTTCTTATTTAACTTTACCGTCACTCCTTAAATGCATTACTGCCTAGCGCAGAAGGCAGGAGGTGAGAATTGTTAAGCCTGGACTTCAGCGGGGTCAAGAACACAAGCTGTTTCCAGGTGAACTGAGCTAAAGTGTTATCTTCTATCACCTGCAGAGTTGTACCTATCATCTGCAGAGTTGTACAAACAAGATTATGTTGTCCCGGGCGGATGAGACCGGGGCCGTGCAGCAGCTCAGATTGCTGTGCAGCATAACAGCATCATCACAGGACCACATATCCTTGAAATTGGGGCCTGATATGAAGTAAACGAGGATCTTTTTTTTTTTTTTTTCTTTTGTCCAAAAGAAGACTGGTTTGCCACGTAAACTACTGCTCAGTTGGAAACAGCCATTGCTTCATGCCTGAACTTCTCTTGCACCTTTGTAGGCAAATACGGGAAGTTTTATCCAGGAAGTCAGTGACAAAAACCTTTGTTTGTCCTTGCAGGCAGCTGATTTATGATATCTTAAATGATCTGAAAAGTCCTGTGACACCCACTGTGTCCTTTTCAGCAATGAGGATTAAGACGTAGTCACGGCAGAATGCACAAAGTCAACGACTACCGAGAAATGTCCCCTTGTCACTTAGCATGTGTCCCGGACATCTGATGATATTATGATCCTTTAAACGACATGAAAAACATCTTGCTGCTTTCTCAGTTCACAGGGACTTCTCTCTTGCTGCAGGGAGGTTGCCCAGGGAGTAGGTGCTTTATTGGACTTTAAGTACATTTTGAGCTTTTTACTTTTTTCGGTTGGCTTGAAAAAAGCACTGACAATCTTCAGCCCTCTGTGTTCAAGCTGGGGATTTCCATGCAGTGTTTTTGACTGTTGTGTGAAACTGGTTTATTACTGGTGTTTTACTGGCTTCTAGGTTAGCAGCTCTGGCCAGTGCTTCCCGTCATTAACTCGATCATTGACAGCAGTTGGAGCTCATTCACAACCCCAGTTGCACATCTTTAAGTACTTACTGAGTCATTTTGCTCAGCAAACTGTCCAAAATGTCTTTTAATGACAAAAGAACAAACAGAGTTAAAACCATCTGTTGCTTGAAGTGCCAGTAGCAACTGTGCAGAGAACCGCTTGCTTTTTTGCTTTTCAGCCACTGTTTCTGCATTTCAGATATCTTCCCCACTAGACTTTAAGCTCTCATCATACATCCCTCCTTTAGAATGTTTCTCCTCCTGTGTGCTTACAGCTAACCTAGAAGGGGGATGTAGTGCTGGTGCGATGTGGCAAAGGTGTTGAGGTCCCTGACTGCTTTTCCTGGGTCCGGCAGACAGGAGGGCACGCGCCTTGAAATGTTGTTTGCTGTTTTCTCCTGTACAGTCATACAGAACAACATCAGCTGACATATTTTGCAACAGCGTATTTGTACTGACAAATCAGCAAAAAGGGCATTTGTTTTATTGGTACCTTTTGCTGGTGCGGTTTGTCTTCCTACTTTGCTGTATTTAACCAGCTGTCTTTGAAGATGTATTTTCAGATTTGAGCTTTTCTCCTTGCAGACATAAGGAGATGCAGCGCAGCCACACCTTAGCCTTCATTTGATAATACTATTGCAGTTTTACTTTTGTTGGATGAGCTCCAATCGATTTTGAACTGTCCGTGCTGCTTCTTTCGCCCCTCTTGTACAACTCTGACACTGGCTGCGTGTCTGCATTTATGTGCGCTGGCAGAAGGGTCGCTGATGGTCCCCCGGAGAAGCAATGTGTCACTTCAAATGGCAACATTACGGTAATGACCAAAACCACACTGCTATTGGCAAATACCAGTAAAACCAGCTGTGCTGGTTAGAAACCAGACAGATGGCAACCCCAGTGGGGTGCTGGTAAGTGCTGTAATTCCCAAAGTGATGACTGCAGTAATTGCTGAATTGTTAGTTTCCAGGAGTGGATTTAGAAATGTCATGATTTAACCCTACAATGGCAAGGTGTGAATTTTCTCGAGCCTGTGGGGCAGCCGCCTCTTTGCAACGCCCTGACCTGCCACGGCTATGCCGTGGGCTTGGAGGCCGTGATCAGCATGGTGAGGAACAGGGATGCTCTGAGCCTTGCAGCTCCCACCACTGAAGCCGAAGGGCTGGAAGCACTGGACATATGTTGCTTAGGTTTGTGAGGCCAGACTGACTTAAATGCCCAAAGCTTTGAAATGTGAGACACGAGTTGTCAGGAGCCTGAATTGGAGTGGTACTTAGGTACCTAACTTCCACTGCTTTATAGAGCTGTTGGAAATAATCTTTGAGGCTTTAGACCTCACTTTTGTGACAATACGTTCTTAGGAGGCTTCAAAGGGAAGACTTCCAGGGTCATCTGCCCCCAAAACTTCTTGGCTTTGGCGTGCAGCTGATATTATTATAAGAGCTGCCTGCTTTGTTTACCGAGAGGATATGGTGACCCGAGTGGCCCTTACGGCTGTCCTGTGGCACCACAGGAATGAGCAGCCCCACCATGGGTGCCTGCACCTCTACCACGTGAGGCTACGGCAGGGCACAGCCTCCCCTCTCTCCCCACTGCAATGCTCCTCGCTGCACACTGCAGTGCATGTGGGGCCGCCAGCCTTGCCTGACATCGGCTGTGGGTGCTTGCCCACCAGGAGCAACTCTACCCAAATCCCTCCTGTGAAGCGCTCGCATGTGAGGAGGCCGTGAGTAGAGCTATAGCCTGTTCCACCTCCTGATGCCAAGCAAAAACCCGCTTCGGAAAACATGAGTCTGACTATCACGCAAGGCTCCACCCAGCTTGCACAAGCTGGCGTCCCACTGCCTGGGGCGCTTGCTCCCGCGCTGACGCCGGAGCCCTGCCACAAGGCTGCCAGGGGATGCAGGTCTGCCTGGCATCCAGCTGCATCCAGCCCAGGGCACTGGGTGCCACGGGTGACTCTGTGCCATGTTCTGCCACGCGCAGCTCCCTCTCACAGCCAGCACTGCAGACTGGCAGTGCCGTTTTGGGGCAAGCAACAGCCCCAAACTCTGCCAAAGCCTTTGAGCACTGGTAGAGAAAAGCAAGATGGTGAGGGACCTTCTGTGCACGCTAGGTGCAAGCAGTGCCTCTGAGCATGTGGGGTCTGGAGACAAAGGAGCATCGGTCTGTCTTGACTCCATCATATTGACTTCCCAAGCCAAGTTTAGCTTGTCTCCAGGGCCAAGCCTGCCTCAGACCTAAGCTTGGGATGAGCTGGAATATCATGAGGCAAGTGTGGCTGAGAGGGACTTGCCTGAGGCCTTACACAAGGTTTAGGCTATAGTTTTTTCTTGGTGCTTCATCATTAGAGAATGGGTGACCCATCAAAGTCATTTGGCTAAATTGCCTTTGGTTTTTGGCTGAAGGCCAATGTGGGAAGACATGGTGAAGTCCTGCTTTCTTGTGTGGGTCTCAGCGGTACCTAATGCTGATAGCCCAGCAGCAACATTAATTTGGGAAGTTAAAGATGCTTCTCACTGCTTTCAGAGCTCTTCTAGGGGTGACTTTGCTGTCTGTGCCAGAAGAGTGCATTTCGGGAGGGGAGAAGAGTTTGCCAGAGCCTCACAAGGCTTCTGGGAAGACAACACTGACAAGGGCTACAAAAGAGATGCCCTTTGGAGTCAGGATCTGAAGCGTGTATCTCCCAGGGCCAGGGCGAGAGGGTGGAGATGTGGTTTTGGCCTGGACAGTAGGAATAACTTTTAGGTCTTGATGACAGCTGCCTTGTGTCCACATGGATGTTTGGGGTCACACCAGTCTGCAGGAAGGTTCTTCACCAAACTCTGCTGCGGTGGGCTGGGCCAGGGTTCTTCTACAAGATGTTGGGGACCAGTGACAGTGTGTAAGTCATCATCACAGAGATGGTCTTTGGGGACAAATCAGATAGAGTTAAGAAATCATGTCCATCTGCAAAAGGGATAAATCCCCAAGGGAGCAGGAAGCAACCTTTTGACACTGCTGCCCTCCTATGCCATGGCTGTGGTGCAGAGGGTCTCTCCATGGTGCGTGCAGGCAGAGCGGGGCTGAGAGGAGCCAACTTGCCAAGCTAACGACTGGGCAGGAGAGCACAGGAAAGCCAATGGGGCCCCGCTCTGCCCATGGCAGCTGCCTCCACTCAGCACCTAGGCCATGAGCAGGAGCCTGGAAAGAGGGAGTTTATTAATGAAAATGGAGCAGAAGACCTACTGGGCAGCGAGCGATCTGGGGACAGCACGCCAGTCTGGAGCAGAGACATGAGCCTGTCCCCACACCCAAGGACAGTGATACTTGGATCTCCTCTGCTCTTTTCTGAAACTATTCCAGGTCAGACCCATGAAGGTGATTCAGCCTGCTCTATTTAAAGCTTGAACCATTGCAGGTAAAAGTCAACCTCCCTGCTGTCCTCTGCGTTTGACTCTCTGTTTGAAGAGGAGCAGCTGAGCAGAAGTGGCAGAGGAAAGCTCACCCTACACGGCTGGCTCCATAGGGTGATTTGGACTACGGAGAACTGCATTCATGGCCATGATCTTACACAGGCAGAGGAGGTGTTTGAAAAGAAGATTCCTACCTCCTCACAGGATGCATGATGAGTAGCAGAACAAACTCATGCATTTTGTGTGCAAGATGTAGTGCAGGGCATGAACATTGAGTAGTGGAGTAAAGTAGGCCATTGGAGCTTCACTCCAAAACTCAGTACTTCTTGGGCCATCTTTATTTGGGCATCCTCTAGTAGGTGCAGAAACTCAAAATCAGAGTTACGCACACAACTCACAAGTACCGAACAGTTACTTAATTACTGCTAAGATATGGTAAAGACTGGGACTAAAGTACTTGGTCAGTAGTTCTATTATTTTATCAGCTTTTGAAATTAAGCTGGCCTGTTGGTAAATCCTTCACACTTTACCTTTTTCCCCTAGTGTGTTGCCATCTTCCATGAGTTTTCAGTGTTAACTGTTAATGGTACAAGGTCCAAGTCACTGGAATTCTCTGCAAGCACTCTCAGGTGAAGTGCATCAGGCCTGACAAATCATCCAGCTCAGCAAGCGCTCTCCTGCCTGTTCCTTCCTTCTCCAAGATGTCCCCCTGATGCCTGTCACTAATGGTGACGGCCAACAGATGATCCCAGCAGACCCTTCCTGATCCAAATAATGGCTGCTTTGATGTCATCTGCTGGCACGCTCACTCTGTGAGGAACAGTGGAACAGCTTCTCCAGTCACATCTTAATCTATTTATGGTTGATTTCCCTTGATCTGTTGTTCTGGTTGCAGGTCATGCTGTACTTTGAATTTTCTAGTTCTGGGTCAACTCACTTGTAGTAGGTACTTGTCATGACCTACCTTCCATTTTCTGTATTTTCCTTCCAGTTTTTGGAGAATTCATTTAGCCAAGATGGTCTGCTGCCTCCCATCCCATCTCCACAGCGGGATGGGTTGCCATGGCCTTCTTCAATCTCATTCTTTCAAGAACTGGCAGTTCTCTTTAAAATTAAATTTTAAATTTTAAACCCCCTCCCTTGGAGACCTTAGCTTGCAAGTCTTCGGTTTACTGAGATAGATTTTCTTGAATTCTTTTTTTTTTTTTTTTAATAATGTTAGTGTTATTCCTTCTCCCTGCTGCTAGGTTTCATAACTATCACTTGCATCCTGGGCTGTGTTAGCAGGAGCGCTGCCAGCAGGGAAGGGGAAGGGATGGGATGCTTCCCACACATGTTATTCTCTGATTTTGTCTAGTCGCCCCTAGGATGTAATCTTGGAACAAGGACATGTACATACTTGATCAAGATACCTTCTCCCTTACCTGGCAGTGTGTCCTTACTGAAAAATATGATGCTTCTCTATATTAATATACTAGTCATCTAGGGAGTCACTCATACCAACTGAGTAACGATTTTGGTCAGTCTTGGCTCATCTGTTTATATGCTGTATTTCTGGCATATTTGCTTAAGGCAATACATAGTTGTTGCATCAGTGATATTCACAGTTTGTGCACATGTATGAGCCTTTCAGCTATTTCTTTCTGTGAATGACAGATGAGACTGGAGGTAGCTGCATGGGGAATATCTTCATAGTTATTAAAAGTGATATTATCTGCCATGGTGGGGTAAGGGCTGTCAAACACAAAGGTCCAGAAGCAATGTCCACTCGTGTGGCCACAGACACACAGTAACTCAGGAGGTTTGAATACTCAATTCATAGGTTAATGCACAATTCATTTGGGCATGAGATTTCAACAGTCTTGTTTTTCTCACCCTCCCCCCCCCCTCTTTTTTTTTTTCCTGGCTAGGTGATAGCAATTGTGATGGATCTGTTTACAGACATGGAAATACTTTGTGACCTGCTGGAGGCCTCAAGCAGACGGCATGTCCCTGTTTACCTGATCCTGGATGAACAGTACTTGAAGCACTTTGTGGAAATGTGCAATAAAATGGCTCTTACACAGGACAACTTCCCAGTAAGTTTTCAGTCACACACTGGATATGGTAAACCGGTCTCTGAATTGACAAAAAACATGTACCCTTTGTTCTGTTCCCTCCACCTGGTCCCTAGGACCTACCCCTTCTCCCACTGTCCCAGGCTAAGAGACCATGGCTGCTTGGTCTAGGAAATCGAGATCTGTTGGGAAGGAGTGGAGAAGCCTCCTAGTCCCATATCTTGATGTTTTGTGGTCCTCACTTCAGTTTTACACACACACAAGAAGTGTGCAGTCAAGGCCAGTAAGATGCAGTGCGTTACAACGCTTTGCTGGGCTGGTGCCGATAGAGGTTGACCCAAAAACTTACGTTCACGTGGACTTGTACCATCTCCTTTCTTTGTCTCCTCTCAGCCCCCGCTCTAGGATGGAGAATTGCAAGACTTAAATTGCTCATAGTTCAGATCCCTGGGCTCAGTTTAGAGTCTGGCCAGAGCTGCTGTAGTGCAAGAGCTGGGTGGGGAAAGGAAGGAATAAGTCCCTTCAGGTGTCCTGGTACAAACCCTGCCATTTCCCCCTAGCCCTGCTGCACTGCCTCAATGTAGAACCACGTTAAAAATGTTGTGTTAAGATCTGCTTTTTGGCTTTTGCGATTCAGTTGTAGGTTCGTGAGGGGTTTGTGAAGAGCCTGATTCCCCACTCTGTGCAGTGCCCAGAGCAGGCAAATGATAAAAATTAATGTGTCAGTGTGACAAGCTCTCTTGGGAACTTACAGACTCAGAAATACACCCCTAGTATCTTGCTGCTCCACCTATCAATGGAAGTTGGTTTTTTTGTTGCCTTTTGTTAGTCCTGCGAGGCCAGCAATGCTGNAGGAACTTACAGACTCAAAAATACACCCCAGTATCTTGCTGCTCCCCATAGCCTTTCTGGCTACCACCTATCAATGGAAGTTGTTTTTTTTGTTGCCTTTTGTTAGTCCTGCGAGGCCAGCAATGCTGGCTGTGCCCCTTCACTGGGTGCACAGGATTCCCTGGAGGACTCATTCTCTTCCAGCCACCAATTTAATAGGTTTTCCCTCCGTCTTGGTGGGGAATGCTTGGAAGTTATCCAGTTACCTCAAAACCATTCTCAACTAAAAACAGGCTAGAGGAAATGCAGAAATAATGTCTTACAGCATTCAAAATAGATGCAGTTACAAATGTCTTAATTTCCCCTCATTTTTAACCTGTCTACACAAAGAGAGGCTTACTTCTTCTCCCATGTTGGTGATGCTCTGTCCTTTCTTGCTTCTCACAGGCCAGACCCATTTCATTCTGCCTCTTGAGATGGCAACTGTTAGGGAAAACTGCTTCATGCTGCAGCATGTTTGCTTTCATAAACAACTGCATCACTAAGGTCACCTGATGGGCCCAGATAAATTCCATCTCTCCAAAATGCATTTTATTTGCTTCTTATCCAAGAGCCAGGTCATTGTTTTTAATTAAAATTAGAATGATTTTACATCCATGGAGATGTCTACGTCTCTTTGTAAGACCTGATGTCATGTCTTGTGCTTTAATGGCTAATTAACACTTGCCTCCCCCATTCAGTGACTCATTGGCAGGTCTCAATGTGCAGTGCCTCTTAAGCGGATGCATCTCCAGCAGTACATTAACATACGTGCTTGATATTCACATCTAAGCGGAATGAGTGTACATACTTTATTCCTGGCTCTGAGTTGCGACAGGATGTGATGGTAAATCTCCATTTGGAATAATTGGTTACAATTTGGGGTTTAATGGGGAATTTGGGGCAGTTGCCCCTCCAGCATCTTATTTCTAACAACATTACGTGAGCCCACTGGTGTCAAATCCTGGTGCTGAACATCAGCAAACCCTGCAGTGGGGCATCGAGCATTGGCAGCGGTCACAGCAGAAGACTTAGCTGTCGGATTTTTTTCAAATGGCCAACTGCTGAACCTAAAACTATTGTCTAAATTGAGTGAGAGTGGTACCTGGCAGTCTGGCTTTCCTGCAAGACTGCAGGATTCTCATCTTGCTTGCACAATTCAGGGCCTGGATTGCCAAGAGGAAGAAGAGGATGGAAAAAATGAGCCACATATCAGAAATTCACCCAGCCTTGGAAAGGGTAGAGGGAGTGAAGAAATACTATGATGACAAATCTATGGTATATCCCTTACTTGAAGGGATCCCTTAAGTTCTCTGTGGGGAGATGAAGCTCCTCCCAGTGAGAACTAGCGTTACTAAAACCTCAGCACTGGAAGAAAAAAAAATCCCTGTGTTGATTGGCAAGAGGATTACGTGAACACCTCCCCAAGCATCCAGCGTATCTTGCTCTATATCAGCAACTTGTGGTGGGATCACAGATTACTGCAAGTTGCCAGGGACCTCAGGAAGTCATCAGGACCAACCTCCTGCTCAAAGCAGCGTCACCTGTGAGGTCAGACATAGTTGCTCAGGGCCTTACCTGGTCTAGTCTTGAAAATCTCCAAGTGTGGAGACTGCACAACCTCTCTGGGCAACTTGTTCCAATGAAAAAGTTTCTCCCTTCTCATAGGTGGCAGATGAGGATGTGTCCTGGGACACAAGAAGGCAACAAGTGAGAGCAGCAGTGCAAAGATTGTGAAGCTTCAGCTCTGTCCCTGCTAAAATTTTCTGTGAACTCAAGAGAACACTGGACAAGTACTTGGAGAAGAGGCCCAAGGAGGGGTTCCCACTAAGACAAACCACAAGAGGGTCAGGAAATTCCCTGAGTCAGCAGCAATGTTAGGGGGCAGCATCATAAATGATTGCCTTCTTCCTGCCCTTCCCCAGCTGCCATTGCCCACTGTGAGAGATAAACTGTTGGGTCAGATGGACCCTGGTCTGGAGGAGATTTGCTGCTGTCATGAAGCCCTGAAGGCAATGGTGCTCCTTGGGTGGGTGGGGAGACTTCCTCAGCGCGACGTGAGAGTCAAGCCTTTCCCACCCTGCTGCCATGAGCTCCCAAGCAGACGTTTCCGGGAAGCCCACCTCCTGCCCGCAGGGACGCTGACGGGAGGGGAGAGCTGTCAGGAATGGAGTCACCTGCCGCAGGGTGACTCCCTCCTGCTCCTCACCCGCGAGGCACGACTTCCGTGCCGTGAACCTCACGTGAGGCCAGAGACTGGGCGAGCCAGTCCCTGGCTGCGTACAGGCAGCCTGGGGAGCGCACACATGCTCAACCTGCCCGGCAGGAGGAGGAGAGGGAGAAGGGGATGCAGTGATGCCTGGGAGCATCTCCTGGAGGGGCGGCAGAGATGTGGGTCTGCGCCCTGCAGAGGATATCTATAGGCAAATCACAACTATTCGTGGTTGTCTTCTGTCTGCAGCACTGGCTGTTACAAATCGTTGTGGCTGGCCAGGCTGAACTCTGCTGCGTGGCGGAGGGGACACTGCCACCTCCACCAGGAGCGCCCACCACTGTGGGCAGCACCACCTCCACCAAGGGGCAAAATGGCCCCGGCAGCGTGTGCAGCCCGTACCAACTGCTGTGGGCCTTCGTCTTTTGCAGGGCTGATGCTAGGCAGGGATGAGCTGCCCACAAAGGGATCTGCCGGGTGAAACGCAGGTGGTGACAGTTTGTGACAGCTCCTGGTGTGCCAAAGCCACCGCCGGTGGCAGGGGAGCTGGCCTGGAGGGGCAGTCGGGGATGACCTGGCAGGCCGGCATAGGGGCAGCCTTAGGGATGGTTATTTAGATACGAGATGTTTTGTTTGGCACTGTATCATACAGACCAGGTCAGTAACTGCTTCCAGTGACTGTTCTCTTCTGCCTTCCCCAGCCGACGTGCAAATAACTGTTATTATGGGCAAAAACCTCACACTGCGAAAAAGGCTCCTGATGGATACTGAGAGCCGTATTTCCCATTTTGCTCTGGTCCGTCGGTTTTACAGGCTGAAGTTGTATCGGAGAAGTTCCTTGCAGCCTCTAAAACAGATGAGGACCAGGTCTGTTTCACTTGAGTGCAGCAGCTGAGAATTTTAATATAATTTTTAAATATACTGATAAAAGGCAGTTCTTAAAATGCAGACATGCCTTTCTGTAAATCTTTTTTATTGAGCGGTGTTTTGGTTTTAAGAAGCCTGTCACTGTATTAAATCAGAACCGCACATTCAATTGATTAGAGACTGGCTAGTTGTTATGGGTCACAATTTAGTTTAAATGCAGAGCCATCAACTAGTGTGGTTAGTTAAGTATTATCAATAATCTGGAGGAAATTCCATAGTCTTACATACTTCAGAAATTATCTGTAGGCTCATAGGATTCTCCAAATTTTTTTTCAAATCAGCATTTGTAGCTAAGTGCAACTTGTTAATATTTGCTGGTGTTTTTATCTTACAGAAGCAGACAGCGCAACAAAATACTTGGTATGTAGAAGCCAAGAAATACTTAATGCCTTGCTGCATTCTGCCTCTGGGAGCAGAACTCCTGCTTGAGGGAGTCCCTCAGTGACGCAGAAGGGAACATTTTGGTTTAGTTCAATATGTGTCCCCCTACCAACTCTGCTTTCTTTGGTTTCAGAACATGCGCATAAGGTGTCTGAGCGGAGACACATACTACAGCAAAGCAGGCAAGAAATTTGCAGGCCAGGTTCTGGAGAAGTTTATCCTGATTGATTGTGACCAAGTTCTTGCTGGCACATACAGGTAAGAAAACATAGCAACTGCTGTGACAAAGATTGGTGACGCTGAGACAATATTCATTACCAAAATAGTGAATAATGTAGCTCTTTTTTTATTTTTTCTCCATGATAATGATACACTGCTTCTCCTCTTCATTTCCTCTTATAACTGTCAGGTTTCATATCGTTGGTTTACCTTCCTCTACTCCATCCTCTTGCTCTTACCGTGCTGTTTAGCTTTCAGATAGCATTAACGGCTTGTCTGCCAACATTGACGCTTCCTGGACACATCTGTCTATGAGCATCGCTTTCATTGCTTAAAAATGCAAAAAATGTTCTGCCAAGTCAAATGACGTTCCACCTAGCCTAGGTTCTGCCTCCAGCTGATGCTGTTTAGGAACAGCAGCCCAAACTGCCATCTGAGGTCCATCCCCTTTGTCCTCCCACAGCATGCGCCATTGTTGCATACGTCCCTGCTTATTCCCTCCAGTACCTGTTCTGTACCTATTGTCTGTGAATTTGCCAATTGGTTCTAAACCAATCTCCTACTAATTTCATGAAGTGCTCCTAGTTCTAGTGCTGCAGGTTGGTGAAATAGCTTTTTTTTAGCAAAATCATTGCTTTCACAATTTTCCAAGGTTCCACCTTATCCGCCCACCCCGCCCTTCTCTTATCTAAAGTGAAGACCTCGGCCTTTTCAATCTCTCCTCATACAGCAGCTGCTGCATCCCTCAGTCATTTTAATTATCTTTCTCTGCACCCTCTCTAAGCTCACTATGTCCTTCCTGAGATGCAGAGACCAGAACTGCATGCAGCCCCCAAGATATGGCTGCACCAAGGTGCTACAGAGGGTCAAAATGATGTCCTCTGCTTTGTTATTATGTTGGCAGTGGCCAACATTCATTGAATTTTTTAGCTGCCATTGCACACTGAGCTGATGATTTCAGACTGATGACGATGATTTGAGCTTCTTCCTGAGCTGTTTCAGGTTCAGCTTCATACAGACCTGATACAGATCATTTTTCCCTATGGGTACACCACATTTTCCTACACTGAAGTTCATCTGCCACATATTTGTCCACTTGCTCAGTTCTGTGAGGTCCTTCTGGATTTCCTCACCTTCAGTGAGGTATTAACCACCTGAAGGAACTGAGGATCCTCTGTAAACCTGGGGTTTCACTGCACCCCTCCGTGCCTGAGGTCACCAATAGGATGAAAACCAGCCCCACCACCAGTCTCTGGGGCCTCGCTGCTGACTCTTACTCATGCTGAAAAATGACCATTAAGCCCTACCCTTTCACCAGCTCTCGGTCCATAACAAGACCTTTCCTCCGTGCCCATGGCAACTTAGTTTCTTAAAAGGCTTTGGTGTAGAACCTTGTCAAAGGCTGTTTGAAAACCCAAAAATATGTAGTAGACTGTTCCTTTATCCATATGCTCACTGTCTCCCTCACCAAACTCCAGCAGGTCTGTGAGGCAGGGCTTGCCTTCACAGTAGCCCTGTTGACCTTCTTCCAAGAGGCTGCGCTTCTCCATGCCATCAGTAATCCTGTTCTTCACAGCACACTCTGCCGTGTCCCAAGGCAGAGGTCAGCTCCAGTGGTATGTAGGCCTCAAGATTACGTCCAGGGTCCTCTCTGTAGATGGAATCATACTGGAAACCTCCCCGTCTTCAGCAAAGCAGTCTTCACAGTGGCCCTGGTACACAGGAGTGAAACACGTCTCAGTGTCACCAGCATTAGCAATGGATGCAAAAAATTCATTGAGGTTCTCTGCTACGGTCTTGCCATCACTTAATTCCCCTTTTGACCCATAGGTCTCAAATGGGCCTACCAATTTCTTAACTTGCCAGTACAGCATTTTTGAACAACCTACAAGCTGTAGTCATCTTGGTTTTTTTGGACTGCTCCTTTTCGGCTCTTTTTAACTACTTGCTGCATTTTTACGCAATTACCTTCCTTGAAATTGAATATCCAGGTGCTGCATTTATTTAGATTGCTCTCTCCCACTACAGAGTTAAAATTGTGTTGTGAGCATTATTACAAATGAGCTCTTCCACTTCTACCTCTGGAACTGAGTCTTATGCATCATTCCAGACCACATCCTGAATAGCATCTTTTCTTGTGGGTCAAACAATTTAGGCTAGTTAATTCTGGCAAGTAATCATTTATTGCTTCCAAAAAGTTTTTCTCCACAGCTCATCCCAGTGAAACATTAACCTAGTATGTATATGAGTGGACAGAGTCTCCCACTATTACTACCTGCCCTAATTTTGCAGCCTCTGTAATCTCAGTTAACATTGTCTGATCACCATCACTGTTCCGATCAGAGGGGCAGGAGTACTGTTCATGTACTATATTTTTATTACCAGACTCCTGAATTTTCCACCTACTGATCTTTCCCACAGTATTTTCCCGCTGTTGCACATCATATTATCCTTCACAAACAGTGCAGCTCCCCAGGACAGACTGTTCTGAATTTGGTGCGCTGGCAATACTTTATTCTCCTTCCGCCAGGTCTCCTTGAACGCTGCTCTCCCTCTCCCTTTCTCTCTCTTTTCCATCTCCCAGCCTGCACGTGCTGGACCCTCAGTCTACCAGTGTCCTCATCAGTGCTGTAGCTCCAAGCTGCGCCTTCTCCTCTGCTCCTGACTTCATCATCTCCAAGGGTGGAAGTCTCACCTTATCAAACTCTGGCAGTGAAAAATGGAAGTACCCGGTTGAAACTGGCTGTGTAGAGTCTCTATATATCAACAACACGGATAGCAGTGTCTGGTGGCACTTTGACCATCCTAAGACATGTACCTAAGAGCAATGGAGTGAATCCCTGCCAGGAAACATCTATCCATCTCCACTGACTCCAGGGGGTGGGGATTAGATAACTGAGACCATTCATATTTGAATGGCTAAAACTGAGCATGTGTCAGCTGGATTGAACTCCACAGCTGGAGGAACGTCTTATTTCCCTGTGGCCCAGAGTCAGGGTATTGCTCAAAATGTAGATTCGGTTCTCTGGGTCAGTTCCTCCCTCTGCTGATCTGGGGCAGGGATTTGGGTCTGCGATGTGCTCTCTTTCTAGGGATCTTTGTATAGCTGAAACTTCTTGAGTTCTGGAAGGTGGTTCAGTTGAATAGGGTCTTATGTCTGATTCTCTGCTGTCCCGGTAAGCACAAGATGTTCTGGACTAAAAGAAACATCTCTCTTTGTGGAATTTGTTCAACAGTGGTCAGAAACACTTCCACAGGAGAAAATCAGGAAGTCTGCTACTGGCTATACTGCAGCCTGGTACGGTACCTAGGAGAGTAAGTACTTAGATTACTCTTCCTGCAGATGGGAAAGCTAGATTCAAAGGATGAGAATAGTTACTGATAAAGCCAAAGATCCAGGGGTGTCTGGGGATGATACAGGAAAGAGGGTAAGCATGTTCTTACCCAGTGCTAGGTTTTACAGTTCAACAGCAAGTGCAAGGATCAGAGGTTTCAGAACCTCTGGGGTTATATGTTGTATATACTTCTTTATGTTCAATTTGCCATAGGAGAATTTTTCCCACCGTGGTTGGCCCCTACAGTACCCTCTGGCAATGGGTTATGCAGTTTAATTTATGCTTTGTGTGAAGAAGAGATCCATTGTATTTACATTAGACCTACTGCTAGATAATTATATTTGATGTCCCCAAATTCCCATAACCTGGGCACAGTAAACCACTGTTTCTTATTTACTTTCTTCACTGCATCTGTGATTTTGTCCTCCTCCATTATAATCCCTCACGAGAATCATCTTTTCTCCAGCTGAAGTATCCTCGGCTGTTCAGTCATTTCTCCTGCAGGAGAACATGCAGACCTTTAATCATAATGTCTATCTTTTGTGAGACTTATTGATCAGAACTGCATGAAGCTGTCACGATATCCCCACCCACTACAGTTTAGCACTGCAGTATAATGGTGACTTCTGTCTTTTCCTCTATCCCTCTTCTGGCGGTTTCTAGTCTGCTCTTTGCCTGTTTGACTAGTGCTAAACATTGAAGTGATCATTTTTTTTAACTGTCCATGGGAACCCTGACCTCTTTCCTAAGTGTTAATATCTGAGAACTCATCAATATACAGAGACCATCAAGGTTTATGCAATAGTTTGAATTTATTTACATTGAATTCTGTCTATCTTTTTGTCACTTATTTACCCTGTACCATTAGATCCTCTTGCAGCTTCTGATTATCCAGTTTCCTTTCGACCACCCGCTATAATTTTGTCATGAGCTCTGTCATGGACTGTTTCTACCATTTTTCAGGACTCTTCTGAATACGTTGAACAGCAGCAATCCCAGCACAGAACTTATGGGATTCCAGTGCGTAAATTAAAACTATTGCCAGAATTTGTATCCCATCTTTAATCACCTGTTACTCCTTGCGAAGACCTTTCTTTGTACTCCATGGTCACTTAATTTTTCTAAGAGTCCTTGCTGAATGACCATGTCAAAATCTCTCTGAAAACTCAAGTAGCCAAGATCAAGCAGATCATATGCATCTGTGTGCTTGCTGCCTCCTTCAAAGAACTGCAAGAGGCTTTTGAGGCATGGCTTCCTTCCACGAAAATATGCTGAGTCTTCAGCATTATGATTATAGTTATTTATGCATCTAATCATTTTACTGTCTATTTGCTCCTACCAGTTTGTTCAGTATGGAAATAAGACTGGCTGGTTTGTAGTTTTCCAGGAGCTCTTTGAAAGGTTCACATTTACTACTTTCCATTCCTCTGCTACTATGTTCAATTTTAAATGATAGGTTATTCACTGGTTAATAATTGGAAAATTGCTGACTTCCAGTTTTTGAAGCCTGTTTACTTTAATATTTTCCTTTAATGCGCCTTTTAACTATGGTGACTTTTTGGGTGTTTTAAAATATCTTTATTTTGATAGGTACGTTTTCTCTGAGACTCTAATATAGCATCTTTAAACAATCTTCATGTTGCCTCAAGCATTTAACCTTTTTGGTTACTCTTTTAAATTTCTTTTTAATAGCATTCCTCACTTTCTCTTTTAAGTTAAGTATTACTGTTGTGGATTATTTCGGTCCTGAAAGAATATTTGATATGGGTACGTCATGGTTATGTTTTTGCGGAGTGGCCTTTCCAAAGAAACTTTCTGAACTGGTAATGTTATTTCTCCTTTTGTTGGTTTTCTGGTTAGTTTCTCCAAAAAAACAGTCATTTATACTGTCTAAAATGCAGTTTCTGCAACTCTCCCAGTAACGGCCCCCATTCGACATGGCTATAACTGAATCTCCCTTAATTCCTCTGCTTTCTGCCACCTTAGCCTCTCAGCGCTTCTTTAGCATGGCATAATTACCATCACCGCTCTGCTCAGGAAGTTCACCTTATAGCCCTAATATTATGTTTTTCCTATTTGGGAGTGGAATTTTAATACAACAGGAATATATTTAATTTGTTGAGATATAATTTACCTTATTTGATTTTTTTTGTTCTAATGTATTGTGGCACTGCCCCAACAACATATCCTCTCTTTGTCCTTTCTGTATAATTTCTACCCTTGCAGTTTTACTGTTTCTTGATTTTTCTTCCACCCAGTAAGTTTCTGAGATGCCTGCTGTGTCACAGTCATCACTTCAGCTCAGGTATTTCCCAACATCTGTCTGTTTCTTTAGCTCATAAGATTTATGTACACATGTAAACATTTGTATCTGATCTGGTTGTTCAGCACCGTGCACTTTTCTAACCACTTTTTTTTTTGTTCAGATGTTCATTGATTCTAATTTCTTACCCAAGTGTCACTGATTTCCATCCTCTCCTTATACCAGAATACAGTTTTCTTGCTTTTATTCCTAAGGTAAAATGGGCAATCTCAAACTGTGTGGCCTTCTGCACATCACAGCTTTGCTCCAGATTCTAACTAAAGACCTCCCTAGATCTTCTGCATTATGTTGTGCAGCAGCCAGGTTTCATTTAGGTTAAGATGGAATCCAGCTTGCTTTACAGAGTCACTATGTTCCTGCAGTTTGCCATTTCCTTGTGTTCTACCATCCTTTCCCTGACATAATTTCCATAACCGTGTCCTGAAATGCTCTTTTAATTCTCTGTCCCATTCTAAGCATGGAAGAGGGAGCATTTTATAAGGCTACCGATAAAATCCTGATGTTTTTTATCTTCCTACTTAGGTGCTTTTATCTAACCCCTGAGACTCATCCTATCTCTTTTTATGTTAATGGCACCTATGCAGACATTGACCAGTGGCTTCTCTGTGGTGCTCCATAACTTAGATCCAGATGTCTCTGCTATCCTTCATCCCAGCGAGCAACTCGCTCTTCATTCTTTGCTGTCGTCCTGCCTGAGCACTGAATCACGGAGGACTACGTCTGCATGTTCTCTGTCTCCTATGGACACCAGCACAATTTGGTACCTTCTGTATAGCTTGGTTTGTACAACCTGAGGACAGTTACCACACTGACCTCCAGTTGTCTGTTTTCCAGACTCAACACCTCCTGTTCCTCAGAGGATTCAAGTCGAGTGAAAGGATTACACAGGTCTTATAGGCCACAATGTAGGCCATACACCCCCAGGATGTTTGCTTTTTTTCCCAACACTGTGACACTACAGGCGCGTGTTTTCCTTAAGACATACTCTAACCCCCAGAGCAGCTGCCGACTCATTCTGCAGCCTATATTTGCGCACCTGATCATGACTGCCTGGAACATATTTTCTTTTAATATTTTCATGTTGAACCGCATCCATTTTTTTCAGAACCTTTTTCCAACTCATATCTGTGCAGTCCCTCTCCATTTGGATATGATTTGTGAATTTAATGAGTGTACACTCTTCTGTTATTTAGGCTGCTCATGAAGATATTGGGTAGCACCAGAGCCAAGATGCTAGATCCCTCTAGAGTTTCAATACATCCTTCTACGTTGCCAGTGAATCCAGATGTCCAGTCTCTCTGCATCCCCTCTTGCAGAGGGGTATTTTCCTACTCTGTCCTTGACTATTCAGGTATTCAGTAAGTGTCTTTTAATTCTTCGGTTGTAAGAAGAGATTCTTCTCTCCTCAAATGCATGCTCAAATCATGCCTGAAATCCATT
The DNA here is from genome assembly GCA_003993805.1 of Himantopus leucocephalus. Classification (NCBI taxonomy): domain Eukaryota; kingdom Metazoa; phylum Chordata; class Aves; order Charadriiformes; family Recurvirostridae; genus Himantopus; species Himantopus leucocephalus. The sequence continues at coordinate 1,322,641 of RSEF01000020.1, forward strand.
TGCAGTCTCTAGTTACCTCTCTGGTTATCGGATTCCCTCTCCTATGAGCCCTGTGTGCAGTTACATGCATGCTGCGAGAGTAGCATACAGACTGACATTTTCATATTGAACCCTGTATGTTGATACTGTTGTTCTCTATGCTGACGCTTTCCTCGATAGTTTTGTAAAAGCCCTTCTTATTTTCCAAAATACTCTTGGCAAGCTGAACTCATTCTGATATATTGCTGCCTATTAGTACGAATCAGGTGCGTTTTTGGAGAGTTTTCTAAGTATGGGAACCAAGCTCACTGCTCTTGTCTTAAACAACTGTAGGCAAATTAGTTTAGACCCCCTCAACTCTTATGTATTTATTGATTAAATATTTCCCTGTGTTTTCCATCTTTAACCTTACATTTCCTCTAAATGAAGACAAGGAGAAAACGGGGTTCATTGAGATATCCAGGAAAAGCAATAATCTAAAATCCTAGATATAATTGTATAGCTAGTTATTTAGTATTATTCTGAGCACCATAAGAACTAGTACGTTTCTTTGAGCACTTATTTAACATAACAGAGTGAAAAATATGAAGACATTTACTAATGCAGCAGATGAGAGGAGCTGAAGGACAAATGGGGCTAGAGCTAAACAGGACAGGAAAACTAAAGTAAACATTTGCCAGGTTAGGACTAGAGAGAAGAGGTGGTATTGTCAGCCTGAAAGGGAGTTTCGTGGCTATTTGTCTTGCCTTAGAGGAGGTTAAATTTCTCAGCTCACGTTGGAAGATGGTCAAAGTATCAGTATGTGTCCTGCCTCTGGCACAGAGAGGAAGGAGCCCATTGCTATATTGTAGTGAAAGAAACTCAAGATTTGGGGTTGAAGGCGACACGACACCTGAAAATGAAAAATGAGAGGAGAAAGTTGAGAGGATTACAAAAGCTCTCTGCCTGGCTTCAGTACATAAGTGTTTGCAATGGACAGGTAAAGCCACATGCGTCTGAAGCTGGAGGAGGCTTGGAATTTCTTTAAAAGAAAGGTGCTCACGCTCACACGTATCCATGTCCCAAGGAAGAGGAAAGAGCCTTTAAGAGCGAGTTACAGATCTGACTCGATGAACAGTCACCTCAAGAAAGAAAGTATAATTAAGCAGAAAGGGAGTGCGTAAGGAATGGAAAGCGCAGTGTAGGAAACCCCGGGCTGATATGTATAGCACTAAAGTGAGCTTTGTCAGAAGATCAGTTATATATAACCTTGAGGAGCACACCAAAGCAAAGAGGAGGAAGTCCTCAGGTGTATAAATAAAAAGTGAATCCAGAAGAAAGAGACGAGGCATGCTCCTGTAAGGATGAATAAGAAATAACAGATAACTGAGATGGGAGGCCTAAATTAACCGAACACTTTGCACAGTTTTTAATCAAAAAGAAGATGAAAAATGAGGAGTTGAAATGATTTCAAGTGCACTGGAAGCAAGCTTAAAGAGCTTACTACAATAAAGTCAGATTATTGTCATCTTATCAAAGAGAATGTCACTGGAAATTAAAGGTCTAGTAATGAGTGTTATGTAGTATCTACATTTAGCAATGAGCAAAAATGATACACAAAGTTTGTATTGGTATACAGAAAGAAAAGAATGTCTCTTGACAGCCATGGTTACACAAAAGCAATAAAAATGAGTAAGAGAAACTACTGAAAGAAGCACAAAACCTTCTGCTGCAAATTGCTGTCTCATCATTTGGAAATAGCTGAAGCTGAGAAGCCGAGTGTGAAGAACTGCGAACCACCTGTAGACAGGCTACTGCGACCCGAGAGCGTACCACGCGTTTTACGGAGGGGCACCCAGAAGAACTAATCCTGTTGTCGAAAATGCTGCTGAGTGAGGCTGAGACTTCAGCTGAAATACCGCAGGGAGCTCTTGCCACTCGTGCTCGACCCAAGCCAGAGCAGCAGGGCAGGGGATGCTGCGGCAGGACAGAGAGGTGTCCCCCACCCCATGGGAGGTGATGCTGCAACTCCACCTCCTGGCCGAAGGCTGAGCTGCACGGGATCCTGGAGGGTTCCTGCTCCAGGAGGGTCTGAAAGCAAGGCAGGGAAGGGATCCTGTCCTGCAGCGATCCTTTCCCCGACTCCTCTAATTTGTGCCCCAGGGCGCATCACAACTGGATGCAGCAGCAGTTTGTTATGGGAAAAATGATGGCAATATCCTACTGCTTTTAGAAACTCACATGAACTTCTAGCATCCACAGTGGCCCGCAGTGAGGAGTTCCACAACTTGCGGTGTGTTGTGTTGTGCAAGGAAGTACCTCTTCTTGTCTATATCAAATTTGTAACCTGTTAACTTCATTCAATGCCTCATTTTTTATACCAGAAGAGACCAAGAATAATCATGCCCTGGCTATCTCCTCCATGCCATGTATGGAGGAAAAGAACTTTATCACTTTGTAGTGATGGGAATAGCCATGGCTGGCAGGGCCACATTGTCCTATCTTGGAAACCTGTACTACGGCAAGGAGGAGTGCTGTGCCGCTGAGGGGACTTGGATGATTCCTTCCAGGTCCTGTCATGACACAGAGCGGTCAGGCCCCCGTTGGATGGGCATTGGCTGGGACACAGCAATGCCTGCACTGGGGAAAGAGCCGTAAGATGCGTCAGTGGCAGGGACAGTCATAAGGCCAGGGGAGTGGATAGCTGGAACTGAGGCTGCTCCCCTTACAGGAGAAAGGACGGTTCCTGTGGATGAGAGGAGATGGCTGGGTGTATCTATCCCCTGCGTTCCTGTAGGGAGGCTGTACTTGGGTCAGAGGGTGCTGGGAGAAGACAGAAGGTAGAAGTTGCTTTGTCTGGGGAGGGAAGGAAAAGCCAAGCAAGACCTGTTGTTTACCTCCTGCTAAGGTGACGCCAGAGGCCTTGGTGGGTAGCTGTTGTGATGTTCCTGCTGGGACCATTTGAGTCTGAGACGTGAGACCTTGTAGCCAGAATGAGGAGGGCAAACATGACCACTTGCACAGCTCTGTTTCCAGATCTGCCGCCAACAGCAGTGCCAGGTGCTGGGCGAACAGGGGTGGCAGGCATTATCCTCCACCTGGCTGACCAGGGTCCTCTTGCAGTTCATGGGACAATGCTTGCAGTGCGAGGGATGCAATCCTGCCCCTCCAGAGGAGGGGGTGCTCAGCCCTCTGAGCGCATTTGTGGTTTTGAGGAGTTCAAGTCAACACAAGTGCTTGTGTGAGTGGAGTAGGTCCTGAGCTGGGCTACGTCTAAGCACTGTGCAGCGCGGACGCAGCACTCTTGTGTGGAAGGGTAATAGCTGTAAGCAACATGGACGGGAACCCCAGCCCTCCCGGGAGCCAGGCTGCGCCCCTGGGATAGACGCCTTTGACCATACAGGCGATACAGGCTACACAAAATCTCCTCTGTCTGGACTCTTGCATTTCTTCAAAGAACTCTCACAGCTTTGTGAGAGATAACTTTCCTTTGCAAAAGCCGCCTTTCCTATTATACCATATTTACCTATGTGGCCATTAACTGTGTTCTTTAGAAGAGTCTCTACTAATTTGTGCTGTGCAGTTATGAGACTTAATGGACTGGAACATTACAAAAATTATATCACGTTAGCAACATTCCACTCTTCTGATAACCAAGGCACTTTCAAGTGAGAGATAACACATCCTGGTTAGTAGTTGACCTATTTCATCCTTTCATTCCTTTGGAGCTCTTGGGTTAATGTTACCTGGTCCTGCCAATTTGTTACTATCTGCTTTGTTGATAGGTTTTCTAATCTCTTCTACAGAGATTTCAACAGGAGACTGATCCTCCCTTCTGTTCCGTACAGAGGTGTGTTCAGGGCAGCAATCACCCCGAGCTCCTGTACAGTAAACATCGATGCAGAGCGATTATCTAAGCACTCCTATTGCACATGGACCATGTGCTAGCCCCACACAGACCTGAATATTATTTCTTATGCCTTTTGCAATGTGTGACCCAACCTTTTTGAAAGACGGGCTTCCTGGTCTTAATCACAGAATCATGGAATGGTTTAGGTTGGAAGGGACCTTGAAGATCATCTTCCACCCCCCTGCCCTGGGCAGGGACACCTCCCACCAGCCCAGCTTGCTCCAAGCCCCGTCCAACCTGGCCTTGAACACCTCCAGGGATGGGGCAGCCACAGCTTCTCTGGGCAACCTGCGCCAGGGGCTCACCACCCGCACAGCCGAGAATTTCTTCCTAATATGTGTTCTAAATCTACCCTCTTCCAGTTTGAAGCTATTACCCCTTGTCCTAATGGCTTCAAATAGCTTCCCTTCTGTCATTTAGCCATCCCAGCTATTCTCTGTTGGTTTTGGTTTTGGGTTTTTTTTTTTCTTTTTCTCATGTCTCTCTGGGAAGTTGTATGCATTTGCTTTGAGCCTCTAGTGTGGTATTTCTGAATACTCTTCATGCCACCAGCAAAGGTTTTTCACTCTTTAACTATGTCTTCATTCTTACTTAATTTACCTGGTTTGATATTAAGCAGAAGAGTATTGATCTTTTCTTTTTATGTTGCTCTTTGGGGTGTGTGTATGCTGAGTGTAAGTATACCACTTTCTTTGAAACGTTATGAACCATAACAATTGCACACTGCTCAGGAACAAGCCAAAAGCTGGTTTTCCTACTGAAAGTTCCCAAATAGCTGTCTTGTGAAGTAAACATTGATGAGGTCCCAAAACATAGTGCCGGTATCTTGTCCTGAAATTACATTTACTTGGAATCTCCCATTACAATTGCTCTGCTGTAGTTTCTGCGGTTTGATCCTGCTCTTGTCAAAGTCAGTATCTTGCTTTAGCAGCTGATAATGCAGCCCTAAGCTGGTACTTCCATCTGTGAAGGTTCTGTTTTATTTAACACAATTAGTCGGTTAATCTGCTTTGACTATAGCAAGAATAAAAGCAGCAGCTGATGACTGGGATGACCAGGAGCCTGGGAAGCCTAGTCTGTAAGAAGAGCTTCCCTGTTTAACCCAGGGAAATGAAGACTGGGAGGAGAAATGTGGTTGCTATCTGTAGATATAGGGGGGGACAGCTAATTAAGTTACAGTTTTGGCACAACCAACAGGTAGGGTTAAACAGATAAGGAAAATATGCAGTGGCAATTAGTGGAAGTTTTTCCCCAGCTGGGGCAAAATCTAATTGGTTTTAAGGTTAAACATAACAAGCTCCCAGAAAACATCCCAAGACATTGCACTGAGAGCAGGGACTGGACTTGCTGAGCAAAGGAGTCGTGAGCTTCTGACACCATGCATCTCACAACTGGATGGCATGGAAAAGATGGAAAGAGTCTGGGGAATCTCCCAGCAATACTTACGGAAAACATCAGCAGCTTTCCTGTCCTGAGGTATTCCTGTGGGGCTCTGGAGACCTCTGCTCCTCAGGGCAGTGCCCAAGATCTCCATTCCTCACCCTCCTGCTTGCCTAAGTGGCTCTTTCAAGTCCATCACATGTTGCAGACGTTAAGGACATGAAAACATAGCTCCTGCCAAGGCAAGGGAAGAGAGCAGGAGATCAGGCATGCCTTGATATCCCCCCAAACCATCTCCTTGCCCTCTGTGGAAGGTATGGTTGCAGTGGGCTGTGCTAGCCAAACACTGAGCTAGAAAGTCTGCAATACAGATTGGGCAGAAAGAGCCCTTCAGTGCCCCGCGCTTCCCATCTCTTTGTCCTGCAGCCACACCATCTCCTGACAGTGGGAGCTTTCCTTGCCCCTGCCTGCTGGATACAGCCATGCACACTGCAGGACCCCTCTGTGTGGACAAATAGTTAACTGGTGCTCCTCCAACACACAGCCAGGATGGGGAATGGGAAACGATGGTTCTGTGCATAGGGGCAGAGAGCGCTGGCAAGAGGAAGCTGGAGAAGAAAAGGCCTGAAACATGCTGCTGTGCTTTTTGGGCAGGGACCAGCTGCTGCTCTACGTCCTTCCTAAAGCTAAGGAGACCTGGCTGCTATTTCTTGTTCATTGTTTATATTTTCATACAGTTCATTACATTACTGAGCTGAAAGTGATCATTTTAGGGTTGTTCTTTTGTAATTATGTAATGAGGACATTCAAGTAACCTCAGACTTGCATACTTCAGAGGAAGTTTTAGTGACATAAATTAAGTAGCAATGCATCACTCGAATGTTAAAATCAATGCCAGGTTTCCTGGCACTCTGTGAACTAAAGTCAAACGTGTGGGCTTTTTTTCTTTTTTTGCAGTTTCACCTGGCTTTGCAGCCAAGTCCACACCAGCCTGGTGACCCACTTCCGCGGTCAAATTGTTGCCGAGTTTGACAAGGAATTCCGGTACTTGTATGCAGAGTCCAAAGCAGTGACCAGCTTCTGTGTGCCAGATTCTGGAACACGCCCCTCTTCTCAGGACACCTCAAAAGTTGTCAACTCTCTTTTAAAACCTGCACAGGTGAATGATGCTGAAACCTCGAGCCCCTCCAGCAGCCTTTCCAATGTAAGCATCAGAAGCATAAAAATGTCTCCCTTTCTGAAAACCTCTAGCTGCAATGTACACCCAGAAAAGCAAGATTCAGGCTCTGATTCTGGTAATAAGAAGGGGAAGGAAGACACATCTGTGAAGCCCACTTGCCCTAAGCAGCAAGGAGAACCACCAGACTCAATGAACAGTCCTCCAAATAAATCCACCCCAGCCTTGTATCACAAATCAAATCTCGTGACAGCAAGGACATTCTTGCAGCCGGAGCCTTCCCCTGTCCTGAGCTCCAATAAACCTAGTTATCAAGGGGACAGTAAGGCTAACAGCAGCCACTGCTCCCCTCAAAGACAGGAGCAGACATTGCAGTCCCTTTCTGAGGGTGCCAGTAGCAACGGGACAAGCACGAAGCAGAAAGGGCCTGCTGCTACCTCCCAGGAACCAACAGCAGAAAATGACAATGCTTTCTATGGGATGGAAAAAAGACAGAGTCCTGGACAAGGAAAATTGGACCTGCTATCCCCATACAACCAGGTAAAACGAGATAAAAAGCCTGTAGTTCCTTGCTATGATAAACTCACTGAGGACATGCTGATGGAAAAGAACAGCGCGTACGGGGCTGAGAAAAGAATGACTCTGGGGCACAGTAAACTGGATCTGATCACCAAGTACAACAAGTTAAAATCTAAACATATACACAGTCGGTTTGAACTCTGACCTGGGCCTTGAGGTGTGCTTTGGTCTTATTTTCAAGTGGTTGCTTTTCCCCACCGATCGTCATATCTGGGGCTTGAAATCAAAACATGGGTGGCAAAATAGTCTTGTTCCTACTAAAAGGTGTCTGTCCTGTTTCTAATATATGCAGATGACTGATTCAATGAGATTAGCAAGTACAGTTCAAATTTTCAATTACAGATCATGGCAGGAGAGAGACAATGACATAAACATAATCCACACTTCTACGTTCTTTTTTACCCATTTGGGAAAGAACTTTCTTTCCCAAAGAACATTTGTCCCTAAACTTACAGCAAAACCATTGCTACAGCTGGAAACTGGCCACGGGGGTCTTCGGGGTGAACCCAGGTTCTCTTTGCACTGGGCCATTCCTCTCCCTGTGTCTACGTGCTGAAAATGAAATGGTCTAAGGCAGCGTAACGTTAAAAATAAAGGAGCTGTTCTGCTGGAAAGAGCTGTGTTGGGTCCCTCGTGGGGAGGTGAGCACCACCAGCTTGGCCAGGGCCCCTCTGTGCTGAGCTGTGCCATGCCAGAAGGATACGGGTGTCACGTCTGGGCACATGGCTGGCATCTGCACGCAGTTGATGTTGGCATGTAAGGTGGTGTCTGCACCTGGGTGGGATCACCACACGGGTGGGATCACCACATGGATGGTGTCTCCAAGGGGTGGGGTCACCACACGGGTCTGTCCGCACATGGATGGTGTCTGCACATGGGTGGGATCATCACATGGGTGGGATCACCACGTGTATGGTGTCTCCAAGGGGTGGGGTCGCTGTATGGGTGGTGTCTGCACATGGACGTGTCTGCACAAAGGTGGGATCACCACATGGATGGTGTCTGCACACGGATGGGTCTTATCTGAGCACAGGCGGCAGCTGACACCGGTTATGTCTGGAGATGGGTGGCCTCTATACATGAGTGACATGCTGAAGCACTCGGGTGGCATCTGGACCGTGGGTGGCATATCTGCAGACAGGTGACATGTCTGCAGGTGGATGCCGCTGTACGCAGATGGTGTAGACGTGACGGCCATGCCTGGACAGGGACGGTGCGTCTGCACATGGGGACACCTGGACAGGGACTGTCCTGCACCTAAGTGCTGGTGTCCCACGGTGGGCACACAGACAGCGATGGCACACCTGGGCGCACGGTGGCATCTTCAGGGACAGGCGGCCTGTGAGGACACACGGGCGGCCTCAGCCTGCGGTGGCGCACCCGGCCCCAGGCTGCCATGGCGGAGGCCAGGGTGCCCTGCGGCGCTCGGGACGTGCCGCCGCCGCCGGAGCAGGGCCCTCCCGGGCCGGTCCCCATCATGGCGGCGCCGACCGAGGCGGCCGCGCCTCCGCGCCGCGGGCGGCACTGTTTCCGCGCCAGGCGCGGCGAAGGCCGCTCTCTTCCGTCACTTCCGCCCGCCGCCGCCGGAAGCGGAAGTGGCGGCGTCGCGTGCGTCCGGCAGGGGCTGCGGCACCCGTTACCCGTCCCCGCCCCCGCCATGGCTGTCCGCGCCAGCTTCGAGAACAACAACGAGTTGGGCTGCTTCGCCAAGCTCACCAACGCCTACTGCCTCGTGGCCATCGGCGGCTCCGAGAACTTCTACAGGTGAGGGAGCCCCGAGGGCCCGGCCCGGCCCGGCCCTGCCGCCGCGAGCCCCGCGGCGGGACCCTAACGGCGCTTTCTCCTTGCAGCGTCTTCGAGGGGGAGCTCTTCGGGACCATCCCGGTGGTGCACGCGTCCATCGCCGGCTGCCGCATCATCGGCAGGATGTGTGTGGGTAGGTGGCGGGGCGGCCCTTCGCCCCCGAACGCGGCCCGGCCGGGCCTGGGCGTTCCCGGTGGAAACGAGGAAGCGATCCCGGGTTCGGTTGGTGCACGCTGGGACATAGCGTGGGTCGAAGCGTGGCGGGGGGTCCAACGGGCAGCACCCCTCATCCTCAGAGGTTTTATTTTAACGTTTGGAGCACGTGAAGAGGAGGAGTGAAAATGGAAAAACTAAAACTCGCCCAGTAACAAAGAGCTGGGCTTGTGGGGAGCGTTTGCCTCTCGGAGCTTAAAGATGGGCTAAAGACACGTGTAAGTCTACTTTCTGGTGAACTGGGAGAAGTTTCGTTTTTCTTAAGGTTAATGGTTCAGTGCCAGTGCTGCAGGGGCAGAGCCGGGGGCGAGGGGGGGCATTAACAAATGCGAAAGTCAGGGAAAATTCTTTTGTCTGTCTCTTGCTAGCGAGACCTTATTGAGTCAGACGAACCTCTTGCTTCAGTTTTATTCCTGTGAAAAGACTGTTTGTCCATCCTGTCTTACTGCTTTGCCACAGTAAAGTAATACAAACAAGCAGCATCTGTACGTTTTGTGGGGCAGTTGGCGTCTATAGGGGAGGTTCCTAGCCAAAGCGTTTCATTGAGAACCTCGAGCTTCCTTTAGTTCTGTTGAAAAAGAGATGTGATTAAAGATAGTGGCGTTCACCTTTTCTATTCTGAGATAAGTCTGTGCTTCACCCTGATTTTCCCCTTACCTGTGTGCTGCGTTCCTAAATGGTAACGTTATTTCTCTTGGGCTCGATTCTGGGCTTGGGAAGAGTGGATAGGGCAAGGGCAATTTAAGCCATTTTATGAACATCAGGAAAGTAGGAGGCCTGATGGAAACATTCTTTTTTTAGTTTTCTCTCTGTCTCTTCCTTTTTTTTTTTTTTTTTGCATCACTCATCTTTTCATCTTTTTGAAATTGATGAGTGTGAGATAGCTTNCTGTTGGTCCCAAGCAGTACGACAGACCAAGAGCTTCAACATATCCGCAATAGTCTTCCAGATTCTGTACGAATTCAACGAGTAGAAGAGCGTCTCTCAGCGCTGGGCAACGTCACTACCTGCAATGACTACGTAGCTCTTGTTCATCCAGATCTTGACAGGGTATATGGCTCTAGAATGCTTTTAAATCCATAGTGGATGCATGTGAAATGGTTGCCAAGCTGCAGTTTGGGTTTGTAGTTGTTAAGGATTGCTGTATATAGCATGGGGTTAGGTTATCAGGAGTGGTCAACGTGGATTCACCAAGGGGAAATC
>RSEF01000020.1:1332963-1348149 GCA_003993805.1 Himantopus leucocephalus
GGGGGGCATTAAAAAGAGCGTGGCCAGAGGTCGAGGGAGGTCAGCCTGCCCCTCTGCTCTGCCGTGGTGATGCCACATCCAGAGTATTGTGTCCAGTTCTGGGCTCCTTACAGTGTTTGCTTACAGTTTGTGCTAAAGGTGGTGAAGAAATGGGGCTTTGGTGTTAGGAATGCAAAGGGGAAAAAAAAGGGGTGATGAGGGGGAGGTAATGGTCTTTGCAGCACATTACATTTTAAATAAGTGTAAAAAGTAAGGTAAGATGGCCAGAGAGGGAGAAATCAAAATAATTCACAATGAAGAACTGGAGGGAAAGGAAGTTCTTTAGAGTTATACAGAAAGATACTACAATTTTGTCCCAGTGGTGTGGAACAAAGTGGAGTAAGTGTTTTATGATGACTGAGTAAGCGTTTTATGACTGAATTGCAGTGGGTTGTGAAAGTGGGGGCAGGCTTCTAAAGGGGAGGATCCCAGTTCATGGTTCCATGCAGGAATAGCTTGACTTCAAATTCAACAATACTGCTTTGCTGAGGACTTTATTCTCGCTTTATGTTTGCAGGAGACAGAAGAGATCTTGGCAGATGTACTGAAGGTTGAGGTTTTCAGACAAACAGTAGCAGATCAGGTGCTGGTAGGAAGTTACTGCGTTTTTAGTAACCAAGGAGGAATTGTGCACCCCAAAACTTCAGTTGATGATCAGGATGAACTGTCTTCATTGCTCCAGGTCCCACTCGTGGTAAGGCATTTGTGGGTTTATGTTTTCTCTTGCCACTCCTTTCTAATCTAGTTTCAGTTTTCATGTTTCTACGTCTCATGGGCTCCTAGATAGTGTTTCCTCTGCAGAGCTGTTCCAAGTGAGGAGAAGACTTGGACGGGGCAAGTCTTCTCTGAGACATTTTCCCTGTCTTTTCTGAGTCTGGATAAGCTGGTTAGCATCTTTAGTTTGCTTCTGAACCATTGCTCTGCTGGGATTATGCAAGTTGTGCTGATTGATTCATACGGAATGTGAGATTGTCTGTGGTTTGTCCAAAGGCAATGTTTAAAAGAATGAATTAATAAATCCTGGGTCTGCTCAATTGGATTTGTGAATTTCACAATTGCTTTGCCTTTATGCTTCCTGCTTGTTAGATTTTATTTCACTGAATGTCACACAGTTTTCTCTCCAGAGATTAAAGGCTGTCCATTAATCTTTTTATCCGAAATCTTTATAACTTTGTTGATGGCAGAAGCTTTAATATTTTCAGGAGCATGAGTTGAGGCCCTCCACTAAAGACTTGTAATAAGGACGCGTAACATGTGTTGCTGTCAGCGTACCCTGTTAACTGTTGCAAATTTTGTTTTTGCCAGGCTGGAACGGTGAATCGTGGCAGCGAGGTCATTGCGGCAGGAATGGTTGTAAATGACTGGTGTGCCTTCTGTGGGCTGGATACAACCAGCACTGAGCTCTCCGTCATCGAAAGTATCTTCAGGCTCAATGAAGCTCAGCCAAGTACCATTGCTACCAAGATGAGAGATTCCTTGATTGACAGGTAAGGAGGATTCCAGGTCTGTGTATAATCATGATCAAAACAGGCAAGATTTTACTATAAAACGAGCTGTTTTCACAATTGATTTATCTTTTTTTTTTTCCTAATTATTTATTTTATTTTATTTTTTTACTTCTTCTTTCCTTTTGTTTGGTTACTGACAACAAGGACCTCATTGCAGAAGGGTTTGTTTCCTTGTAGCTGATGAGCCTGCTTAGTCCTGTATGAAAAGTGTAAGGGGTTTTGTTGCAGTTATAATAGTTTTTGTGAGAAATAGTATTCAACTTTCAGGTACTTTTTTTCTTGCTGTTCAGTGCTTAGCTATGACATGAATGGATTTTTTTAAACAAATTTTGTTTTAAAAATTAAAATGCCAGTGACGTTGCTTGACATCTTGGCTTTTGATTGTTGTAACCCATCAAATTATTATTTCCAGTTCCTGCTGCAACCATTTCTGGAGCTAAAAAGACTTTGGAGCTTGTCTGCTGCTGCCTTAAATCTTTTAAATTTAAAGCTGCTACCTTAAATTTCTTTTATGCCTTTTTTGTCGAAGGCTTTATCCACGTTACCTTTAAATGGGAGGCAGGTTTTCTTGTTTTCTGCCTGGACTGGTAGTGGTATAGGACCTTCCCCATTCATTAATGTATGCAATGTGTTTTACGAGGTTTAGGCATACGTGTAGATGAATGTCCTATGTGGACTTCGTTGGGGCTTTCATCTGATTACAACTCTTACGATCGTTGCCGTGGTGCTAGAGGTGTGTTCTTGAGCTACCTAGGCCATTGTAACTTAGTGGCTGAGTTCTCAGTTATAAGAACGTACGGGAATGGTTTATGGTATAAGGAAAGAATAAGGAGTTCCTTGAATTAAGAACCATTTGAAAGAGTTCTTTGCTGCCCCTTCACAGTTCCTGTATAAAGGCTTGATGTCTCTGAGCATTACAGGGCCATAATTAAACTTGCTCTGAGCTTTTGATAGCCACCTAGACCAGGCTGAGCATACATTTTACCTTTGCCAGCTTGACAAGTCTTCTTATGGCTAGCTGTTAGGGGCTGCTCCATCTGCCTCCCTCTTTTCATAGACCCTTACGTTCTAGGAAGGGAAATTTCTACTGGGCCTTTGTAATTGGAGGTTGGGGACTGACTGTCCTGGAGTTTTGAAATGCCTTCTGCACTCCCTGGCATGTGTCTGCTAAATCTTCTTTCTGTTTTGTCTTTTTAGCTTGACATGAGCAGTGTTGGTTCCTACTTTCCAGAAGGCTCCTAAGGAATGAAATGTCAAGCTGCACTTCGGATTACAGACATCTGGACCTTCTGATGTTGCTTCTGCAGGCCAAGCCCAAGGAAGAGGCTACAAACCCAACTTTTTGTAGTGTTTTGTAAACAAAGTATTATTACAAAACCTGACAAATAACATACATAAGTTACAATTAAGGAATGCTGTCTGTCCCTTTGCTGACATTTTCCAGTTCTTCAGCTGTGCTTTTTTGTTTTGTGATGCTGACTGAGACCCTCAGATTAGCCCACGATATTGACTCTTGTGGCTCGTGATATTGATCGCTGGAGATTATTTTGCCTTAAATAATGCATCAGTGTTCTGCTGCACAGCGGTCTCTTTCAGCACATACGTGGCACTGCCCTCTCTTTCCACACTCTTGCTAAAGCCCCTTGTATGTCCAGTACCGAAAATATAGTAGTTTACTTGCCACAAAATCATTCAGAAGTCATCACTTGCTTTCTTGCCCTGACTTGCAGCTATTCCCACAGGGCTGGTGATTCTGAAATGATCAGTTCTGATTAAAACTGGAGGTTCTCAGAGTCAGTCCAGGGGCTTCTAACAGCAGTGATGTGTGACTGCCTCTGGAACAGTGGTAGTTGATCTGTTATCGGCATACACCTGGTGGCGTGTGTGCTGCTTCTGAGGCATCTGCCAGAAAGAGCCCAGAAAAGGATGCTATTGCCCGTGGGCTTAAATTTGTTCTACAGGAGTTACCCACCTATGCTGGGAAACTCTTAGAAGTCAGCAAATCAAAAAAGTACTAAACCACCTCATCTTGAGTTATCTTGGGGACAGAGGTTAAGTAACACGGTTCTGACCAGTTACTCTATTCACTCAGATGTTAAAGATTTGGGACAGATTTGGGAACTTGCTAACGAAGAGCTCTGCCTGTGTCAGGGTGTGGTGATGGCGAAAAGGAGCAGTAGATCCTGCTTTCAGGTAGAAGATAGTCATTTGCTTCTAAATAGAGCTCACTGATTTTATTTCAGTTGCTTTTCTTCTGCTTGCCCGTTAAAGGTGTCCTGAAGGCATAGAAATGTCTCCACTTCCCATCCTGAGGGTGTGTGGAAGGTCCTCGCTTGCTTCCACACAGCTGCGTTACTCTCGGCTGAGTTCTCTTGAGAGAGCTGCCTTGGAGGCAGTGTGGGCAGAGCTCTTTTTTCTGGGCCATGGTGCTTCAGGCTTTGTAGAAAATTAAGTAAACTTCCATTTTTATTTTTACTGTCTGGATGTTTAGGGAAGGTTTTGGTAGATTAAAGGTTGCTCCTTAAACTTTTAAATAAAGATTGCCATAGAATCGTAACGGTCTTACCATCCGGTCTGTCTAGAATGGTAACTGAGCTGGGGGCTGCCATTTCCAGACAGCTCACCTTCCTTCTGCTGGTGGGGACACCTGGAAGCAGCTCATAGCTCCTTGCTACTATGGCTCACAATAGTCGGTGTTTAGAGCCCCTTTGATATAGCGGCCTACCTTTCTTGGCACTGACTCCAGGTCTCCTCCTCTTAGCATATCTCAGTATTTAGAGTGAGAAGCTGCTTTCCTTTGGCCACCTCACGGGCTCTGATGTTAGGTAGAAATGGCAGAGTCTGACTGTTGCTGTCGGTGTTGGCATGTGTTTGTCAACTGCGAAATGAGTAAGGCTGAAGCTTTCCTCTGCAACTTCTGTAACTCGTTTTTCTTTCATTCCAGTGGAATTCTGGTTTATATTGGTGATCTTGATGTGTGTTACGTGTTAAAAATTGCTTAGAGCTAAACAAGAAAAAGAATCCAGTCTCTGTGTAATCCAAATTGTTAAATGGGAAACATACTGGTACAGCATTGGGGGTTGTGGTATGCCAAAGAGGATTAGAGACAGAGAGCAGAACAGGGTACGGCTAACGGTGGTGTGTGACCTCTTAGAGAAGTTGCATTGAAGCTTGGGAACTGGAAGGTGGCAAACGTGTGATACCCGTTCGAAACAAGGGTTTCCGAACTCGTGAGATGGGCCTATGTACAAGGAAAACAAACTATAATAAAGAATGGAATTAGTAGAAACATGGATATGTGATACCATGAGAGAGCATAAACTTGGTGTTTTGATGTCAAGTGATGTCTTACAAGACCTGTGGAGTTCTTTAAAGGAGTCCGCAGGGATGTGGAGAAGGTCTGTTGTAGTGCTATTTGCATTTCCGAAAGGCATTGGGCGGGGGTTTGTGCCAAAGGCTTTTAAGGACCCTGGGTGAGCGATCCCATGGAACGAGAGGGAAGCCCTGTTATGCGCTCGAGGATGGGGAAGAAACTCAGAGTAAACAGTTAGATTTTCCAGGAGTTTCACAGGGAGCTCTGTGGGAGCCACAGCGTTCTCCATTATTGTGTCCTGTTTAGGAAAGGCAGTGGATTAGTGCAGGGAAATCTGCCCACACTGGCTTATTCTGACTAGTAAGGATGAGGACTGACTGATGGGTTGATAGAAAGGTAAATTCAGTGCAGCTGAACGTGAAGTGGAGCATATTGTGGTTAACAATCCAAATTTTACACCTGTAGTGATGACCTCTGAGCAGCACAAGAGCAAATTCTCGTCCTGCAGGTACGTATTTGAACAAAGACTTGTGCTGAGTCATCAGTAACAGTCAAAAAAGCAAACTGAATGTTTGGAGTGAATTAAGAAAAGAAAGCCCAAACAAAGCATCATTATCTGTAAATCCATGGTGCATCTTTATCTTAAGTATTATATGTAGGTTAGATGCGAGTGTTGCACAGCGGTTGCTAAGCTTTTCTGCAAATATATATTGTGGCGTAATGCTTATCTACTTCGTTGTTCATTACATTTTGGTTCTTCTGTAAACTTAAGGACTCCAAAAGAAGCCGGGGGAAAGGAGGGGTGAGGTTCTCGTGCTATTGCCAATTCCTTCCCGTGAGAACCTGCCGAGCAGTGTCGGAGCTTGCAGTGTGCAGGGCCACAAGGATGAGACCATGAGAACAACGGCGTGAAACAGCAAGGGAGAAATGACAGCTCAGGTGAAGGGTTACAGAAGGGCGGAATTGCCAGTGGCCAGCCCTTGGCATTACACAGCTAGAGGCACTTAAAGCACAGTGCAGCGCTTGACCGACCCTTGTTATGCACTCTATCTCAAAGGCAGCATTCTCTAGTGGCGATGCCAAAAGAAGGTGTTAAGGAATAGTCAGTCAAATCAAGTCGTATGTCCCCAGTGCTGCGTATCGCTACCGCTGCTTCTCGGGTTTCTTAAGAATGAAATTGCTGAACTGTGAAGCACTGGGTTCCATACGACGGCTGTGTGTCACCTTTGCTGTCGGGCAGTGGAAGGCAGCACATCATGGATTACAGAGGGTTGCGGGAACGATCTGAGGAACTGTAGCCGATTCCAGCTGTGCTAGACAACTAAGTGTGATACTATGAGAAAGGTGGGAGTCAAGCCCCAGGATGAATGTGACAGGATGGAGAAGAGTTGTCCAGAGGTTTTGAGGGAGGAATGAACGTCTCGCAACCCAGGGTTCAGTGAAGAAGTCATAGGGTGTGTACCTTTGGCTGCCATAGTGGGCTTTAATGTCCAAAAACTTTTGTCAGGATTCTTCACAGAGGTTTTTAAAAATCTGAGTCGTCATGGTGTGAGATGGGAGATCCCTTTGAGGTTTAATGACTAACTAGAAGTTAGGAACAACTAATCCCTCTTACAGTGGAGGCCCAGCGCTGTTCCGACTAGTGATTGTGTATCCCAGCACATTTCTAACTTACCTGGAAAAATGAACCTACTTTACTGGTGATGCAATTATTCGAAGTAGTCAAAAACAAACAGAAGCAGAATGTTGAGTGCAGTATAGTGTATGTGGTGGGCCGCTCGCTGGAGGGGCTGCAACTGCTGCGCTCCAGGTGAACGCGTGCCAGGACTCCCCCCTGGCTGTACAAATGGCCCGTACTGCCGAGTGGCGTGTATCACGCCGGGAGCACACCAGGAGGGGCCTCTTGCTTAGGGGATCTGAGTTGAATAAGCACTGCTGTTCCCTGCTCCCCTGTGGTGGCAGTAGGTCCTGGTGCTGCATGTCTGGATGGTGTTGCCCGTCCATGGGGACGCTTTAGCTGTGCTGATGGGAGGCAGACCGGGTCGATGCTCTGCTGATCGGGTGCTGTGTTTCTGTAGCATAATCCAGGATGCCAGCAAAGAGCTCGGGTGTGGGACTATTAAGGAACTATCCCTTACCTGAATACTGATGTTTGTCCGTGGATCCAGGTGACCCCAGGACTGCACAGGTGCTAATCTTAACACAAGAGAGATGACAGTGGCGTGAATGTGACTCTGCTCGGGGAAGGTGGGTCAACCGCTCACCTACCTGCCCCAGTCCCCCCAGTGCCAACACAGGTAACTGTAGAGGGCTGTTTCTCAGCCCCTTAAACACCTACACAAATACCACACAGCCCTGCAAAGCTCCGGTACGTAACAGCTGCACCTGGAGCCAGTTACGAAGCAGTTAGAAAAGGCACCAAACTATTTGTCTGGTTCTTTGAAACAGCAGTTTTTTGAGGAGGGCTGAATTTTGGCAGTACAGGGCAGGCAGCTTGTCTCCTCGCAGCGGGGTGCCTGGCTCCGCAAGGCAACACGTGCTGCCTGAGGAAATGGCTCAGCTTGCTCCAGACCTGCACAGCTCCTAACTCAGTATAGGGCTTTGAACAGACCGAAAAAAAAAAAAAAAAATCTACCTTTGGGCAGGAGGGGAAGAAAATACAAACAAAACCAGACATTTCTCTAGGTTGTAAATTTTTTTTTTTTTTTTTTTNGGCTGTTGGAAGTTGCTCAAAGGTTTGGGCTGTCGCGGTCCCAGAAGAGATGGCAGCGTACAGATGAGTTCGATGTGCCATGTGGCTGTGGCGTTCATAGTGTGCATTCTACCACATACATAGTACACATAGCAACGTACGGAGTAGCATGTGTGTGGGGGTGTCTAATTAGTAGCTCCGATTTCATTTGGTCCTTTGCACTCCTTCACCCATCATGAGACATTATCACATTTTTTTCACTAAAATTCAAAGTTTTGCATCTACTAGTTTCTCACTTATTTTGTAATATGTTTGTAATATTATTTTTTTTTAAATGTTTAAACACAATAAACAGCTTGGCTACGGAAATCAATTATGAAGGACAAAATACAGTTTGAGACCACGTGTTATGCAGTCCTAGTGGGCTTCGCTAGAAGTATCTATTTGTCTACCCTGCTTCACCATAGCAATATTTGAGCACTGGTTCAAAATTCAGAATGGTGACAATCTTTCTGCTTCTTCATTCCTCATCATTGTAATGCGGAATATTTTTAGCATGTTTGTCATCCTTGGATTATTTTTTTTTTCCATAGCTGACATTTTAAAAGCTATAATTAATTTTGATACTAACCGGACATTCTGTGCATTGCACTTCCATTGCACTGAATGAAATTCAGTTATAGGCAGAGAGAGGGCTTATGCTCATCACCCGTTCCTTATAGGGAGCGTGCAAAGCAGTTCATGTGCTTGCTTGAATGGCACTTTGTACAGGGCTGGACTTCACCATTGCATCGCACTGCTACAAACTCTTCTTCCACTCTGATTTAACATGGTAGAAATACCAGCATCAACAACAAAATGGACTAAGTTTGTGGTTAGGAAACAGCATCCTCAACCCTTCACAACTGTAAGAAGGATAAGCAGAAGCAACTGTTGTAGGAAGAGACTTGCGAAAAGTTACTAGCCAAAAGTTCAGGTATTTATCTAGCCTTTACCTGATTTTTAGGTCTCTGTCAAATGGGGCTAGTGATGAACTCATTCTACTGTGCGGCATGCTTCCTTTGGTCCTTGCCAAATATTTGCCTGTGAAGAAGTGAGCAAAAACAAAAAACAAATTTCGAAGGCATACAATGTTTGTAACATCTACAGGGATTGGATTTAGTTTTATAAACAGGCCTAATTCTTACTGTACCTTGACTATTTCAGCAAAATATAATGACAATCTCACTCCAAACAAACATTTCCAGTCTCCTGAAACCCAACATACAAATTCCACAATCTAGTTATACATGCCACGTAACAACAATTCATCTTTTTCCAACATCTTACCGGGGGCAGAGTGCAGTCTACGTCTATACATATTTTTCGGTATATCGATAACCATTGGTTCACTCTTTCTTGCTGATGGGAGCTTAAAACAACATCATATGACATATTTAAATATTTCTTTCATGAATGGCTCCCCAAACAAAAACATGTGTTCCCATGACTGTTTTTTATTTTAGACCCAATTACTTTGTCTTCAGTTTGTCCCAATCTAGGGCTTGGTGTTGCCAGGTAACGTTATGGTGTCTGGTTTGGTGCTTCTCGAGCTGTTGCTCTGCACTCGTGTACCTCTTCGAGTGCTTAGTGGTTCCTCATGCACTGTGCTGAGTGGCGGCGTCGATTAGTTATGAATGTACAAAACATCTGACCAGCAGGTATTGGAAAATCGTATCCAGGTAATTCCCTGGATTTTGTAATAAACTAAGAAGATCTTTTAGAATGGTTCAGCATCAGAATGTCTTCTGCTTACGATACTGAATTGTTCCTGTTCATAGATTTCATGATCTTAATTCATTTATGAGACAGCTATTAAAAAAATGGTTCTGTTCAGAGGTGGTTTAGCTACACTGGAGAATGCTGGGTTTAACAGGGAGCACTGGTGCAGGGAACTGAAGGAAGTTTCCCAGGTCAGTTGAAACCTGTCTTGAAGACTCCGATGTTAGCAGAGTGAGCCTGCGGAGGATGGCACACCGAGACTGACGCGCGACTGAGGCAGTAAGAAGGAAAGAGGCTCCACACTGCAAGGCTGCCTGTATTTTTTCCAGTTTTCCTGCTTCTTTCGGTCCCAGGCTGTCCAAAACTTGTAGGTCACTGAAGTAGTTTTGTTTGATAGGCTTTTGAATGCATTTTTTTTCCTTTTTTTTTTTTTTTTCCGTAGTCCTCATCAGATCAATGAGTTGAAATGTGCAGCAGGCTGTGTCATACCCATTCCTGGACAGGTCTTTTGTAATACACAACATTTTGCTGCACCTCTTTGTTTTTAAACTGGAAGATCGTGTATACCAAGACAAGGATACACAGAGACAAAATGCAAGGGATCACAACTGCGATTGCATTGACAGTGCTAGGCACATCGTTTATTGTCACCATAATATCCACATCGTCGTGGGGGAGGCGTCTGTCTTTGCTTCGTTCCACATCCTTCTGGTTACAGCCCATCCAGTCTTTGAGGATTGACCTGGGGTAGCCTGGCTCCACGCTCAGCCTCTGGTTATCGAACTTCCAATACTCCTTCCCTTTGTAAAAGTAGGTATAAACTAGGAGACAAAACAGAGAGCATTTCTTAATGAGCTGTGCTTGCGTGAAGCTGTGCGGAGCGCCCGAAGGGCTGGGGGTGGCAGCTGCCTGCGCCAATGAAACGCATTCAGCCGGGGCATCCCAAAACCACTGAAAAGTGAAGGTGGTTTTGGAGCTAGGATTTCAAGGAGAAGCCATAACCCTGGCTTATGGGTGCAGTGTTGCCCACAGAGCACCGTTCCCCTTGGCCAAGACAAGCTGTGAATAAAAAACCCCAACTAAGTTTAAAGTAAGTGTTCGGCAGTGAGTTATTTTTACTAAAGCATCTGTAAATATGGGCTCATCATGACCAAGCAATTAACATAACTTACAAGAGGTAACGGGCACAAACTTGATCATTGGAAGTTCTGTCTTAACATGAGGAAGGACTTCGTCCCTTTGAGGGCGGCAGAGCCGCCCAGAGAGGTGGGGGAGTCTCCCACTCCGGAGCCATTCCAAACCCGCCTGGACGCCGTCCTGTGCCACTGCTGGAGGTGACCCTGCTCTGGCAGGGGGTGGCACTGGGTGAGCTCCAGAGGGCCCTTCCAACCCTGACCGTTCTGTGGTTCTGTGATAACCTGCAGAAGGACAGTGTGTGCCTGGGTGCAATAGTGTTTGAAAGAACACTCAAGGTTTCTGTTCACCCAGCCTAAGGGAGCAGATGCTGAATAAGATGAGTCCTGGCCACAGAATCCAGAAGATTTTTGCCTTTATTAAGGAGCAGTCTTGTCCTGCTGCTAATAAAAGGCTGGTGGTTTATGCTACATGTTGGCTGAAGTACCCATCTCCCCACATGACTCCTTTTCTAATCACTCTCAAGTGATTAGAAAAAAAAAAAAAGGAAAAAAGGAGAAGGGAACGGTGGTGAAAGCGTTGGGGGTCCTGCATCTGCCCTCCCGCCTGGCTGGCTCCCACTGGGGTCCTCCAGCCCAGCCCTACAGCACTCGTCTCACACCGCAGCCCCAAATTTAGGCACGGCCTCAACAGCACAAGCCCCTTCCCTTCTTTCCCCAACTGGAAGAAGAGGAAGAAATCTTCACATCAGAGAAAGAAATGTGTTGGAAGGAGCCGCTGGAGGTCCAAGCCCCTGCTCAGAGCATGGCCAACTTCAGAGGTCATCAGGCAGGCTGGAGCCTGCGGCAGTGACTGAGCTCACTACAGGTAAGAAACTAGGAGGAAAATGTAAGTTACGGCATCCTCACAATCAGGGCCCAGGAAAACTCGGGTAGGGACTGTTGTGACAGCAAAACCAGAACAAGTCCCCTTCCCATCTCCCCGAGCTGGCATTACGATGGTGTGGTTAAGCAGTTGAGGGGGTATGTGGGTTGGGATAAGGGTCAGGAGGGATCCCAGACCACCGGTGCTCGCAGGGGCCAGTGTGACCCTAGGGCTTCTGAGACTTGATTCCTATCTCCAGAAATATTCGGAACACCCCACATCCGACAACCCAACTCCCACGGCAGACAAGGTGTTACCGATCTAACAGGCGTACAACGGCAGATACATACAGCCTTCTTTGCTGAGAAACGCTCCCTGTGGAGCCTGAGGGATTCCTCTCCACACGGTGATGGGCTTTGGGTAGCCTGGGTCCGTTGCTCTCTTGTCCTCGTTGTACCTCCAGTACCTGTCGCCTTTGAAGAAGTAGGTTTTGCCTACCGGCTCCCACCGCAGAGCCGTGTCGATGCCTTCCCGGGGTAGACAGCTCCCCAGCTCCACCAGGCTGTGTGGGTAGCCTGGTTCTGCTGTCACTTCTTTAAAAACCCAGTATTTGTCTCCTAGAGATGAACGGGGACACAAACAACAAACAGATTTCACTAATTAGTAGTTGAATCGGTATAAATATAAAATAGCCCCAATGAACCACAGCATGTTGAGAACTTCCAGGCTTAACTGTATTATGTAAAAAAGCTGCTCCTCCTCTTCATTTTGACCCTGAAGCCTCCTGACTTCATTTGCTGCTCCTCAGCTCTTGTTTTGGTACAGACGTTAAACCACCCTCTCCCATTCACCTTCTCCAGGCCAGTCATGATTTCAAAGCCCTCTCTCCTACCCTGCCTCTGTCATCCCTCATTCTGGCTGGGGAGCTCCTTGCAGGACATCAGCCCGTACTTCTTGATTATTTCTGTTGCCGTTCCCTGAGCCTTCTCAAGTTTTAGTACAGTTTACTGAGCTGAGGGACTGAAGCTGCAGACATAAAATTCAGAAGAGCCGGTAGGGTGGTTTTGTACGGGGGAATGCCAATGCTTTCCAGCCACTCTTCCTTGCTTACAACTCGCTCTCAAGTGACAGGATCCTGTTCAGACACTGTCACAGCACAAGGAGGTAATGTGGGCCCTGGCATAAAGTTGATCATTTTGTCTCTTTAGGAGACAACTGTCCAGAAACGTGGTTTGGGAGTGCCCTCTAACTGGAAAGGTCCTAATGCCAGATAGGCTGGAGACTGACACTCCCTGGGAAACAGGAGCTATTTCTTGTCATCACATGGAAGCCAACTTCCACTAATCAATATTAGCTTTATACAGAGCTCGTCCTGGCAAGGCCAGCCCACACTAAACTATATTTTAAGGATTAGTGGCTGCTTGAAGTGTCCCCCTGGAAAAGGACAAGGATGCGGCATACCTGTTTTCACCCTCTTCGTGCCATAAAAGGAGTGGGATGTGAGGCAGGTGCGGTAGGCTTGTACTGAGATGTACTGTACCTTTGAAGAAAACGAATTTCCCATCAGACCGCTCATAGGCTGCATCAATCTTTGCGGGGAGGCCTTTCCAGAACTGCTCGATCTGCATGGGATATCCCTCCTGCACTCGGTTGTTGCGCAGACGCCAGAACCAGCGATCCTGAGAAAACCAGAAGCGTCTTCAGACTGAGTATTTTTATCTTGCAGTCAAATCAGGCTGGGCGGCCAGCATCAAGCATTGTTAATCCCTGCCTAGGCCCCGTAACCATTACAGACAGAAGTCCTGGCTCAGATGACAGCTCCAGCCCAGCCCAACACTGTCTCCAGTGAGGGAAGCGCTTCGTGGGGAAGATGGCAGCCAAAAGGGCGAGAAGTTGATTGCTGGTGCTGTGAAAAAGGGTGGAAAGAAGGAGAGGAAAAAGGAGCAGGGGGAAGCAAGTCCACAGTTATAAGCGTTGGGAACTCATTTGTGAGTGACCTCTCTGCGTGTCTCATCACTGAGGTGTCACCATTGTCCTGGTACAACTGGTGCTCAACTATCAGACCCCATACAGCCTTAACATTACCTGGTGACTGTGTGCAGCACACAGTGTCCAAAGGCACAAAGGAGTCATTCCATATCCCTTTAGATACGAGATCATTAGTTAAAGCCGTAGCAGATGCTCAGGGATGAGTAAGAGCAGGACAAAGCCTGTGAGGCTTCTCCCAGACACTGTCCCAGCCTTCAGCTATTTTCAGTTCAGGCATTTTCTGCAACTGATATGGTTTGTCCACTTAATGACCTTCAATAAATCCCTCTCCACGCTCACACCCGTTGGGCAGAGTGAAAGCTATAGGTATTTTGGGAATGGGACCACGAATTTCCCTATTCAAGGCACTCCAACATGGGTTATTGAGCAAAGCCTCTCCTGCCTCCCTGGCTGTACCTTACAAGCAAGGTTGACTCAAACTCCTCGAGAGCTTCAGGTAGGCGGAGTGCTCCCCGAAGCCCAGGGTTCAATGCGTGCCATCTCTGGAGGCAACGAGGCTTAATCCCTGGTTAGGTACCGGTATCGCTTTCTGGCTTTACAGGTGGTTCCTCTCTGAGCTTGATGGTGTCTGAATTCTCTGCCAGTGCATCCAGTTCACACTTTGGTGCACAGCCTACCTGGGCGTTCTGTGAATCCCATCAGGCACTCCTTCCAAATATTACAGAGCCAATCTGCTTACAGTTCCTGCTAATATTGCTCATTCATCAACCTCAGAGGAACAGAGCTATTTTCACAGATCTTTCAAATCTCGCTACCTGATACTTCTATCAATCTTTTCCAGCAATAAAACTAAAGACAGACTCATGGGTAAGCAGGAATTCTTAGTACCTTGAAAACAAACATTTCTCCTCTAAAGAGAGCCACGGTGTTAAAGTTGCCATCACAGATGTTCGGTTTTGTGCCAGGAGGAGATGGCCTATCACCCAGAGGAGGACTAGGAGGTCTTGGCTGTCTCTCATGTTTTCTTTCTGAAGTGGAGTGAATTCTGCGAACAGGAAGAGTCGGTAAAGGCCTGGTTGGCTCCAGGGGCTCAATAGGAGGACCTAGAAGTGAAAAGAAAAATGTTTAGCAAAGTGGACAAGTTTGGATTCGCTGTGCTTCCCTTGTGGGTTTTGAAAGGCAACGGGCTGGATGAATGGCACTATGAGGAATCTACATACTCCTTACGCAGAGCTCATTCCCTAGAAATGGGCAGCAGAACAAGATGAATCCACACATGACAGATATCCCAAAACAGATGAGCAATAAGAACTGGAAAAGAGCCAGTGTGTTTTTGCAGGTCTTCCCAAGGCGGCTGGAGCTAAAAGGAAGGAGGAGCCACACCAATCATGTTCCCAACTGAAAAGAAAGGTAATAATCCTTGAATATTTAATAGACCATTAAAAAAAAAAAAAAACAAACCAAAAACCAAAACAACAAAAAACCAAAACCCAAAGCAAAACCAGAAGAACGTGAGGATGTGAAAATCAATGCTACAATCTAAGGGGAACTGCAGGGGAATTTAGAAATTAGAAAGCAATTATTACAGTTTAGTCACCAATCTTTGCTATCAGAACACCGTGGGCACTCTGATGAACCGCCGTGACAAGGGACCGTGCTCTCATTCAAGTGATGCCCCTCACAAGCACAGCTCCCCCCTTTGAGCCTTACCCAGCTCAGCTTTGAGATCTGCTTTTAAACCCACTCTGCCACAGGACGATTTCACTAAGTGATAAAATTTGGACCAAATCTAATTAAAAGAGTCATACCTTTCTTGTTGCTTCTCAGAGAAGGCCACAAGTTAGTATGGCAATAAGCAGAAAGCTACGAGAAGCAAGAGATTTTGC
>RSEF01000020.1:1348249-1379594 GCA_003993805.1 Himantopus leucocephalus
TAGGATGGATATTAGGAAAAATTTCTTCACAGAAAGGGTTGTTGAGCATTGGAACGGGCTGCCCAGGGAAGTGGCAGAGTCACCATCCCTGAAGGTACTGAAAAGATCGGTAGATGTGGTGCTGAGAGATGTGGTTTAGTGGTGGGTTTTGGTGGTGTTAGGTTGGTGGTTGGACTTGATGATCTTAAAGGTCCCTTCCAACCTAGACAATTCTATGATTCTATGTGCTTTTGAAGAGGTGTGCCGTCGTTTGCAATTTCTGTGCTTTGATTCACACCGAAGTTCACGGAATGTATTCTTTTTGGACAAAGCTAAACGTGAAGATGCACTTCTGGAGCGCATCTAGCACACTGCAGCTGCAAACAGACATCACAGGGCACAGCCAGAGCTAACCCACAATAACCACCCCCTTCCCCGAAGTGCATAGTCCCCAGCACTCTACTGAACACCACCCCTAAATACTGCTGTATCTACAGATGTGCCACTATTATTCTTGCTAGCAGCCACAGACATTGTCTGCTGTAGGCAATGCTGCGGTGTGAAGCACATGGCCTGGGCAGAGGCATCTCCTCCAAGGAGCAGCACGCGAGCTGGCACTTCTGCTCAGGCTGGAAAGCTCGGGGAGGTGGGATTGAGTTGGTACAGTGGGATCTGCTGCAGAGGAAGGGATGGGAAGGGGGAAAGAGGTCCCAGGCAGGTCTTACCCCAAGAAAGGCGGAGTTCTGGTTCATTCAGGTGGGACATGGGAGCAGTGTTCAGCTCCTGCTTTGGCGAATTAAAGGAGCAGGAATCTGGTAACCTGTTTCAGCTGCCAAAAATGGCACTTGGTGCCAGTTATAGTACCTGGATAAATTAAGTTTAAAGCCCAGCAATTTACATGCTTGGTGAAGATAAGAAATGCTTGCATTAAGGAATGGTAAGTCTTGACTGGGACCTAAGCAAAGGAAGCGATAAGCAGTGACTTACTGCACACTGCAGGTCTCATTACACAGCACTGTGAGCCCTTCGCTCCTGTGCCGCCATCCACGTGGCTTTGAGTACATGTGTTTGGTAAATAACGTTGAAAAAACTCTAATGCATGTCCTACATGACAGGATTCCCCTGCCAACAGGTTGACAAAAGGATCATCCTTCTAAATGAGACTATAGGGTGTTGCTACAGAGGCACAGGAGAGGTGTAGCTGTTCATTCCCTCCCCTTTGCAAGAGGCTAATGCTGCCATGCACTGACCAAATCAGAGATGCATTTGCCGTGTATGGATCAGAAAAGCCTCTTAGTGCTCAGTTTAATTGGTACAGTGGAGCAATTTCATCAGACGGCTGTTTGGTAGTTTGCAGAAGATGGCCACCAGTGCCAGCACAGGATAGAGATCCCTGTGTTGGGCGAGGCAGCTAGAAGCAAATTCACAATGTGACTGTAGGGAGGACTCCGAGGAGCGCTGGCGCCTTTAAACAGGGTGAGACGTGTAGCCATCTGCAATGCAGAGGCTCACCTGCTGTCCGAGGGAATTGTCTGGGAGGGACCCAAGAAGTCACTGTGTGGTACGTATTCAAACCGCTCGCTGGAAGGACACGGAGTGCGAAAGGGAGCGATTGCCAAGTCGGGGCAGTTCTGCTTCTCAGATGCAGCAAAAAGATAGAGATACTCAAGTCAACAACAGTTCTGGATTTCCAGAAATAACAAGCCCAAAGCTCCACACTTCAAGAAAAGAGAGCAAGAGTTTTATAGAGATGACCATGAGCAGCAAGATGAGGACATGACATTATGTTTCCCCTCTCTTTTAAAGGAAAAAACGGTGAGACAGGAGTAATACCTAAAGAAAATTATGATTAATATGTCTGATGGGTCACAAAGACACATAGAATCTGACAGTAAAGTGCAGCATAGGGACCACAGTATTGTGGTCATATGCTAGGAATTTAACATCTCATGCATTGTTTTAGTTATCAAAGATTCACTCTCTCTTCACAAGTGAGGACCACTCGTACACCAGGTTACAGCCTGCCCTGCCCCTGCTGCAGGACAGCAGTCATGTTCTACTCTCTCACGTTCAACTTAAGTGCCCAAAGTCTGTCACAGTCTTCTGTAGAGAAGAGGAAAGTTAGAAGAGCACCCACAATCCAGGGGACCAACTGTAAAGGCTTTAAATAGCCCTAAGATGCTTCTGAAACAGAATGCAGTAAACTTGGAAGGCAGAAGCAGTTGGACACACTGTGGTCAGGACGGTGCAAATCAGCAATGATTCCGGCGAACTCGAGATCTGCATTAACCGAAACATTTGCTAGAGCAGTGGAAAGAGATGACGAGTCAGGCCCAACAACGGAAGCTGGGCCGCTGTACGTACCCACTGCTTGCAATGGCCAAACTAGGGCTGGAATATTGCTCTGAAGGAGGAACCCAGCACTGACAAGGCTTCCCACGCATTTCACAGGTGGTACTGCAACTCGCTCGGATGCAGACTTTCTCATTTCGCTTAAAATATTCCTGTTACTGTCTTTCCCTGCCAGCCACGGATTTTTCATTGCTGTCTTTTGCATCTCTTCTTGTTTTTATGCATTCTGGGCCTTCTGATTTATCCTGATTGGTCTTCCCTCCTCTTGCGGCTACACAGATTGCCTTTTTATTTTGAATTGCTGCCTTCACTTTGTCACTGAGAGGGGGTGGACTTACAGCTAGAGGTGGAAGGTAAACCTGCAGTGATGCACATGCGAAGAGCAGAGGAGCACACATACAGCATGAAAATCCTCGGGTCCACGTGCTAGGTGGTCTACAGAAGCGGGTCTGCAGTTAGGGGGATGGAGAGCAGAAGCACAGCCTGTCCATTGCTGAAGAAAGACGCTATCTCACAAGACCTAAGCCACTTCAGAGCACAACCTGGCTTGAAAGCAGAACGAATAGGCCCTGTATAGTTTGCCAGTCATTACTATTTCCAGAATCCCATCACAGTAAACTGCCTCCGAAACAGATGGCTAAAGGCAGGATATAACAGGTTTATCAGCAGCAGAGATGACCGTGTGAACAAAGAGTTACTTAAGAGTTGCTGGTACCTTGGTATTTATTACAGGAACTGGTTACACCCACCACTGACAGAACTAACCAGGCAGCACCGCACACCCATCACAGCCTCTCTCACTACATCTCCCTGCAGCTTCTGACAATCAGTCGGAGCAAATCTCCTTGAGAGAAAAATTAAGTGAGAAAGGCTATTGTGTGGGTCTGCAACAGGGCTGAAGCCGGTCACCTAGTTATTGCGTGTGATCCCAGCACCAGAGCCGAACACCCCCCCTGGGGCTGAACCTGCAGCCACTTCCACACGGGAAGGAGGTAAGAAACCTCCTGGAGGTGGAAACTCTACGTTCTGGAGGGAAGCAACTTGCTGGGACTTTACAGACACTGTGTGGAGAAGAAGACTTTCTTCCTCTCTATCACAACCAAGGCAAAGAATGTCAGAAAGCTTTTGGGTCACAGCAGATCACCTTCAGCGTGTGACTTCCGCCACTGGCACTTAGCCTCCTCCCTTCATGCTTCCTCTGTCGCAGACCATCTGAATACCAAGGTGACCTGTGAAGATAACACAGAGAGAGGAGGCATTTAGGAGCCACTGTGTCGATAGTTGAGGACAAAATATAACTGCAGTGTCCTCCTAGCTATTGACAGAGTGTTCCCTCAACTGCACAACACCTGCCTGGGAGCTCAGCACCTTGCACGGCTCCGCGGCCCTCGCAGGAGCTCTGCGCGAGCCAGGCAGCTCGCCAAGCCTGCCAGAGCAGAGGACGCCCCGTTTCAGATCAGGGGAGACAACGATCCACCTGCAAACAACGGCCTGTCTTTATCTTCTTAATATTCACTCCAAGAATAAAACTACCATCCGGACTACAGGCAGGCAGTTACGCTTTTGAATAACATACCGGGTGGTTTTGGTAAAAAGCTGAGCTGCCTGCGTGCTTCTGCAGGACTGCACCAGCTGTCCAGCCACACAGGAAAGGCTCCTCAGTTTCAAATCAAAATGTACGAGCCAAATGAGCCAGGGAGAGTGAGAGAAACCCACCTGGCTGCTCTGCAGACAGCCTCCAGGGCAGTGGAGAGAGGTCCCTGTGTGTATTAAATGAGCTAGCTGCCAACGAGCTATCATCTCAGGGAGGAGCGATGGTCCATCCACAACAGCTCAGAGCTCAGGAAGGACTCATTTCCCTTGCTTGCTTGGTAAACCTGTCCACAGAGCCCTTTGCACTTTTGGGGTTAACGAGCAGTGGAGTGAATTAGCTATTTCCGTTAAGTTTGGGTATCCTTGCCACAGTGCACTACAGCCTGCAGACAAGCCCCAGCACCCACAGCGTACCCAACATTTGGGCAGTCGAGGCCCTCGTGATTGTCACTGGGTGGCAGGAAGGGTTTCGTGAGCCCTTCTCGCATAGATGTTCTCCTCTGAATGACCAACTGCCACCCAGGTGATAGAGCATTCGCCTGGAATACAAACGGCCATGGCTGAAATCCTTGCTCTAAGCCAAAGGGAATGCTCTTCTGGGCTCTGTAACGAGGCGATTCACCTTGCAGTTGGGTTCTCTGCTTTGGGTGCAAGAAAACTGGGTCCAAAATTCCCAGGCTTGGGCAGGCAAATGATCAGGGTTTGGGGCTCTGCAAGATGCTCCAGCTGTGGCGCTTGCAGCCCAGTTCCCCTCTGCAAAAACTTTAGGAAGCCCAACATCTGCTCCACTGCAAAACAGATTTATTTTTTTTTTTTTTTATACTCAGAAAGATCTGTAGGATGAGAGAAGTATTTCGTGCCCAGCCATAACACAAAGCAGTGTTTCTCCATCAGCTGAAAAACCTCCCAGGAGAGGTGGGCTCCCCCTCGGCTGCCCCTCCATCAGGAGGCAGCTGATCAGCTCCCTCCTCTCACACCAAATGTGTGCAGCTCCAGGGCTGACGTGGGCATGGGTGAGCCCCCGTGTCGTGGCAGAGTCCTCCAGGTGTCAGGTGGACCCCAAGGACAGTGCCAGGAACCTGGCAGTTACTCCCTGCCTGTTTTTTTGGAAGAATGGGAATGGAGACCTGGCATACGGCAGGTGAGAGTCAGTGGATGCACCAGAGACGGAGTCTGGTATTTCCTGCTGGGCCCAACAGAGTCTCTGGACAGGAGGAAAGGTGCAAATGAAGGGATGCAACATAGAGCGGGCGTTTGGTATCTCTGCAACATGCCAGAGATGTGGCACTAGGGCAGATCCCTCCACCTCTCTTATTGCCACGTATTTTCCTTCCCCTGCCCTCCTACGAGCACAGCACCATGGGACACAGCTCCAAAAGCCCCAGATCTTGCAGCTTCTACAGGTAACGTCTTGGATGTTACTTTATTCTCTTCCCTTGTTCAAGAGGACATTATCAGAAAACAGTCCTATGCCTAACGTTTCCAGGTCCTGCACGACAGCAAAGCTTGCTCCGACGGTCCCGTTCACCATGCAGTGTCACCACATGGAGCATTTTGCATCAGGTCTTTCTGCTGTTTTGTCACAAGCCATCGCACACATACATGTCGGTAAACAAGGATCTGGGATTGCTCTGTGGGCTGCCATTGGGAAAAGATGAGGGAGGTTCTGAAACCCGTGCTCGCTGCACAGGAGTAACGAGGCTGGCAGAAGGCGCTATTTGCTCACGGACACTGTGCCCTCCTGATCCCCTGCTCCTGGGTGTCAGAGCTGGTGTTTAGTTCCTTGGCCAGGGGCTGGTGTGGTTTCATGACCACCCTGGACCGCAACCCTCATGGGGTGCAGCATGTACGCTGACTGGGAGCTGCAGAAAAGATGTGTGAGGTTCACACGTCCTCAGTGAGATCTGGGAGGATCCAGATCCTTGAGGTTGTCTCCAGGCTTAATGATTTGGTCTATCTTTGAGAGATTAGGAGACCTTTCCTTTGTGACCTTAGGCTTTGAAAGGGCCTTGAAGGTAACAGCCTGGTCTACCAGCTCCAAGCATCTGCATGGACATGAGTTTTTCTGCTGCCCAGGCATAGTGTCAGAAGAGTCGCTCCTAACACAAGAGGCTGCTTCACACCCTGCTGCAAAAGGGTACTTGGAGCAGGAGGTGAAGAACAGGAGAACCAGCGCTGAAGGACGATCAGTTCAGGCTGTGTGACAAGGCCATGGCTGAGTATGTCTCCTCTCTCCATCTGCACTGTAGCTGCATGCAGCCCTGACTCCAACACTAGCAAAATTAAAAGAGGCAGTCAACTTAATAGGATATCCAGGCGACCTACACAATAGTATTATTTCCAGCTTAATTCCTTCCTGGGCATGTCACCTGTGACATGGGCACATACGAATGGTGGGAGATATCCTTCTGAAAAAGACATGTAAAGAACAGTCACGATCCTTCCCTCATTTTGTCAAGGAACGCGCTACCAGAAGCGCCCATCAGAAGATGGAGATACTGCTGACTTGTCTGACAGTCTACTCTGCCACACGCGGTGAGCTGCTGGCCTTTTCATCATTAGCCTGTAAGCGGAACTAACATTTTAAACAATGACCTTATACTAACCAGCAGGAAGCACAAACGAGAGTTCACATCACCTACTGCCTCTTTAGGTGAGTTTTGAAATAAACCCAGCAGAAAATAACTTGATAATTCAACAAATCATTATATGACAGATTTAGACGCATTTCTTTTTCTAATGGATAATCACAGACACAACATAAAAATACATTTGAAACGCATCATTCTCAAAAGAAGGAGACAAGATGGACTTAAGCTTGAGTAGAGCTTCTGTTCTTTGTTCTAGCAACTTCAGTGGAATGAAAAGTTGGAAGTTTTAATTGAATTTGTTTTTAAAAAAGGATGCTACAGGTGAGACAGTGGCTCTACGATTTGTTTTGCTAGTAGGTTCCTAAATAATACGTGTTGAGCGCGTGCTGCTGCACTGTAGAGAATGTCAAAGCAGCAAGAAAGCAGGAAGTTTTGATTTTTGGACAAGTGCTCTGGTAAATGGGCTTTTGGCATTCCCAAGGCACAACAAAGCAGATTGGCACTGTGGAAATAAAAGGCATTAGTTGAATGTTCCTGCTAAAGCTACAAGAAGGATATTTCAGCAGTCCCTTCTCAGTTGTAAGCAGCTCAGATGAAAGGATGTGTTCTCATACCTCCAGTTCCAGGGAGAAACACAACCTGCATTTTCCATCTTTTCTTTGTGAACCACAAGAGTAAAACCTAGTTTTAAACTAAACGTTAGTTTTTGGACTGTAACACTGTACTAAGGGCCAAAATCTCTACCTGGGGAATCAAAGCTCCTTCTTCTCCCTGCAGGACCAGCTGTCTCTACAACCGCCACCATCCCCAACCTGCTCCGGTTCAAAGGCCTCAGAGAAGAGCCTTGCGAGAAACAGGATAATTCCTAATTACTACCTGCACCAGGTAGGTGCTGTGCAGTGCTCTCACGAATTGTCAGGGCCCAGAGCACGCAAGTAGGTCTTAATGGCCCTGGCCAGTGTCACCCGGTACCTCCACCCCCCGCCATGTGCCCAGGAGCCCCATTCCAGCTCAGCCCTGGGCACCGCGTCCCTGCCCAAGCTGTGCAGGGGCAGCGCTGGTCCCCAGCTCAGCCACAGCTCACACTGGCTTCAACCGCAAACACCAAGAAGCGTGGCTGGCAATTCCTAATCCGCTCCCTTTCCAAAAAAGTATCTGAAAACAGAGAAACCGGTAATTTTTCCTTGATTGCACTTTCACCGTCGGCGATAAATTAAGATTATTTTCTTTTTCTTTCCGATTAGTCAAAGTTCACAGGAACTAAATCAACATTTCAAAATAGAAACAGCGTAATGACTTTTTAGCAGCTTTCAAAAATGAAAACTTACGTATATTCTTTAATGAAAGTTTAATACTTACTACCCCAGCACTTTATTTCAAAACCATCCAGAGTCTCTGTTATCCTGAGTATTTGAATATATACTACGTTAAAAGTATGCATAATTAAATGACACCATAGGACAATTGCCATGCAAGTTCATCCTGGTAATGAAGAATAAAGAGAAATATTCAGCTGCGGTAATGGGAAGAGCCAGAGCGTACTTCAAGCCATCTTATTTTAAATGTTGGACCTTACTCGGATACCTGCCTTACAGTGAGGATTCCCTGCACTCTACAAATGTCTATTTTTTTCCATTACCCAGACAGGAGTCAGACAAACTAGCCCAGAAAGAGATTTCTCTTCTTTAGGCTTCTACATTTGAACAAATGAATCTCATTTCAATCACCAAAAAAAGAAAAAAATCAGACTCAAACAACTGACATACAGTTTAGACCTCTAAAGTCTTGCTGTACTGCTTTAGTCTTATAAGCACAAATTCTATTAGCAGTAATTTAACATTCACTGGCAGATCACTGATGCAAACGTTGACTAGTGTCAGGTCTGCCACTGATCCCAGCAGCAATCCCTTAGAAACGCCAGCCTTCCCACAGACACCCATCTTCTAAGGTTTTTTTTCAGGTCTAATTCACGTAATATCTGCGCTACTGGTACTGGGAGCTAATATGTGAGTCCAGATGTCAAATGTTGCATAGCTACATAGCTCAGCTGCTCTACGCTACATTTATTAAGTAACCTCTCTGCCAAACTTGCACTTTCCTCAAAGAATGAAAGCAGGGATGTCTGACAAAACCTGATTTCCATGGGCTGCCACAGACTGCATTCATTAGCATCTTCTAGCTCAGCCTCCCCTTGGACTGTAGCTCCTAAAACCTGCATTTCCCTCTGCTCCCAGAGTTTCCTTCAGCCAACAATTCTCTGAAAGTCCCCTCCTCGCACCCTGGTATCCATGATCCCATCACACGGTACCACAGCACCTCCAGCCCCTTGCGTTTCCCCCACAAGCGCTCTGCCTCCTTTTCTTTCTCTTTTCCTTGAGCCCATATCTTTGTGGCACATGCTGTACAACAACATTCAGCTGGAGATTAAAAGAAGTGTTTCCTAAGCAGATCCAAACTTTTTTTCCCTACCTTCTAAATATGGAGAAAAAAATAAGTGCATAAATACTTTTTACCTTTCCTTGATGTTCCATGTTCTTCGCATTCTTCCCCTCTATTTGCACTGGCTGTTCCTAACGGGCAAACCTGGGGTATGGCAATTGCCCGTCTTTCCCTTTCTAGTGCTCCTTGGTCTTGGGGACATAGTGAGGGATGGAGCCACAGGGAGATCACAGAGGTTTGGTTACCCAAAGTGCAAAGATATTGCCACTGGGACAGTCATCTGATATTTGGCTGTGGATTAAGGGCTTTAAACGGTTCCCCATTCAGCTACGGCAGGAAATCCAGCCCGCCAGCTGCAAGCATTTTGGGGGCTACCTGTCTGTGGCTGTTAAATACTTACTAGCCTGGAGCTCAGTGTAAATAGATGAGTGGATACTGCTGCTCACCATAGATTTTCTGAATTCCTTGGAGGTCATCCTGGGGCAGTTTGAAGTTGTGCGTTTCCATGTACTGGTAGAAAGGAGCCATGATAGCACTGGGATCATTGGAGTGTTCCAGACCCAGCGCATGTCCCAGCTCATGGACTGCGACCAGAAAGAGATCATTCCCTGTGGAAGGAAGGCACAGCCAGGTTAGTACACAGCCGCAGCCTGACGCAACCCCAAGCCCCACTCACTCATAACGCAAGAAGCAAATGCTTTGCTATCCTACTGCACAGCAGGTCACAGTGCCAGGGTCAGCTCCTGGAGGTGGTTTTAGTCCTGAAAGCCTGTGCAGCTTCTACAGTCATTGTCACAGAATGGGCAGGAGGCTCCTAGCCCATGACCACCCACGACCACGTGCACCCTCTGACCAGGTAAAACAGGCAGCTGCCTGGAGGGAAAGGATACTGACTGTAGACTCGTTTGTAGAGTTTACAGAAAATGGCCAACAAAATAGGCTGCTCTGATACCATCACCTCCTCATCTGAGTGCTGCCAGGAGGGGTGAGAGCACTGCCAGTCTGCTGATCAACACAGGTACATGGTGGAAAGGGAGCTTTGTCCCCCTTCTGGGTCCTCCAGCACCGTGCTCTGATCTGACCTGGACCACCAAATCTGTAAGCGGAGATCTGTAAGGCACCTGGCAAGGCAGGAGGAAGGACAGAGAAGACCAGGGCTAACGCCCACCATAGCGCGTGTAGTACCTGGGTCAACCCCATCTCCTCTAGCACAGGATCCTCAACATGCTTTTACTTTGCTGGACTCCTGGCACTGCCATGGCTGCGGGAGGAGGTGAGCGCAGGTAGCACCATCCTGCAGGAGGCAGAGCCACACAGGGAAAGGTTGGGTTGGATCCCAACGGCAGGAGGGAGAAGGAGGAAGGAAGAAAGAAGGGACATGCTCCTGACAGGAAGAGAAAGGGCTGAGGAGCCCTGTCTGGTCCAGAAGCTGGTAGGAATGAGAAGCAGGGGTACCTTCAGCTCTATGTTACAGGCATACACTCCTCTTCAGTCCCACGGATCTGGGACCCTCATCTCCTTGATCTAGTGTGGCTCCTGGATGTCCTACTCTGTGAGGGCACCTTGACATGGGAGGTGACACAGGCAATGCTGTGTGAGGGATGAAGACACAGCTAACGAGGACAGACGTAAGAGTCTCCCCATGCCAATAAAATGCCTGAGCCCTCAATTCTGTCTGAATCGGGCTTCTCTGCCTTTTTGGCAAGGCACAAACCAATAGCACTTCCAAACAGACACGGGAGAGAACAGCTGGCAGTGGCAGCTCAGTGGCTGCTTTGCAGCATCTCCAAACAGCGTTATCTCCGTTCCCCACATCCCAGAGATAACAAAGTTCAGTTTCGTGTACACAGCTGAGCTCTCCTTGGGATAGGAGTTGCAACAGTGATTCATGTAGAACTATCTCCACTATTTAAATGCTTATTCTTTCACTGTTGCCCATAAAAACATGACAACACAGGTTCAGGGGTCTGCGAGTCTCCACAGCAGGGTGCTTTACCAGTATCTCAGATACCTAAAGCCAGTAAAACAAACAAACAGTACTCAACTGGTCACCCATACCACACCAAAATGGTTAAATTGTCTAAACGTTTGAGTTGGAGGGCACAAGCACCTGAATATGCAAGACGTTAAAATACACAAATGCATTTCAAATAAATGTTCAAATACATTTGTTCTAATACAAATGTCCAAAAACATGTTAAAATTTAGCCATATATGTATTGAAAATTCCAGAATTTCTGTATTTGGGAAATCCAAATGGGGACTTACTTAATAGTTCTTTCTCATCTGTCACTGAAAAATCTGGCGTGTGCAGAATAAGTCAATAAAACGTCCAACACCACAGTATAAAATGCATTAAGTAGTTTCATAGTAAAGTTTGGATGACTGATCGCTCTTCATGGATTTTCAAAAACGTTCAAGCTTAGAAGATGCACTCAGTTGCCAAAATGGATTCGAAGACTCAAAGTCCTGTCGAAAATTAAATGGACTTTCTCTCCTTTATCACTTAAGTGCTCATGAAAACATAATTTTCATTGCTACCACCACTACTCACCCATGGAAGTCCATGGTAAAAGTCACCCAGTTCAGAGCCGACTTTCCAGTCAGGTTTTGAATTTCATGTTTCTTGTACTGGGAAGCCCTGTACACAGCACTCCAGATGTGCTGAGTACAAAGGAAGGGTCGTCTCCCTTGACCTGCTGGCAACGCTCTTCCTAATGCAGCCCTGGGTGCTGTTGGCCTTCTGTGCTGCAGGGGCACGCTGTTCAACTTGGTGTCAACCAGGACCCCCAGGTCCTTCTCTAAGAAGCTGCTTTCCAGTCTGCCAGCCACCAACAAAGCCCAGGTGCAGGGAGGGCTTTGCATTTCTTTGCTCAACTTCATTAGGCTCCTGTCAGCCCACTTCTCCAGCCCCTGGAGGTCTCTCTCAATGATAGCATCACTATTTAGTATATCAACCACCCCTCCAAATTTTGTAGCATCTTAAAACTTGCTGAGGGTGCACTCTGCTGTGCCAAGATCATTTGTGAAGATATTAAACAGTATTGACCTCAGTATCGACCCCTCTGATGCATATCCTGAACTCCACCATCTCACGGTTACTGCACTCAAGGATGCTACTGATCTTCACACTACCCACCAGTTCTTCCTTTTAAAGTATGAGGTCCAGCAGATCGCCTGTCTTTGTTGGTTCCTTGATCACCAGTGAAACAACCAGGAAGAGTTCGGAGATGATCATCAGCAAGCCCAGAAAGATGAAGGCTCATATCTGAGGAAGTATGTCAACAACCATGGTGGTGAGGCCGACCAGCCCTTCCACTGCTGAACAGAAGTGCACCTTTCCCTCATTATCCTTATGAAATACCTACACCTGGAAATACGGACAACTGTAGAAAACAGCTGCTGCAGTCCAGTTTGACTGACAGTGGTGTGTGAGGATGCCACAGAGCTTGGAAAATTCTGGCTGGTGACCTCTGCTTCCTTGCATCTAGAGGTAATGGACTGGCTAAGAAATGAACTTTCCCAATTCTAGCACAGCCACAGACGACAGGTCAACACTGTAGTGGCAAAACTATCCTCCAAAGGAGGCTACATTGCTAGGAGGCCACTCAAACAGGAGTAGCGATGTCCTGAGAGGTGGTAGCTGGAGCAGATGAAGTGGAGCTAAAGAGGATTTCTAGGAAATGAAGTGACTTCCACAGAAAGCAGGACAAAAGCTCCTTTTGCTTCTCAACAAATAGTCTGATTCTCAATGCTATGGTTGCTTCTCATCTCAAAGCCTTTGCTGAAAGGCAGTAGAATGGCGTTAGTAGAGATAGCTCCCTCTCCTTCTGCTCCCTGCCCTGGCCAGGCATTTCTCACCACTGTTTCATCCCCTCACCTTTCTTTTTGTTCGAGCCTCCTCCCAGACACATCCATAGCTCCCTCTTCCTTCCAGCACGCCTGTGTCACCTGCCTTCTCCACCCTGGTATATTCTGTACGACGGTCCCAAGTCTGAAAGCAGCTACGTCATTCTCAGAGGGCAAGTGGGCAGCATGCATTTTGTGGGAAGTGGAGACAGGAGAAAAAAGTCTAAGACCATTTTGTAGGCACAGAGTGCTCAAAAACCCAGCTCCGGATTCATTACCCTCTTTCTCTTGAGGGGTCAGTTTATATTAAAAAGCATCTTGTTAAGCAAGAAGTTCCCTTAATTTTTGTAAATGATAGGGAGTTTCATGGGGTGGAAGAGAACACACTGCTCATTTTCTTTTTGAAGGACTGCGCTAGGATTTGCTCTGAAAAGAAAGTATCAAGGTATAAAACTATTTCCTGACAACACACTTTTCTCCCCCCACAGCCCTTAGCTTACAGCTGTCATGGCTCTTTGTGCACTGGTACCCGCTGCTGTTTGGAAACTGTCCACTCAGCTGATCTGAAAGGAGCCTCTACCTCTCAAATTCTTTCTGTTAGTTCTTGAACATGCAGTAAGGTCTCTTGACCTTCATGTTCTCCACAGTTCTTGGCGGGATGGCACTCTTAATAATGTCCATCTTCTTGGCGCAAGATTCAGAAGGGAGAACTAATAGCTGAGCTTGATACTTTGCTACTCATACGGAATCAAGGTCAGGCAATCAGATAAAGCTCCTTAATTTCCTGTTCAACTCCCCTTCCCCAAGACCAAGTAACAAGTGAAACTTGTATTCAGTGTATACCAGCCAACTGGGTAAGGCAGTACGGTGAAGAAGGAACCGACCGACTACCCTTGCTTTGCATTTGCAGGGAAAGGTCCCAAGAGAAAACCAAAACCAAAACAAAAAAAATTTTGCTTGTTTGTACCATCTGTACAAAATAAAGAGGTCTGGTCAGAGACTTGCCTGAGCTTTCTGCTTCCTGATTCTCAGGAGGCACCCAAAAGTCCACCAATAAGCACCAGAGAGAGGATGACCCTCTAAAACCGGGGGTACTTTTGTAAGTTGGTTCCCTGAGTAAACCAGTTGACCTGCTATGCTAAAACACAAAGAAGCAGTTAATTTAGCTTTAAAGTCGCTGGTATGTTTTCCTTACCAAAACAATGTTACGGCCAGAGATAGTTATGAGGACACACCTATAACAATATAAAAGCATCGCCCATTATCACGATGCCAAACCAGGTGAATACACCGCTTATCTTACATTCAGTTTAATAGCTCTATACTCCCGGCGCGCACATCAGACACAGAATACACCCAACTTGAAACATACTTTTTAGTTGAATTTTCTTAATTAAAAGTATCTAAATCCGTGTTCAGAATAAACCTCCCGTTAGCTGATGTATTCCCAGTTGAACTAACTAAAGATAAATTACAACGTAATCGCACATCAAACCCAGCTCTTTGGTTAAGCAATCATATTGTTTATAATACACTACCTTTTCATGCAGAGATAAGAAACACATGGTTTTATGGAACAACACAGAGAACACTATAGTCACAGATAAACTGATTTATGTATGATCTTCCTTCTAGTCATATACTCCATCACTCATGCTTTTTTGATTTTCACCTTCAGTGAGAAAAATGGCTGTTAAGTCAGGTAAGAGACCTCTTGAGAAAGGCTTTTCTTTGTGAAACTGCTAGTACGTGTCTTCTTGTACGGTTTCATTCACTTTAATTATGAAAATCCGTATCAAAACCTTTTCTTTATTTGGCTAAGTAACTCATTGCATAGCAGGGTATCCAATTGCTGTAGGTCAGCAAAACCACTCAATTAAATGCCTATCAGTTTACAGGACTAGGTCACAGGGATATGCCATTATATTATGGCAATGTTGTGACATTACTGTCAGTATTTATCCCTGAGCGCGGTAGCTGTATATATAACTGTAATGACAGCAGGTAAACTCTGTAGAGCACCTAGCACAGTGCAGTGCAAATCCAGAACAGAGCTTCTAAGACAATAGAAGTATAAATAATATTGTATGTCCGATTAATAACAGAAAAGCAACTGTGAATCTCTGATCTCTGATATTAGTCTTATCCTTTATGCATATATATATACTTTACGTGCCATCTATGTATTGCAGTTTACTCGGACATAATTAAAAAGACATATGAAGGTTAAATTTTGAGATTTTATTAAAGTAAGAATGATACTGAAGAAGTTAGATCATTGCTTGTGACAACAGCACACCTAGGGTAATTACAGAAAAGATGGTGTGAACTAAACATGCTTTAAATACACTAAAATGAAC
The DNA here is from genome assembly GCA_003993805.1 of Himantopus leucocephalus. Classification (NCBI taxonomy): domain Eukaryota; kingdom Metazoa; phylum Chordata; class Aves; order Charadriiformes; family Recurvirostridae; genus Himantopus; species Himantopus leucocephalus. The sequence goes on from RSEF01000020.1 coordinate 1,363,413, forward strand.
CCTTCCACTCCAACAGCCACGTAGAAACAATCGTTTTCCAAGCACAACTTAAAGAAGCTTTAGGGCTACTCTAAGCTATGCCTTGGTTCTTGCATCTTCAGACCCGGTAGGTCTGAAGTGTCAAACAGAAGAACATGTGATTTGTCTGTACTCCTCCATTCACCTCCACAACATGCTCTGCTCAAAAAAAAGATTTTCAATCTTCTGAAGACCCTGAAGAAGTGGTGATATTGTTCTTCCATTTGTTTGCATCAAGAGATGTGGAAATCAGCTTTTCTATCTAGAAAGGAAGAAAATACACGTTAAAAAGAAATATAGGTTTTATTTTGTTCATAAACTATTATCATTATAAATGTAGCAATGAATATGATGCATAAAAACTCTTAAGAGTGTCATTAAACAGCTTCACTGGAGAAAGAATGAGTGATACACAGTCTTAACAGAAATTCTACCACAGCCTCATTAACAAACTGACCTCCGTGAGATCAAGTGACTAAAGAAGGACAAAGAACGGCATGCTGTTACCAATGATCATGAAAGATGATCAAAAGGCAGTGTGCAAACTCGGTCCGTTAGCTGTGTTACAGACCTGACCGATGTTGCAAGCTGTGCTTTATCTGACCTGGCACAGATGGCCCTATGAGGACAATCTCCTGCAGAAATTCACAGGAAAAATATAAAATATTTTTCTGGAATGGTGAGACCAAAACTGAGTGAGTGATGCAGAGGCAAGAGCGAGCAGCCAAAGAGAGGGGAAGCTGTGAGTGGTTCAGCTGGCTCAGCAGCCTGACATTCAATGCAATAAGAGTGTTCTGCTGAAAAGTTTTCCTGTACCTTTCACAAGTGTAGGCTGTAATTCAATAAGCAATTCAGTATCAAAGAATTACCATTCCCAAAATGAAAACTCGTATTTGCCTAATATCAGCCTATCATTCCCTAATTTGGTAGAATAGATGGTAAAGAAAACAAAAATACTCATGAAAATATGAACAATGTAGATACGACTTTCATTCCATCACTCTTGAAAAGAAGCTATGCTGGTGGGTTTATTTTTAAAATTATTAAAATACAGCAGGGTCTACAGACAGAATTTACTACTTGACCCAGCTGTGGAACAACCAGGGGGCTGGGGCAGGGAAGAAAGAAAGGAGGATTTTGAAATGGTTAGAAGGCTGGCCCAGTGTGTTCCAAACAGGTCCTGGCATAGGCAGAGAGGATACAAACTAGTTTGCGCTATTTGGGATTCTTTTTCGCCAGTCAGGTGAAATATTTTAACTCCTGGTGCTGGCAACAGAGAAAGCGCTGTTCTGGAAGCTACGAGAGTAGCTCTTTGCCACAAAGAGAGTGTTTTCTACCTAGGACAGGAGACTTAACTGGCTCTGTCCTCCCCTGCACAGAAGGCTCCTGATGGGGCTGTAAAACTGAGCAGGACTAAGAAGTAAGAGAACTGGGATGTAAGAGACGTTCCCCCCTCAAAGTGGTATTGTTGGGGGATTTGGGTAGAGAAGACAATACTAGTCAAATCGTCTTCAAATCTTGTGCTCTTCTTCAGAAACAGGAGAGGAAAAAAAAATAAAAAGTAGTTTAAACAAGTCCCAAGTTTGCCGCTTGGTTGTGATGTCAAAATCCAGAGTATTGGGTGTTGTTTCACTGCTGATGCTGCAATCCACCTCCGACTGCAATAACCAGCAAACTCTTTTCAAGAATTCATCTATTTTTCATTTTTTTCTCTTCCTGAATGCCTGTTATTTTACTCCTCTCCCCTTCACCAAGTGGAATGCAGCAAGTTTATTAGAATAAATAATGGAATAAATGGAATGCTGCTGCATTTTGGCTCACTTCACATCATCTGTTTCTGCTTTACAAAGGAAGGCAGCAAAAAGAGACCTTTTGGCTCACCTTGATCCTCATCACCTGCCTTTTTTGCAGTCAGTTTTTTTTCTTCCTTTTTAAGGGAATGACACATCGTTTTCATCCCTACTGGCTCCTTCCTACGAATCTCAGAGTATCTCATTCTCTGTGAAAAGAAGTAAAATATTTTAGTTTGATTATACAGAAATCAACAGGATTCCAAATACCTACATAACCGTATCCACACTCTGTGACAATTACGGACAAAAGCAATGGATAGTAATTTTCTTCATCGACCACTGTGAACATCAGATGTATTTACAAGTACATTGTTTTGAGAGTGGAATTTGCAGGTGATCCTTATTAATGAATTTCAGCCGTAATCAATAACTAGCACTGTCAATACTGCAAAGCTTTAAAATCCAGACGGCACTAGCACAGCACCACTGTAATGCCACTTCTATGTTTGTATACTGACAGCACATACAACAAAAGAAAGCACTACTTACAGAGATGCTGTCCAGTAGCGAAGAAGAAGAATCTGAAGACAGGAGTCTTCCATGTGTGCTGGCGGGCTCTCTCTCTTCACTTTTGTAAAAATTCTTAATTTGCAAGTTCTCTATTTACGGCCTTCTATGTTTGGATTGACATGACAGGGGTGTAATCTCAAACTGTTGCTGATTTAAGCCACCTGATTTGATTTCTTTTTACCGTGGCTGGCTGCCTTCAGACCACGTGTCTATATGCTTGCTCAAATTTGGTTCAACATTAGCATACGATTTTAGAGAACTCTGGCTTATGGGAACAAATCTCTCTAAGCAGTTACAGGATGAAACCAATGTTAAATAGGTACGTTCTAGAGACTAAATACTGAACTGGTCTTCTTCAACAAACAGGAACACTGACCAACAGCATGATCTGGTGGAGTGAAGTATCACAAAAAGGCCTGATAGAATAAATTGAAATTTTAATACAACTTATGCCCCACTTGACTTGCAACATCTTTCAGGTCTCCTGTGTTAAAGGACACATGAGTAACTTCAAAGCAGCTCTGATTTTCGCTCTGAAAAATACTGCTGTGCATTTTCAACAATAGAGTTTCAGAAGCCTGAAAAATAATGATGGATTCAAAATGTCTTTTGTTAGAACAAAACTCTTTAGATGTGGAGATGTTCTGTACCTGAGAAATCAGAGAAAAAAAATTAAAAAGGTATTTAACAGCCAAATAGCACAAAGATTACGTGTGTACTGTGTTGTGAGTACATGCGCTCTCTCTCTCGTTGCTCATTATGTTGATACCTTGTAGATTGCCTTTGCTGGCCTCAGCATTTCCAGAGAAAATGAAGACGAAAAAAGTGGTAAAGTAAGAAAGAAATGAGACAGAGAGCAAGGCAAAATGGAGAGGCAACAGGAATTAACCAAGGATAAAAGACTACCAAGTTCTGGCAATGTGCTGGATGAGAGTACAGGGGTTAAGGGAAGCTGTATTTTCTTTTTCAGCAAGCGCGCACTGTACCTGTACGAGTCAGGTAAGTGAGTTGCAAGTAGATAGCAGAAAGTCAACCTAGAAAAGTAGATACCAATACAAATCTCAAAGGAAAAAAAAACCCCAACAACTGGACACTCTTCTTTCCTCTAAGTGCCCTCCCTCCACCTAAAATATCACAACTGTAATCAAACAAACCAAATAGGGTAAAGAATGTTTAGTTGGCAATGTTTCCAAAGTGATTGGGAACACTTGGAAGCCTTTGATAATAAAGAACTACCTGACCAGGTGAAACATACTGCTTAATACTAGGGGATCTGTTAGCTAATGTATCCTAACACACGTTCAATGTTTATATGATTAATCTCGTGAATGCTTACAGAAACCTTGTACATTTTTGCATTTTAAAAAAAGTAACAATAAGAGGTGGTACTTCAAAAACATCAAATGTCTGGCAAAAAATATTGCCAGCTACTTTTTTATGCACCTATGAGCACCACCAGTCTTCCTTCATGAAGAATCTCAGTATTAAGATTCCTGTTTTTAGAAGGGAATTTGGTGATAGAAAAGAGAATTTTATGAACCAAACACCTCGTTACAGGCTCAGAGTTGCCATGAGAAGTAACTGCAATTTGTTCTCAAGTTCTAGGAACTAAAATTCTGTCTGTTTGCCAATGCTAAAGAATTACGGAAAAATTTAGATTGAAAGGCATGCCTGGAGGTCCTCAGGTTTAACCTTCTGCTTCGAGCAGGGCTAATCTCAAAACTACATCAGGTTGCTGAGGGCATCATTCAGCCAAGTTTTGAAAGTCTCAAAGGATGGAGTCTCCCTCCAGGTGCAGACTCAGAACTGTACCACTGTTAGCAAAGAATATTTTCCTTATGCCCAGATGGAGTTTTCCTTGTTGCAGCTTGTGCCCATTGCCTTTTGTTCCTTTCTCTGTTCACCTCCAAGAAGAGTGTGGCTCTGTCCTCTCTGGAATATCTCCTCAGGTAGAAGACTGCTATTAGATGCTTCCTCCCCATCCCATCCTCCTCCTCCTCACTACGCTGAACAAGCCCAGTTCCCCTGGTTTCTCCTTGCTCCAGTCCCGTATCACCTCAGTGCTCCTGCACTGGACTCCTCCCAGTTTGCCGACATCTTTCGTGTACTGAGGGCCCAAAATATCACACTCCATTCTTGTTAAACTCAAAACATCACTGGCTTTGGTTATGCACTACCCACAAAAGTGAAGCTGGCTTTGCAAAAAGATCCAGCTAAGGAACACGAACAGCCTTCTGGACAAAAACAGTGACAAAGAGCAGGATGAAAAAAAGGAGAATGGCAGGCAGAGACTCACACATAGGTTTGAAGAAATCAAACTCTACCCAGAATGTAGACATGCAATAGTTCTGCTGCGGTTTTATGATCAAGATATGCATCTTGCAGCTGAAAGGGCAGCACCCCTTTTTCCTGCCCCAGCCACCCATTCCTACCTACTCTTTCATCTGGGCCACAGAGCTGGGGCAGCTCTAAGGTAAACCAGTGGAAAAGGAGAGAGAGACAAACAGCATTTGGCTACATCCACTCCTTTGTCTGGTTCACACTGTGGCCACTTCAACCCTCCCCTGGTTCAAAGGGGAAGAAAGAGAAAGAAGTGCCAGGGAAAGGGTGACAGTGATGGGGGGAAGCATGTCCGTGGTCCCTTGCGTAGGAGTTTAAACTGAGTGGAGACATCAAGCACCTGGCTGGAGACCTAGAGCACTAGTCTGCAGAGTTCCAGAAGCCAAGAATGAAAAGCACAGTACTTGGAATTCTGTTTCTCATTCAAGGTCAAATTATTTAGGGCTTTGAAAGACACTCGTCACTCCAAGATCCAGGAATCTGACCAGGGGAAGCCATACACCTATTCCTTGAGACAGTCTGTAGCAGAACCTGTTCTAGCTAGACACAGTCCATAAAGTATAATGACATTGCTCAGTATCTGCATTTTTAAGAGAAGAAACCTTCAATACTGTATCTCTAATGGCTTCCAGGATGTTCAAGACAAGTGAGCAGATTCAAGTACTCAGATGTGACAGTAAAGGTGACAAATATCAGAAGCATGGCACATCCTCCATAAGACACCTATGATGGACCAAATGGATAAAGGCAAGGGTCAGTGAGCTAAAAGACCATGAAGAAGATTTGCCTGGGATTATTATTGATACTGTTTGCAATGTTAACATGGAGATTAAAATTTACTTTCTGTAATTAACCTGGATTGAACTAATGTTTGAGTGTCAGAGGGGTGTAAGAGCAGTCATGTGTAATGTGGATATTTAAACTGACAGAACTTACTTTCAGCCACTCAGGATTCCTTTTCAACTTGTTATCGGAGATACATACATATATAATTATTATTTTCATATAAAGGCTAGGAAGTACTTGACCTGGCCAGTTAATAACGGATTTCATGTAGCACCTCTATGCTTGAGCCAAGTTAGGTAAGATATTGAGGCAGCCAAGGGAGAGAGATCCCAGCACGGCCAAGTCTGTTCACCCTCTTTCAGGCACAGGCTTTGCTGCCCACAGTGAGCAACGTATGTCAGCGGCTGCGAGTACTGAGATGGGCAGTTTAAAGTTTGCTTTAAAGTGTTTCTACAGCACATTTCAAGTTAAAAAAGCCCAAGACGTGGAGAAAGTAGAGCAAAGTCACCTTTTGTGTCACTCTGGTAATGCAAATGCTTGGGAGACTGAGACTGCCTGCATTGACACATCACTCAGTGACCAAACGCTGCATCTAAGTAGCCCAGAGGGGCCACTTGGCGTGCAAGCAGCTACACACACTGTACCGCTAAAAGACAATGGCTCCATAAACTGCTTCAGTTGCCTCCAAGTGCCCATATATCAAAGTCTGATAAGCTGGAGCCCTTGCTGCTACACGTCTGGGATAATTAAAGGCCAAGAGCTGCTTTCATTTCTGTTGAGGAGCACTTTCCAGGACAACCATGAGATAAGTCCCCGCAACTGTGACCATGCCAGTTGCTCCTCATTGTGTGGTTGTGTAGGTGATTTATCTCTAAATGTAAAACCATACTCCTCCTATTTTTCAGTTGCATCCTCCTCTTTTTTGGTTGCATCCTGTTTGCCATATCACTGCTCCAATTTGCCTTCTGAATTCCAATATTCTGCTTCATGCTTCTAGCTGCTCCCATTGGCATTCTCATCTGAAAACTTAACAAATGAATTCTGTATCCCATGATTCCAGTTAACAAGGATTGCTCCAGGAGTTCAACTTCCTAGCTGGTTTTGCACATCCTCATCATAACATTATTGAAATTCATCTTCCACAGCTTGCTTATGGGAACGTCAGAGAAGGCAGAACAATTAAGATGATAAATCAGCAATCATGAATTGAAAGTACAGTATTACTTGGCTAGAGGAATTGTATGCATGAGTGGAACTAACTAATATCCAGGGGGAAGGAAACTTGGCATTCGCTTTGAAAGCCTGTGCAGGATCATTCTTCACAGCAGAAGATAATAGAAGTGTTGGTGCAAGTGCCCCTATTACCACGGTCTCAGAAAGACAACCAACAGCATCATAGCCATTATGATTATACTAATAATTTTAAGGGACATGGTAACGGTCGTGCTGTCCACAAGGGGCAAAATCAGTGTAATAATGATCATGCAAAATGATAATGAGTATGTAAATCCCAACTAACTATCCACTAGCTGCTGTGAAAAAAATAATGAACCCTAGAGGATTACCACGAGGTATCTTTACAAGATAGAAGCTTTCATCAAAAGGATGTATCATGGTCTCCATGTACAAATCAGAGATGGCTGTTTTCATAGAAAGATCGGTTCAAATAATTCTTCGTTTTTTTCTGACTGGATGAGACTTCACATGAAGTGTTTCGCTTCTAATTTGCACGTCTAGTGAAGATTCCAGAACAGTTCTGCGGGGTTACAGCTGCATCCAAACACTGACTTACTGAAACTCTTCAGGTGCCGCAACACAGTAAGACAAATGTAGACCAACAAAAGCAAAGCTTCAGATCGTACTGGTTTGTAACAAAACTATATGGACTAAATAGATCAGCCAACTATTCCGAGGACCTACGGTGCCAGTTTCAGCATCCTGCTCTGTTGACCAGAGATTTTTACAATTTTTTTTGTACTTTTGTACTTTACAATTACTGCAAGGCTAAGAGAGCTTTGAGGCAGATTGTTCAAATTTTCCCTTCAATCAATACACAACCTTCTCAGGAAAGGACCATTTTACATGGTGATATTTTATGGGTTGATGAAAAGATACTATTGTTACTCCATGGCTATTTTAAGATTTCTGTAACCACTGAATGGATGCTGAATGGCCAAAACAGTTTTTTTGCATCTGAATGAATGCCAGCTTTGCTACCAGTAGGGTATTTTTATTCTGTCACTGGGAGACTTCTTCAGTTCCAGCCTGAAGAACCCCATTGCTCCAAAATACGTATCATAAGGACAAGGAAGACCACGTTTGAAGAAATACTTCCTGTTAAAAAGACAATATTGTCCTCGCTAACACCTTATTTCTAATGAAAAAAGGCAGTGAACTGATCACAGTGCAGGAAACCTCTGACCAAGAAGAAACGCTTTAAGACCAGCTAACAGCATTTCAAGTAAACCACATCAGAGGTGAGAACCTGGAGCTAGTGAGAGCTCCAGTGACAAGAAGTAGTGAAACAGAAGGAAAAACCCTCCTAAAAGGGCCTGGATCATCCAGTGAGGAGACAGGACATTTGCATACCAAGGCTAAGAACACAGGCAAAACCAAAATCCTCACGTTGAACACACAGGTATAATGCTCCGACTACAGGCCTGTCATCCTCAACACATGAAATTCCCTTTCTATCATCAGCGCTCCCCCCAGGCGGAGGGGCCAAATATGAACCCACCATTCTCAACATCCTCGCTGGTGACTTTTTTTAAAAGAGTTTCCAAATAACCGTGCCACCCAGTCTATGCGGCACGGTTATTTGAAAACAAACACACAAATGACATTTATACTCTGGAATGGAAATCTCAACTCTTCTATCAATTTTCACACTCGCAGTGCACACCAGCCCCTCAAAAACCAATTACATGCACTTTGAGGACTCTACTCATGACAGTCACTCTGCACACCAGAGAAATACATCATGTTTTTGAAAAAGCCACACGGATGCTGCATAAGAAATAGCTTTTATAAAAAAGAGACCCTCTACTCATTGTATACATTGCTCTCAAACACCATCCTAAAAACTATGCAAAAAAAAAAAAAAACCTCAAAAAAGTGATAATCTATGTTAGAACATCCTACCCAATGGAAAATTTTCCCCAGAGCCATCCCTGCCAGTCTTTAAGCTGCCTCCCAACCTTGCTACGCTTATCATCAGAAGGAAGCTTTTTGCACGGAAAAAGAGAAAAGAAAAAAAAGCAAGTACAACTTGTCAAAACCTTCCCTTCAACCTTCATGTAAGGACCTTCTATCCCAGACACCAGCACACCCAGTCTCATACACGGGCTTACCAGGGAAGTCATATCCAGCACACAAGCCGCCCTCACACCCTGGAGTTGAGATCAAGTAACTGCTAAGACCAGACTGAACTCGCAACAGCCCACTGATAAAGCACAAACACACCCAACCGCTGCAAAAGCAGCTCTCGCAAGGTAATCACTCAGTCTCCGATTGTCAATCCTGATCCTCAAGGGAAACCTATAAACTGCCCTCCAGCCACAAACCTGGGAATAAAAATTCATAACATTTCATGATACCAAGAGTGGGCTTCTTTGCCACACCATAACCACCCACACTCTCCACACTCTCCCCCCCTCCACATCCCACGGGCTATAACCTCGCTCTTTCTCTGCCTACATCTAATCTAGTCATTTAAACATGCCAGAAAACATTACTTCTCTTTCCCTGAGAAGACAAGTATCACACCATTTCTGCTTTCCTACAAATTAGCATTCCCACATTGAACTTGCCAGCTCCATTTCCTTTCAAAGATGATCTGATAGATACCGACTCAAAACTCCAAGGGTTTTTCTCAATTTGCATTCCATTCTAAAACAGCTGTCACTTTTAGGTCAGGCCTGCAGGTGGCTTGCATGCCTGAAAGCTTTTCTCCTTTTCAACTTGCACTGTTTGGTCTAATGAACGACCTCTGCATACATCCTTAGACATCATGGCCACAGCAATGCTACTGTTTTTATACAGTTTAGAAAACAAGTCGTGTTTACATTCCAAGTAAACTTCTAATTCTTATAAAATGTTTCAAAATGTGATTTTGAATTGCTAAAAGTTTAAAGACACATTGTTCTTCCCAGATCACTAAGACGGTGGAAACTGGACTGACATCTTACGAGGCCACTGTAAAATTCTGTTTTTCCAACTTAAACTTTTTACAAGTCGTCACTATTCTCCATCAAAGGTTTGAAAATAGATCAGAAAGTGCTCATTGTCATTACAGAGTAAGATAAAGCTAGAAAGACATGGAAACTCTTCATTGCTTAATATCACAAAAACAGTTGTCCTAATCATCAGCCTTCCTAAACGAATCAGCCAGCCTCAACCTCTGATGGGAGGAATTAGGACCATACTCAGACTGTGGGAAAACAAATAGGGATCCAAATGACCTGACATTCAAATGCCTTCACTCTCCCAACTTTCTATTCACCATTACAACTAACTCTAATTGCCCTTGTTAAGCATTCCATGTGATACAGAGTTTACATTTCAATACTCTCTTATTTACCTTTTCCCTCCCAGAGCCTTGGTTTCTGTAGCAACTACGGTCCAAACCTAGACGTAAAAAGCCAGCAGACACACACTTCTCTTCACTCCTCAGCATTCACACACATGCACAGCGGCAGGCAGAGTCACAAACTTACTAATAAAATTATTTACCCATTAAAGATAGAATACATGTTTTAGAAAACATTTGAACCATTGTATGGGAGGCGAGAGCTCCACTAACCAAATAATTTCTGGTTGAAAGCCTGTCAATGTGTCCACATTCAACTTATCCTTGTTTTGAAAAATGACCTGCGCTCTTACCATCATGATTAGAATTTCCCAGGGTCCATGGCTCATCTGAATCAAAGTGAGTATCTCCTCCTATTCCTGGCCCAGGAAAGTAAGCGTGAGCTAGAAATCCACCTTCTCCATCAAACGGAGAACTGTCTCCATGGAAACCAGAAGCAAAAAATATCATAATATCTGCCTCCTTTCTGTCATTTTTAATTTCATGGTAAGGGACTTCTTCAAAGGTAAGCGGTGTCACTCTCTGCCAAACATCAAACGCCTGACGAATAGCTCTCCTTGTATCAATCTCTCCAACCTTGGGGGTATAGTTGTGTACGCTGTATGAATGAGAAAGAAAGGTTGGTTAAATTTGCAGAATATATTCGAGACTTCTTATTATAATTCCAATACACAGCCGCATCTACACAGTTTCTGTTTCCAAAGGGTCTTTATTTTTTGCAGGCACTACTTTGTGCATGCAAAGTTTTGCTGTTACAAATAAAGTTACCAACAAAACTACAGCCCTGATCTGAAGTCTAAATTTATTAATAAGAATCTTCCCAATACTTTGGTTGACCTTGCATCGCTTCCTAAAAACCTGACAATCTTTCAAATCCTGGTGTAGACAGCTAAATAACCGAGTTTAAATGTAAATTATCATGCTAAAATGGAACCCAGTGTATGAAAAAAACTGACTGCCAAAATTCTTTTTGAGAAACAAACCTTTCATTAAACCGCGTAACCATATCCAAGCAGCTTCATTCTCAGGACTGCTAAAGATACTCAAGACCTCACAGGGGTGATGGACCTGCCAGTTTTGTGCAACCCAGTCCGTGACAGCTGACAATACAGAGTTGGGGGGGGTTAACTGCACATAAATTTCCTATAATTGTAAAATTTAGTTTAAAAAGTGCTGTTCACGGGGTGCTTTTTGTGCGTGCAGATAATCGACTCAAAACCTATTAAACCTGGCTTGGGGAATATGAAATATCTATGCCATGGAAACAACTTTCAGTCTTTAATAAAACTGGCTCAATTTAATGTAACGATTGACAGATGAAAGACACTTTAACACGTTCAGGGGTAAAACAAGATATCTATTACTTGAACAGCACACTGCTAATACTGAAATTGGAAAGTTAAGCAACTACTAGTTTGACAATGGCAGAAGCGAAGCCATCTGCCAACCTGCTTCCTGCGGTTACGCATACGCTTAAGATACATTTTATTTATATGATTATATACCAATTTTCCCTAAGGTCCAGAAAAGGTTAGAAGCAGGACCTGACTCTTGAGATCTTAACATAGAGAAGGTGTCGCTTTACAGTTTGAGTTAAAGGAACGATTATTGGTGGAAGCGTTGAACTAGTCCCCAGAATTAGTCTCTCCTCCCAGTCTCTGCAGTCCCTCACTGCTACCTAGAGAATCATCCTCCTCCTTTCTCAGAGATCTCGGCAGAAAAAACAGAGTGCCCCAGCCCCTGATTCTCTTTCCCTTCACACCATCATATCTCTTCCTACACATGCTGGCACCTTCTCCATTCAGGTCACTCATATTTCTACCTCTTCACTGCAGACTTTCTTTCTCTCTTAGCCTTGCTCACCCATATCTTCTTAATGTCTACATTCATAATTTTTACTCCGCTGTAACTTCCTTCCCCCCTCCAAAAAAATTAAAAGGCTATACTTTCAAATAGAGCGGGGGTTAGTTTTATTTTGAAGTGACATTCTTATTGTCAGAAACTTCCATTGGCATTTGCCTTTCAAAAGCTAAGGGCCTAAATGACTCAAACAAAACACATCTCTGGGAAATAATCATCACCACATAACACATTTGACACCTGCAGCCCACTTCGGCATGTTGCTTCAGTGGGTCTAAGTCTGGACAAAAGCAAGAGTTCTACAATATGAGCAAAAGTAAAACATCTACAAAAACAAATATTCAGTAAAATGCTGCAAATCAGTAGAGGGAGAAAGCATCACGCCTTTAGACAATGATATTCCTTCTGCTTTAATGGTTTGTTAAAGACACATGATCTAAGGGCTAGAGCCTTAGATTTCTAAGGGAACAGACAGGGGCTTACTGGGACTTTCCTGCCAAAATTACACAGTTGCCAGCCAGGATTTAGGCGCCTTTACTGGTCTGTTATTTTCTAATTGAGAATAGACTCTTCAGTTACTCTCGCGCTCTGAAGGTATTCCCCTCTACCACATTCTGAGAATGAAAGACTCAACTAGGCATTACAGGGGAAATCCAGTTTTTAAAAGTACTTACAAAATTTGCATACCAAACAAGCACAAAACATTTTTTCCCCAAACAAAAAGGTGCAGGGAGGGGGCTATACCTGTAGGTTATATGCTTCTGCCTCCACTTTTGTCCAGTTAGTGCATACCGCTTTTTCCTCCGGCTATGGCGTAGGTGGGGATGATCTGGAACTCCACATCGAGGCTTCTTCATCCACCTGGAAGGGAAGGAAAGAAAAAGCAAGTTAACAAAGAGTTTGGAAAAGAGATTCAAAAGCACTCAGGGGGGTGACTGGAAGACCTCTGAGGGATGGCCAATGCAGATGCCAAGAAGGGATCTATCTTCCCTCTCTTGGATTCACCCTCTTTGCACAGCACTGCACTCCCCACCTCTGCTGGCAATCCACACACCTCAGCACTCCAAAAAGGATTCATTTTTCCTTTTGGAAACACAGACACCAGATCAGGTAGCCCTTATGCTTGACAAGAGCTTAATGATGACAATGCCACAAAAGAGAGCCAGATGAAAATTGCATGTGTGTTCACACTGGGATCAAACTCTCCTATCGCCTACTCTATGCACTCTCCATTTGTTAAAAGTGCTCCTGTGCCAGTAAAAAATACCTCCCAATTCATAACTCACTATATAAGACTGAACAAGCGCAAATGCGACCCTCCCAGATAACAAGTAAGGCTTTCCCCTGTTATCACTCCAATTTGCGGGTCACAGTCACCAAATTCTGTTAGGTCCTCCCCGTAACCCTTGACTCTTTTGACGTTACGCATGACATAGGAAACTCTTGCCTCTATGGCCAGGAGAACTGGAAGAGCAAAGGATGCTGTCCCTTGCACAGGGATCCATGCACAATTATCAGAGAAGTCAGGTCTCCTCCCCTACCTCCTTTACCTCCAGCCTTAATACATCTTTTGCTTATTTCTTGCACCAGCTTGAGGGTGGTCAAACACTGGCACAGGTTGCCCAGAGAAGTGGTGGAGTCTCCATCCTTGGAGGTATTCAAAACCCAACTGGACACGGTCCTGGGCAACCTGCTATAACCGTCCCTGTTTGAGCAGGGGGTTGCAGTAGATGATCTCAAGAGGTCCTCTCCAACCTAAATGATTCTCTGACAAGGAGAAATAGACTGTACCCTAGAATACTATCCTGCTTGCTGATATGGGCATACTCCAGAGAAGTCAGAAGTGGCTTACGGAGGAACGAATCTGCCCATCACTGCCTGTAGCAGCAGGGAAAAATGGAGACAGGGACAGAAACAGAGGAACTACAGGTACTGGTGTCCAAAGGTCCCAGCACAGCGGCTTTCTGTCCCAGCCACATTCTTTAGGATTCTGCAGTGCAGCCCAGGACAGGAGACCACAGCCAAGGAATAATGCAAGAAGTTCTCGGCCACAGCCTCCTGCTTGTGCTGCTGATGGGTACATGGCCACTGGCATTCTTCAGGCATTTTATGCGTTTGATCCACCTACTCTGATGGCAAAGGCAAGCGTCCACTGTGACACAGTGTCTTAAGAACACATTGCAGGACATGGGATGCAGAAACATCCCACTGCCTGGTCACACAGGAAGAGAGCATTGTAGCCAATCCTGGCAGATTTCTCACACAGGACACCAAATTCTCTCCCCACTCCTCAGTAGGGCTTCCCCCACATCCTTGGCCACCTGGGGGACAACTTTTGGCCTCCAAATGCAGACATTCCTCCCTCAACTGCAGCCAGCCAACGGCAAGTAGTCCATATGGGCCCAAATGCTTGAGCCTAAACAACGTTCATCTTATCTATCAAAAACATTAGCCCCACACCTCCAGGAAGGGAGTGTCTTCCTATCACCAGTAGATGGTTTACAAGATTTCTTTCCAGGACACCTTTTAAATAAAAACCAAACAGACAAACGCTTTGCCTTGTACGGCTTCACAAGAAGATTCTTTCACAGCACACACACCCATGCCCAGCTCAGGCAGTCGTGCAGCTGACCCTTCCTTAGTCCACTTCCTATAGGTAAAAGCTATGGGTCCTTACAAATTTCAGCGCAGTAATCTGCCATCTTCTCCCCAAGAACAGAGCAAACGAGAGCTGTTATACGTATTGTAGTGTACCTGACAAGAACCCAAGCTGTGTATATAAAGCTAGCACAGATCTTCCCCATTTACATTACCTTCCACTTATCAGTATGGTATGTCTTTCAGAAATCTAAGCAACCTGTGGAAATCAGATCTGTCTTGCCCACACAACTGCTGCCACCTTCAAAGAAAAGTGGTACATCTAAAAGCTGTATCAAGTGACTTTTATGGAAGGGACTTTTTACAAGGGCATGTAGTGATAGGACGAGGAGGAATGGCTTCAAGCTGGAAGAAGGGAGATTTAGATGAGATATTAGGAAGAAATTTTTCACTCTGAGGGTGGTGAGGCACTGGCCCAGGTTGCCCCAAGAAGCTGTGGCTGCCCCATCCCTGGAGGTGTTCAAGGTTGGATGGGGCTTGGAGCAACCTGGGCTGGTGGGAGGTGTCCCTGCCCAGGGCAGGGGGGTGGGATTAGATGGCCTTTAAGGTCCCTTCCAACTCTAACCATTCTGTGATTCTATGATTCTACTAATTCAACCTCAATGGCATTGTGCTTTTCCAAGAGTCCTTTATTCGTGTTCTTTTGCATTGCTTCTACCACTTAGAGAGATGTTAGGCTTACTGTAGCCTGTATTTTCCTAGGTATTTCCTGAGTATTTTTTTTCAAAGTCATACGATATGGTACAGAGTTTTTAGCATAACCTTACACAAACCATAGCGAGAATTAGTTTTTCATCTTTTGAGCTTCGTGAGTACTCCAGTACTCCAAACATCACCATCGTCAGGCCCTGATTACAGTCAGAAAA
Source organism: Himantopus leucocephalus (assembly GCA_003993805.1). Classification (NCBI taxonomy): domain Eukaryota; kingdom Metazoa; phylum Chordata; class Aves; order Charadriiformes; family Recurvirostridae; genus Himantopus; species Himantopus leucocephalus. Next base: position 1,378,892 of record RSEF01000020.1, read on the forward strand.
TGACCTTCTGTTTTATCTTTACTAGTATCATCTAGAAGACAAAAAGGTAACAGAGGAGCGTTACCAAACCAACATGGATGTGTAGGACAAGTCACCAGGACTTTCCAGGACAGTGCTAGCTATGCTGACACATTAGCAAATCATTGCCAAGTCCCTCACACCTCCACATCTCTTTCATGCATGACCAGCGGTTGCCCCTGCCCTGTGCCAAGCAGGCTGCAGGAGATCAGCCCTCCCCTAGACTAGTCCCAGGCTATCAAAGCTGATCAGGACCACACCCAGACCCGACCAAAAGGTAATTCCCTCAAAGATAGTGTCCTGGTTTGGGCAACACAGGACTTTTAATGCTTGGGAAAACTGCACTTTTAGAAAACTCTAGTGTCTGAATTTGTGAAAATATTTACTTTCTCGCCAGCCATGGTGTGCAGGTTTCAAGGTCTCAGTGTTTTCGAGCTCGCCAGGTGGAGGGATGAGGAGGAGCGAGACCCGGGCACTTGACCCAAGCTAGCCAACGGGGTTATTTCATACCATGAACGGCACAGTCAATATAAATTAGAAAGTTTGCTGCAAAGGGCTTTCTCCTTTAATGGCAGTGATCCAGAGAACTCCTTGCCCGGGTGCCGGAGCCCTGAGTCCTTCCCTGCTTCCCGAAGCCACAGTGCTCACAGTGTCCCACATTTGCTGTCACTGCTGGGAGTGCACA